>CANTUR010001325.1:0-426269 GCA_947683625.1 Mallotus nudiflorus | reverse complement strand
CATATAGGAATACATACTTTTATATTTGATTTTATTTTTATAAGGGAAAAGAAGTATGGAGGTGTTTAGTGGAGTTTTGAGAGGAAAATAGAAGAAAAAATCAAATGCAAAGGAGCACAACAAGCATTAAGTCATGATTGTAGATGATAGCACGATCACAAATTGATCAAAACTTCAAGCATTCCTAGGTTGAGGCCCCTTCATTTTTTATTCTATTTTGCATTTCTTTAACCTCTTGGGTTGTACAAAATCTTGAATGATAATTATAAAAGCCATGTTTGGCTAAGTTTTTATTTATGTTGTTGGGATTTTGGAAACCCATTTGAATTAAGTTTATTTATAGATATTTCTTATTTACTGCATATTGTGTTTGTTGTGCTTTGATGTGTGTTGTGTTTTGGCCAAATACAACCTTAGTCTAAATCTATACATTGAGAAATGGTAAATCTAGTATACCCACAAATGCTTATTGAATGATCAAGTACTTAAGAGAGATTGAACCCATTCAATCCTCCATAAGCTCACCTAATGCCTAATATGTTTGATATTAACTTACTTTTATAGTGAAGATAAGAATTAAGTTGTGATTCTAAGATCCAATGAATGTATATTAGTAGAGTTTAACATTACTTGAGAGAGAGTGTTAAATGATTCTTGGAAGCTTGAGGTATGAAAATAACTTAATTGAAATTATAATTTGACTTGAGGATGATGTGGTATGCCATTCCCCAGTAACATAATTCTAATATTGATTTTTTTCTCCATTAAGTGCTTAGTATTAGTTCAATTAGCATTTCTTTAATCGTTGCTTTTATAATATGTTCATTATTGCATTCAATTCCAATTTACAAGCTCTAAACATACTAAACTAAAGCTAATAGGTGTTTAGTCCCCAATCCTTGTGGAAAAATTTACTTTACTCTCTTTATATTACTTGTCGACCCATATACTTGTGGTGTGTGAGTTTGAGCAACAATAAGTTTTTGGCACCGTTGGCAAGGATGGATAGAGCTAACATTATAATTAGTGATAGTAATATGAACCCTAAAAGGGATCAAAAGTGCCTAAATATTAAGAATTCAAGCTAATTAGTTTAATTTCCTATTTTGAAATTAATTAGCTTGATATGGATGAATTTTTGGAGTTATTCCTATTTTGGAGTCAATAAGGAAGATTCAAGAAGATTCTAGAAGATATGAGAAGATTCAAGAATATTTCAAGTCAAAGTCAAAGTCAAATAGTCAATAAGTCAAAGTCAAGGGTCAACGGTCAACATGTGACATGGCATGCTTCTATTCTTAGTTGTCATTTTGCTTTGTTGTCATGACTTGTAATGAGTTGTCAATTTTGACTTTTCAAAAGATGAGTTGTCATGAGTTGTCATGAGTTGTCATATTTTGAAGGAAATCTCCTTAATTAAGGATTTTCCTATATAGGTATCTTTGGGAATAAGGAATATAACCTTTTCCTTTAAGGATTAGGGTTGTTTACATGCCTATATAAGGGCTAACCCTATGACATACGAATTTAAAGCATTTGAAATATTAAAAGTGAGGTTTTTCCTTAAACTTTGTTCTTTTGAAACTTTGCTAGTTTACTTGAATTGTTTCACTTCTACCTTTCATTACAATTGCTAGGTTAGATTAAACTTAGAATTGTGTGATTGTTCATCTTATAATAGCTAAGTATCTTGCTTTAAATTAATAAGCAAGGGGTTTAGCTCCATCAACACAACCTATCCTTAATGATCCTTGGGCAAGGTTTCAAAGTTGGATGCACGTTCTATCTCTATTATAGGTAGGGTTCATATCAGATAGTTTATTTAGATTAGAGCATATTTTATGTTTAGTACTCTGTTTTTAATTATGTTACTCTATTTTTAAGTGACTTGTGCTGTGTATGCCTAACACTTGATGCACTTAGAAGGAAACTTTCATGTTTATCTTGGATTTGTGTAGATTTGAGAAGGAAAACCTTAGGAGATTGAAGAGTACAATTGAAGAGATGGCAGCACAACAATAAAGAGCTAATGAAAAAAACTCTTGTTGAGTTCGCCATGCTCGACTTGAAGGAGCTTAGCAAAGTATCACAAGACTAAATATACAAGCCAATAATTTTGAGATTGAGCTCGCACTTCTACAAATGATACAATCAACAGTAAAATTTCATGGCTTGCCTTTAGAAGATCCCAATGCTCATTTAGCCAACTGCTTAAGATATATGACACTTTTATATATAATAGAGTGTCGGATGATGCCATTCGCTTGAAGCTATTCCCTTTCACCCTCAAGGATAGAGCAATGGCATGGCTCAACTCTCAATCGTCTACCTCAATCACTACATGGGATCTCCCAGTAAGATCATTTTAAGCAAAATACTTTCCCCCTGCAAAGACAGCTAAGATCATAAAGGACATTACCACTTTTTGCAATATGAAACTAAATCTCTATGTGATGTATAGGAGAGATTAAAGGAGCTATTATGAAGTTTCCCACACCATGGATTACCTAAAGATATGCTCATTCATAAATTTATAATGGTGTGATGAGGTCCACTAGAGACACTATCAATTCAACTGTTGGAGGGATCTCTTATGCAAAAGACAATAAATGGAGCTTTGATCTTTAGGACAAATGGCCAACAATAATTATTTATGGCCTTTAAAATGACAAGTACCTCCTAAATAAGGAGGGAGACTTTGATTTGATGATGTCACATCCATTCAAGCACAACTTGCTTGCAATAAATAAGAAAATTAGTGACTTGACTTCAAGAGGTAACACCATTACACCTTCTTCAGCTATGTTTTATGAGCATTGTAATATGCTTGATCATTCAACAATTGAGTATCGGATTTTGGGAGTGCAAAGGTGTATAGAGATAGTACTTTAGAGACTTGTAACTATATTGGATGTCCATTCTAACAAAGGCAAGCAAGCAAAAATCCATTTTCAAATACCTACAATCAAGGTTGGATAAGCCATTCCAACTTCTTATGGAGCAACAATCATAATTCATAAGGCTTCTCTAATCAATTCTATAAACCACCACCACCACCTATATTCTAAGCTAAATAAGTAATGAGAGGTTTATAGCTATAGATGACAAAATCATGGCTATGGGAACAAAGCTTCAGAAGTTCCTTAATGCTCTCATTTCCAAAATAACTAGCCAAAATGACAAGTATGACTAAATTCTTAAGAATTATTATAAGCACCCAATTTCACAATGCAATTGTGCATAGTGTGACAAAAGCCCTTACGATGAAAAATTAATTAAGAAATTGATCTCTAGTGCTGAAATTTGAGATTTTAAGGACTAAATTGTAGTATTTTTTGGACCTAATTGCAAAAATCTTGATTCTACAAATGTTTTTTAAATTTCTTAATTTTTCAGGAGTGTTGAGGTAAATTGCCAGTCGGCATTTACTAATGCCGACCAACATTGGCCTAATGCTAATTGGCATTAGCCAAATGTCAATCGACATTTGCCTAATGTCGATCGGCATTTGCCAAATGTTGATCGACAATATTGGACATTCACTTTTTTTTTTGTATTTTCCATCATTTTTTAGTATTTCCCTATTTTATAATTAGTCCAAAATTAATTTATTTTAACAAATAAATTATTTTCAATATTTTTTTTGTGTACATTACGCATTCATTACGTGTATTTTCTCTTTCTTAATTCCTTTTATCCTGATTTTTTATTTTTGAAAAAAAATAGAACTCCTTTATCCTACCTCTCATGTGATCACGCAAAGAGTTATTAGCTAAGATAAAAGGAAAGGAAAGTGACATAGAGAGGATGGTTCTGGAGAGGCTAGGATTTTAAAGAAAAGTTTGAGAGAAAAAGGAGAGAAAAATTAACACAAAAAAAAAAACCTTTCTACTTCAGATTCAAAGAAACCTTTTCAAAAGGAAGAAAATACATTCTTGTTTTTTTAAGTCCAGGAAATCAAGAAGAAAAGTAATAGAGTCAATCTCAAAACAGTGACAATACTAAATGTAAGAGGCATTCAAATAACATCTGCACAACATTCTTCACTCTATTCCCTTATTTCTTTCTTTCTTTATTATTTTCTTTGATTTAATTATTTTTTTTCTTATTTAATCAGTACTAATCTGATTCTTTTATTTCTGCATTTTATTTTTATTTTGATTTTGGCTTGAGATGGGTATAATTGGAATGACTACGTGAGGGCAAATGAAAAGATAGAATATCCATGTAATGCCATGGATTAGAACTTGTAACATTTTAGCATAGGTTTTTTAAGGTTCTGATTTTTATTTTATTTGTTTTTATTGGGTTTGTATATAATTTCCTATTTGTTTTATTCACGTAGGAATTGTAATAACCCCAATAGTCGGAATAGTAATTATTTGCTTTTATATTCTTAAAATTAATTAGTAATTAGGGTTTTAATTGATAAAACCTGATAAAATCAATGATGGCAGTAGATTAATTTTAGGATTACATGAAATTTAATTAGGGTTTCTTAGGAAAATCATGTAAAAATTGTTGTTTTGATATATTTTAGTATGTTTTTTGAATTGGGTTTTGTTTTTGTTTTTTTTGTTTTTCATGCCTTTTGGGCCGTAAGCCCACGGTAGGTCTAAACCCACTTAATCAATAGACTTAAATTGGCTTTAAGTTTTAATTTAATTAAAACAAATGTAAGCCCATTTTAGGTTAATTAGATTTAGGCCCATTTTAATTAATAAAATCAATTTAGAATTAACTCAGCCCATTTAATTTCATTCATTTTAAAATAAATAGATTTAGGCCCACATTTCATTTTAAATTAAATCAAGTTAGAATTAGGCCCACTAATTGATTCTTTTTTTAAAATTTTATAGACTTAAGCCCATTTCCTTATATAAGTTAAAACAAATAGACCTAGGTTCACTAAAATTGATAAAAATGTTGGTCCTTTATTAGCCCACTTCACTTCTAAATAAAATATAAAATTAGCTAACTTCTAAATAAAATTAACCTAGTTTTAAACTTAGGGGATGCTACTGCCTTTTGTATGCATTTTTTACATGTAATTTTATGACTTGTTGCTTTTTGGGGTTAGATGGATGTTTAATTAGGGTTTAAATAAAATTGCATGTAATCAGAGAATAAGATAGTAATTCATAAAGTAATTCTAAATGAACACAAGACTGAAAGAAGTTAGTATTCTGTTCCCAGAATTTCCTAGTTGTGGTGCTAGCTTTCTTTAGAGAATCAAGTACCACCTTTCGATTTGTCCCAGTTATTACCCCTGGGTGGTGACTCCTCATCTCCATGCCATGTCTTTATGACAATGGTTACTTTGTTCTTTAAGGCCCTAACCCTAAATAGTATTATGGTTGCTAAAATCTTGGATGTGCATTAAACCTTGCCATCTATAGTAGCGACTCCACTGGGGATAAGAGATACTGATTCTACTTGTGTTCTTTAGAGTTATTTTATTAATTATCATTTTATTCTTACATTCATTCTTCTTGTCCCTATTAAATAGATTGTGTTGGTTTATGATTCCACTAGCTTCATGGAGTTGTAAATTGGCTAACCATCACTCCTAGCCTTAACGCGGTTCAAAAGAGATTACCAAGCTCATCTGACCATAGTCTATAACCCAAGTCCTAAAGGGGGGTAGTCTTCTTTCGAGTTTGCAAAGGATGCTGGGCCCTTTTAACTTTGGCCTGTAACTCAAGTCTTAAAGGAGGACATCTTGCTAAGGTGACCTTGACCTTTTTATCGGACCTTAACCACATATAATGGCTTAGTTACTTCCCCTAGGATTTACCAAAAAGTTCTTGTATGATTTTTACCATGAGGTATTTCTATCTATAAAAGCCCAGGCCCATACTTTTGAAGCCCCTTGGGGTAATAAAGACTGGGTTGGACCTTTATACTTAGAAATGTTGTTTCTATGCTTATTTCCATGAGGTATTTCTATCTATAAAAGCCCAGACCTATACTTTTGAAGCCCCTTGGGGTAATGAAGATTGGGATAGACCTTTATACTTAGAAATGCTATTTTTATGCTTTACTACTTTAAGAGAGATTTGGCATGTGCATCCGTCCCTGATATCCCCCATTGATATTAAGACCAAGACAAAAAATCCTAGGATAAGAGACTCGCCATTAAACATGAGTGTGGGAGGAATAAGGTTGGAAGGATGTATGTTGTACACTTGATTAATACATGTTACTTGCTACTTATTGCATAGCACATGCATCATGTATACATGCATCTCATTCATCATACTAACACCTTATTTTGTAACCATCATAGATACATCTGGGTCTTCTCATATTTGGGGCAAGAAAGGTGGCAGACTAAGAAGAAGGAGTCAGAGTCCTAAAGCCTTAGCAAAGGAAATCCTAAATAGACTGGATAGACTAGAAAGAAGCCTTATTAACCCACTTTACTTGGAAGCTGAACCAACTTCACCTGAATCTGAATAAATGGAACAACAACAAGGGAACTAGACCTCAGCAGACATCAAGGGAGCTTTGATGGATGACATGAGGGCTATGATGCAAGACGAGCTAAGACAAGCACTAGTTAGATTGATGCAACCTGCTACTGTCATACTACCACCTACAATTGAACAACCACTTGTTGCTACTGCTATCCCACCTATCGCAGATGCTCCATCTGCTACCAATAATGCTTGGGGGCAACCTATTGCTAGAAATCCACCTGTCATTTATATGAAGGTGGAAGATGTTAATAATTACCTAGTAGAAAAAGCCAAGAGAGAATCATTGGAACTGGTACAAGACCTTGACTCCAAGCAGATGCAAGCGCTAACCCAGAAGATGTCCAAGATAGAAGAGCTAATTAGGGGACAAGGCATAGGGTATTCATTTGACTTCGATGACATGCTGCATATAAAAGATGATAGGCTGCCTAACAAGTTCAAAATGCCACAGCTGTATAAATTTGATAGGAGAGGAGATATGAGGATTCATCTCAGCCAGTACACAATAACCATGAGTACTACTAAAGCACCATTAGAAGTGATTACTAGGTTGTTTGTGTTATCCTTAAAGGGAATGGCTGTAAATTGGTATCATGGGCGAGAAAATCTATGAGAATTGACTAGAAAGAACTATGTACTGCCATTTTTAAATAGTTCATTATAATACTAGATTGGAAGTGTCCATCAGAGATATAGAATTAATAAAGCAGAAACCCAATGAGTCTTTTTCTAATTTCTTGACTCGTTTCATGAATAAAGCAGGGCTGATAAAGAATAAGCTAGCTGAGAAGTATCAAGTTAGGATGATAGTTCAGAATGTGTCACCTAATCTGGTCGAGAGGTTACAGATGATGAACTCCAAAACATTCATAGACTTGTATGATGATGGTTTGCAAGCATAAAAAATTGCAAATGATAAGAAGAGAAGCTCTAGAGGCATCAAAACCTGAAACTACATAATTGGGGGCACACAATAGGGAAGTACTAATCAAGTTGTGGAGGTGCACGCAGCTCATCAACCTTGAAGATTCTCCAACTTCAACTAACCACTCTCTAAAGTCTTAGGTTGGTCCAGAGAGGCTTACTCTAACCTTTAACCTTTTCCAAACCACCTAACCTGATACGGAACCTCCATGAATAAGCTTGAGAACCCCTTTATGTATTCGAACCCCCGAAGCATTAACTTAAAAACCCCAATAGTCAATTCAGTAACAACCCTTAAGAATGGTTAAAAATCAGATTACTTAGATTATCAAAGAATTAGAATAAAGAAAACTTGTTTCTAAATTCCAATTTCAAAACACTCCACAAGAAGATGATCAATCTACTTGAATGTTCCTTAAAGCATGTATTCTACACAAGAACACAAAGATAAAAGCAAAACAACCTTTAGGTTTAAAAACTTCAATTCTCCATAATAAAATTCGTCCAAGGCATATATATATATAGCCTTTACAAGGTTTTCCTTAGTGAGTAAGGAAAACTAATAACCCTAATCACAAAAATAGGAAATTAATCTAATCAGACCTTAAATAGGAATTTTGACATACTTCCTATTTTAAGAATAATTAAACTAACTAAAACTAATGGGCTTTCAAAATAACAAATTCGTCCAGCCTTTATTTAACATAATTAAACCTAAATAACAATGCTTAAATAACTCTCTCATGCATATTCGGCCAGCCCATAACAAATGTAGCCCATTATATACTTATTTAAACCCATTAGAAACTTGGACTTGAATTAAGTTATATTGAACTTGAGTTGCACTTGGCACAAAACTTTGGTGTCCTTGTAAACTTTCACTAGCTAAGTTCACTAAGCCTTGTAGATGATGGATTAAGGCTTCTTAAAGTTTTTTAGATTGAGACCTTGTTATAGGTCTTTGAGGCATGCTGATTGGACTCAAAACCTCTTGAACTTGTTCCTTGCCTTCTTGACCTTGCTCATCTTCATCATGTTAAATTCTTTGAACTTGGTGTATTGGCTGCTCCATAACATAACCCGAATGTCCTAGGCTATGACCCTAATAGCTACTACAAGTTTCACTAAGTAGTTGACCACTTCGCAGACACCTATATTCACCTTAAACACGAGATCCAAAACCTAATAGACTCCAGAAAAATCACAAAACCTGAAAAATCCAACTCCAACCTAAACACTAGAAACAATTCTTTCCTTAACTACCGAAATGTCCTACCACTGGCCACTATAATAATTAACTTAGGAGTGAGCGAAGAAGAAGTTCTAAACTCCTTTGAAAACCTAAACCCTAAAACTAATGGAGAATCTTTTAATGCCTCTAGAGGAGTTGAGGATTTGCTGGGGCAGCCCTAAGGGAAATTTGACTATAAAGTGTTCTATTCCAAATCGCCCTCTGCAGATATCCCAATTGAGTCAATTGTGGCCTTAGGATGGGGCAATGAGTTTAATGATGAGAAAGAATAAAAAACCCTAGAACAACTAGGAGTTAAGGATTTATTAAGGTAGCCCTCAGGGAAATTTGATTATAGGGTGTTCTATTCCAAGCCTGCTTCCAGTGATATACTTCTTAAGGAGGTTATGCCCTCAAGATAGGGTGATGAATTTGGTGATGGGCCAGCAAAAGAAGAGAAGGAGACTCGAACTCTCGAACAAGGGATTGAGGAATTACTGAGAGCACATCTAGGAAAGCTTAACATGGAGAGAAAGGAAACGTGCATAGTAGAAGTATGGCAAGATGGAAAGAGGGACAGAATCATCAGAGTTATAGACATATGGTATGACTCTGATGAAGAGGGTCTGCTGGTCTAGATGTGTAGAGCGATGACCCCAAAGTGAATCATGTCATTAGAAGTGGGAGGAATTACTAGGCAGTAGAGAAGAAGATTGAGAGAGTTGCAAAAAGAGAAGAGACATATGATGTAGAAATAGAAGACAGGGAAAAGGAGGACCTGATTCTAGAATAACTAAAGAAGACTAAAGCAAATGTCAGTATCTGGGAACTACTGATGCACTCAGGTAGCCATATAAGTGCTCTGGTGAAAACTCTATCAAACATGAACATTGAAATAATAGCCATACTCGAGGCTATGGTAGCAAAGGTTACAAAAAAGAAACATGGGCTGATAACCTTCTCAGATGATGACCTCCCTTTGGAAGGAAGAAATCATAATAAGGCATTGTTTATCCCAGCTGAAGTAAAAGGGAAAAGAACTAACTTTGCAATGGTTGATGATGGCTCTGCCATTAATGTATGCCCATTGAAGATCTTGCCTAACTTAGATTTGAAAGTTGAAGACTTGATAGATTTAAACCTCATAACTAGAGCTTATGATGACAACACTAGGAATATGGAGGGGACATTCCATGTTCTGGTTAAAATAGGACCAGTAGAATCAACCATTGAGTTCAATGTGCTGGATATACCAGTTACTTATGCTTTATTATTAGGAAGGCCATGATTCCATACTCTAGGAGGGGTATCCTCGACTGTGCACCAAAAGATAAAATTCCCTCATGAAGGAGATGAAATGATAATCGAAGTAGGAACCAATGCAACTGTAGTCGTCATATTGGAAAAATAGAAATAAGAATGTGTTCCTCCTAATTTTTAAATTATTGGGATATTTGACAGGATTGAGATAGACCAAGGATTGCAAAAATGATGAAGAGCATGAATTACCAACCTGGATAAGGGCTAGGCAAAAATGAGCAAGGAAGTCTTAAGCTACCAGAATTCAAGAGTCAAAGTGACACTAAAGGATTAGGGTGTGCCGAAATAGGACCCATCAGTAGAAGGGCAAGAAAGAAGGAGAAGGCTAAGAGAAATAAGAGTTGAACCGTTAAGTGATAATTTCATCAAGCCAGGAGAGGGCAAGTACTATCTAGGTGCTAAGGAGTTCATCAATGTCATTGGCAAAAATGTTCCTGGGTTTGAGATTTTTAAGGACCAGAGTATGGAAAACTTAGTCGAGAATAACAAATAAGAAGTGATGAAGTAAGTAGCTGGAAGAATGGGAGATGATGCTATCGAGGAGCTACTATGTCTGCCATCTGAAGAGAAGCCACCCCAAGATTTAGTTACTTTTATTAGTGATATCTTTATTAATGTTTTTTATGAAGAAATTGATGTAATAACATTCGATCTTTATGAGGATGAAGATGTTGTTTTTCCCATGGTAAATGATATGAACGCTAGTTTTGCTTACTTATCTAATGTGCATCTTGATAGTTCTATGCATTATAATTTTGATCATTCATACATGTTTGACATTAATTCAATTCAATGTGATTCATTTAACATGGGCACGAATGGTAATCCAAAGAACATTTATATATCACATGATGTAACTCCTAAAGAGAGGGAAAATTTTGAGAGAATATTAACAAAGAGAAAGGTAGTATTTGCTTGGACCTACGAAGACATGCCAGGTTTAGATAGGGACATTACAAAGCATCACATTCCAACTCATCTAGGTATAAAATCAGTTAAATAGAAATTGCACTGGCTAAGAATAAAATGGACTAAAAAGATAAGAGAAGAAATTGCTAAACAAATTTAGGCCAACTTTTTAAAGGTAGTAGATTATCCCCAATGGCTAGCAAATACAGTCCCAGTCCCAAGAAAGATGGTAAGGTGCAAATGTGTGTTGATTTTTGGGATTTAAATAAATCATGTCCGAAGAATGACTTCCCTTTACCTCACATCGAGGCGATATTGGATAGTGTGGTGTTAAGTATGATGTACTCCTTCATGGATGGGTTCTCTAGGTATAATAAGATAATAATGGCAATTATGGATAAGATCAAGATAGCTTTCATCATGAATGGGGGACGTATTGCTACAAGGTTATGCCTTTCAATTTGAAGAATGCAGGTGTAACATATTAGAGGGTAGCCACCTCTCTTTTCCATGACATGATGCATAAGGAAGTGGAAGTATATATAGATGATATGATGGTCAAGTCAAAAATAAGAGAGGGCCATTTTAAAGCTCTAGACAAGTTTCTGGCTTAAATTAAGAGATACAATCTAAGGCTTAACCCAAAGAAGTGCATTTTTGGGGTTACTTCAGGAAAGTTGCTAGGACATATAGTGAGTAGCAAAGATATTGAAGTGGATCCAAATAAGGTGAAAGCTATCTAGGAAATTGTAGCACCAAAGATAGAGAAAGATGTGAGAGGGTTCATAGGCAGGTTACAATATATTAGTAGGTTTATTGCAAGACTTACTAATATTTATGATCCAATCTTCAAGCTTCTAAGAAAAGATTAACCTTGAGAGTGGAATGATGACTGTCAAAGGGCCTTTAATAAGATAAAAAAGTATCTCACTTATCCACATGTACTTAAACAACCAAGGCTAGGTAAACCCTTGATCCTATATCTAGCTCAAGAAGAAAAGGCAATGGGGGCAATGCTAGCACAAGAAGGACTAGATGGGGTAGAGCATACAGTGTATTACCTTAGTAAGAAGTTCCTACCATATGAAGAAAAGTATAATTAATTGGAGAAGACATGTTTGATAATGATTTGGGCAATAAGAAAATTGAGGCATTACTTTTAGTCTTATAAGGTTAAGGCCGTTTCAAAAATAGACCCCCTAAGATACTTATTGTAAGCACCTGCTTTGATCGGAAGGATGTCTTGATGGCTCGTTCTCCTGATTGAATTTGATCTAGAGTACATTACCATGAAGGTTATTAAGGGAAGGGTAGTAGCAAAATTTCTAGCTCAAAATGCAGTAGAGGGCAATGAACAGTAGAGCCTAGAATTCCTAGATGAGAATCTAGCAGTTGTAGAGCATCGAGAATGGAAGCTTTATTTTGATGGTGCAGTAAACAATAAAGAAGCTGGGTTAGGAGTGGTCCTCATCATACTAGAGGGAGCAACCATACCAATGGCCAAGGAGCTAGATTTCAAAGTAACTAATAATATAGCTGAGTATGAAGTGTGCATTCATGGAGTAAAAGCAACGATGGCAGCTGGAGCAAAGGTGTTGTTAGTATACAGGGATTCTATGTTGGTTATCACCCAGGCTAATGAGGAATGGGAAGTGAAAGAGGAAAAGATGAAACCCTACATCCATTATTTGAAAGCTTTAATAAAGAATTTCATAAAATGTCTCTTTATCCATCTATCAAGAGATGACAATCAGATGGTAGATGCACTGGCAACACTCTCTTTAATATGGGATAGTGTGACTAGGATGACTATAAGGCCGTTAGTGATCATAAAATCGAAGGCTTCATGTTATAGGGGTGAGCAAATTATGGGGATTCAGATAGGGTCTCAAGAGAAGCCATTGTTTTATGATGTTCAAAAGTTCACTGAGGACTGAAAATATCCAGATGAGGCCACTTCAAAAGAAAGATATGCCCTATGTGTTCTTGCATGTAATTTTTCAAGTCACGATGGAGTGTTGTATAAGAGAATGTTGAATGGAATGCAGCTCATATGTCTTAACAAAGATTAAGCAGAAGAGGTGATGAAAAAGGTTCATGCAAGAGCTTGTGGTTCTCTAATGAATGGGATAATCCTAACAAAGAAGAAAATCAGACAGGCGTACTACTAGATGAGCATGGAAAAGGATTGTATTAGAAACCATGAGACAATGCCATCAGTGTCAGATCTATAGGAACCTTAACCACCTTCCTCCAACGGTGTTGAATAGTTTATCATCTATTTGGCCTTTTGTGGCATGGGGGATTAATATCATAGGAGAAATAAGGCCAATAACGTTGAATGGGCATAAATATGTAGTCGTGGTAATTGATTACTTCTCTAGATGGGTAGAGGCTGAATCTTTTAATGCTCTAAAGGTAAAACAGATGGCCCGATTTATCAAGAAGAATCTCATTTGCAAGTATGAGGTTCCACATCATGTAGTGACAAACAATGGGGTTCAATTTCAAGCAGAAATGGTAGAGTTATTATAGAAGTATAGGATCGAGCATCATAAGTCTTCACCATATCGACCTCCAGCTAATGGAGCAATGGAAGCAGCAAATAAAAATATCAAGAAAATTCTCTATAAGATGGTCAAAACTTATAAGGATTAGTATGAGTTTCTTCCTTTTGCCTTGTGGGGATACAAAACTACAGCCAAAACTGCCATAGGCCAAACTCCATTCTCCTTGGTGTACGGCTGTCAAGCAGTTTTGCCATTAAAAACTGAGATTAAGTCACTAAGACTAGTTATGGAGGCCAAAAAGCTTAAGAGTGAATGGGCATAAAAAAGATATGATCATTAGTGTCTCTTGATGAGAAGAGGATGAATGCTTTGTTTCATACCTGATGCAACCAAGCTAAGCAAGCCCATCAAACCAAGTGATCCATTGCATTATGAGGGTCCAATGACAAGATCAAGGACAAAGAAGTTCAAACAAGCATTGAATTTGCTTGTCTTTCACATTACAAGCAAGTTGGTGGATTTGACTACAAGTACAAGCTTGGAGCCGCATGATGAAGAATTCAAGCTAATTACCTTAATTTCGTATTCTGAAATTAATTAGCTTGAATTAGACGAATTTGGAATTTGTTTTTTTTCTATTTTGGAGCCAATAAGGAAGATTCAAGAAGATTCAAGAAGATGTGAGAAGATTCAAGAAGATTCTAGAAGATGTGAGAAGATTCAAGAATATTCCAAGTCAAAGTCAACAAGTCAAAGTCAAATAGTCAACAAGTCAAAGTCAAGGGTCAACGATCAACATGTGACATGGCATGCTTCTATTCTTAGTTATCATGAGTTATCATTTTGCTTAGTTGTCATGACTTGTAATAAGTTGTCAATTTTGACTTTTCAAAGATGAGTTGTCATGAGTTGTCATTAGTTATCTTATTTTAAAGGAAATCTCCTTAATTAAGGATTTTCCTATAGAGGTATCTTTGGGAATAAGGAATAGAACCTTTTCCTTCAAGGATTAGGTTGTTTACATGCCTATATAAGGGCTAACCCTATGACATACAAATTGAAGCATTGAAATATTAAAAGTAAGGTTTATCCTTAAACTTTGTTCTTTTGAAACTTTGCAAGTTTACTTGAATTGTTTCACTTCTACCTTTCATTATAATAACTAGGTTAGATTAAACTTAGAATTGTGTGATTGTTCATCTTATAATAGCTAAGTATCTTGCTTCAATTTAATAAGCAAGGGGTTTAGCTCCATCAACACAACTATCCTTGATGATCTTTGGGCTAATATTCAAAGTTGGATGCGCATTCTATCTCTATTATAGGTAGGGTTCGTATCAATACCCATATATACCAAAAGAGGATAGCAAGGGCATTTAACAATAAGGTAAAGCTAAGGAAGATAAAAGCTGGGGATATGGTACTAAAACAATCAAGAGCAATGATGTTTGATCCAAGAGGAAAGTTCAGATCAAACTGGGAAGGACCATACTTAGTCAAGCCAGTTCTACCAAAGGGAGCCGCTAAGATATATGATCTTGAAGGGACTGAGTTCATGAAGCCTATTAACCTAGATCGCCTCAAGAAATACTATCTATAAAAATAAATAAAAGTAGTATAAAGAAAATAAAAGTCTACTAACTAGAAAACCTGAAAAGGCTAGTCAGACAAAAATTAGGACATTCCCACTATTTAGAAAACCATAAAAGGCTAGCAGACAAAAATTAAGGAATAAAATAAAAGAGGTCTCACTGATTAGAAAACCCGCAAAGGGCTTGTCAGACAAAAGTTAGGGAAATAAATGTGAGCGAAAAATATTCAATTAGAAAATCCGAAAGGACTAGCTAATAATAGAAGTTATATCATGTGAGGTAGCAAATGTACTCATTTTGGCCTTAATTAATGAATCTGATTGAAATTGAAATTTTTTTATGACATTGCATGTTCTATCTTACTTATGGTACATAAGCACTAGAAAGGAAAATATAACATAAAAGATTAAGACTAGCTCTATGAAACCATTTTGTTCTAATGGTGCCTATGTTTTGAGACTCATCATGTAAAGCTTGAATCCTCTTGTCTCTAGAAAGTTCGGGTGGCTCTATAGCTTGTATCACAACTCAGATATGAAAAAAACTAATATAAGCCCGCTAAGTTGAAAACCTGAAAGGGCAGCTTAGGCAAAAGTTAAGGTAATAATAATAATAATAAATAAATAAAATTCACTTAGGATCATATGTTCATTCGAGACCAATTTCACGAAAGGGAAGTTTGAAATAGAGCAGTCCTAACTACAAATCAGAGATGAAAATAGCCTGGAATCAATCATCCCTAACTCTAGAGTCAGGCCATGGGCTCTATCCTCTACTAGGATCATCACGGTGATAGGTATCTGGAGGTTTAGCATAGGAAGGACCAACACTGTAGGGGTTAAGGCTTGAGTCAGTAAGCCATCGATGAAGCATCTCAATCTCATGCTCCAGATCCTGTGAATAACTCTGCACATATAGCAAGCATTATATCATATGCACTCCTTGCACACCATGCATACATTTTCATAATAAGTGTATATACTTACCCACTAACTATCTGTGACCTACATGGTAAATAACCTCTGAGATGAGGCAAGTCCGTACAAATACTTTGCATGTGTTTGGGGGACCTATTTTGTAAAGTTGTACTAACATCAATACCAAGTATATAGGTAATACAAGAAATAAGTCAGATGAACTCACATGAGAAGTATCTATTGGAGAAAAGATGGAGAGCTAAACATCACCAAAATATATGTGCTGCTCAACCAGAGCCTAAACAGTAAAAGTCCAAAAGAGCATGGATCTCTTAGGAAGGGGAACATCGCCAAAAAAAAAGCCAGTAAAAGCTCCCTCATGGTTGGTCCCAACATGCTAAGTGCAATGTGCATAGCTAGGAATGGACCCGGGGACCTCAAGTGCAATCTCAAGCTTAGGAGCAACCTCACTCTCCTATGCAGTCTCAAACCCCTTATCAGCCCAATCGCTTCCTACATTACTTCATTTGTAGGGGAGCGAACCTCCTCAATCTGTGAAAAGCAAACTATGAAAAAAGAATAAGTGATTGGAGAGTTCCAGCAAAAAGATGATCAAAATTTACCTCAGCCTTATCAGTAGGAAACAGCTCCAATAGGGGCTCATGGATGAACTGCCAATAATAGCAAGATCGCTCAAGAAAAATAGTGGCATCATGTCCCTGTAATGCCTCTCTCAACTCTGAGCCCATCAGATGAGAACTATAAAGCATCGAGCAGGGGACAACAATAGGAATATGGCATTGGGAAGGTCCAGAGTGCCACCAGTATACCTGCTCTCTAAAATACCACATCTGACAGCCATAACCAGAGAGCATAACCCTTATCTCCTTAAGTCATACTGTAGCATCCATGAAATCATATCATAGGATGTCATATGCTCCCTTTAGCCAATCATAATAGATTTGCAAAATCTGGATTAATTAAACTTAACTTGTATTAAGTCATGAAGTACTAATGATTTTGTTTTCTTACCAGGTCCCACTCGACGGTGTTCAACTAATTGCAGTAGGTCTGTAGAGTATTCCTGACACTCACTAGATGGGAGGAGCCCCATCTTTACATCAGGGTGAGACTCTTGTTAGAGTTGATAGCTTTAAAGCCACGCATTAGCCCAATATCTATGCTTTAAATCTGAAAGAGAGAATAAGTCAACAAAACAAAAGAAAAAGAAAAAAGAGGAAGAGAAACAAAAAAGGGATAAACTCACTTGTAGGGCATGCCAAAAGCCACACATGGTGATAGGGCCTCTATAGAAAATGTCCAATTTGTAATACAAATAAGCCAACACCGCAGATCCTCAGTCGAGGGTGATAACTCGGTTTAAGTCTCGAAGAGGGTCGAGAAAGGCAATGCTAACCTTATGACCAGTCTTGTAGAAGAGGGTCATGCCAAGCAAGATCAGGAGGAAGCACCTCACCTTATGAGCAATTTGACGAGGTGTGGTGGTGGGAAGACGTCTGAATCCCTCGACTAATGATGAAAGAATAACATTCTTCTGGTTTTTCCATGCCAAGACAAATCTAATCAAATATCCTACATACTGACTCTGTGCATGCTCAGGAAGATTGCAATAACTGATATCGAAAGAAATAGGAATTCTCTTGAAGGAAATCCCAATGATCATAGAAAAACTCATAGGCGAAATAGTTAACTCTCCCACAAGAGTATGGAACGTATGGGTGGTGTCCATCCACCACTCAATCAGTGTGAACAAAGAATGGTGATCAGACCTCCCTCTAAAAGTTGAAAGCCCAACGACAAATTGTTTGAACTTAGAGGCTTAGACTAGCTGTGCAACATCCCTCGATAGCTCATGGAATAATTCATGAGCTATGAAAAATAGCCCGTGAACTTCATCGACTGTTGGGAGTATTTTGAGAACAAGTGAGCATAATAATAAATATGTATTCCTTAAAAAAAAAAGAATCAAACCGGCTGGTTTAGTTTTGAACCGAACTGCTGGCTCAATTTAAATAAAACTGATCGGCATTCTAGCAATGTTGATCGGCAGTTATTTAATACAGATCGGCATTTCTCGATTCGATTGACAATCCAAACTCCTGACCCAACACCTCGATCGACTATTCACCTAAAACTCAATACTTTTAGGTTTAATTTTTAAACTTTCATGCATTTTGAGTGATTTTTAATCCAATTTCAATAATATATAGACTAATTTATATTTTAAAATTAATTCTGATTACTAACTATATGAATAAATTTTTGCAGGGATAAACAAAAGTGGGAAATGTTACCTCATTGCCCACATTTATGCACCTATGAAGGTAAGGGTGAGTCAAAGGAAGCATAGTAGAACCTTCTTGAAATCCAAGGTTATTCTGATAAAAATGGAGAGGCACAATGGCTAGATCATCTGGAATATCTGCTCCTCTGTGTAGCCTATGTTGTGGGTCATCCATATGATTTAACAGATTGTGAATTAGACTTCGGATGAGTAAGAAATCCAAAGAAGAAAATTAAAGAAAAAAAGGAAATAAATGGAGAGGGAAATGAAATAATTGCATTTAAAATAAGGAGGGAAGCTTCTTATAAATGGAAAATATCCATTTTGGTCCCTTGACTATGCATGCATTGAAAATTAAGTTTTTCTTTACAATTTCATCCATAATTGCACTTTAGTTAGGATTTAATTCCTAAATAATTCATTCAACTCACATCATCAATCAATTAATTGTGTCTATATTTATTCTAAATTTTCTGTCAAGTATAGAATATATAATATTATAGAATTTAACTTTACATTTCTACATGCATCAATTACACAGTACCCATAGTGACATCGCTAGACATTCCACAGGAACTACAACACCATTTTCAAAGCTCGCTAAACATCCCACAGAGAATATAGCAAGGGTCATCGCATTCATTTTATTGAATGTCCCACAAGGAATACAATAAAATTCATTATCACTAGACATCCTAAATGGAATATAGTGCAGTTTACTAGACACTACATAGTAGTTATAGTATCATTGCTAGATGTTCAACAGGAACTATAACACATTTTTCAAATCGTTAAATGTCCCATAGGGAATATAGTGAGAGTCATTTCACTCATTTCATTAAAATGTCCTACGAGGAATATAATGAAATCCATTGTCACTAGATGTCCCAAAGGGAATATAGTGCAGCCCATAAGACACTACACAGTAGTTGTGGCATTATTACTAGATGTTCCACAGGAACTATAGCATGTTTTCATATCACAAGTCACTAAACGACCCAAGGGGAATATAGCAAAATGCATAAGTTTCACTAAACATTCCATAAGAAATATAGTGAAACATATTAAAGATAGCATCTTACTTAAAATTGCTCAGCAATTTAAGCATCAATAGGTAAATTAGGATACAATTAGGTAGCTTGATTCTTTCCTTCAAAATTATGTGCTTTTATTGCTTTGTAGCAATTTTTCAAGCAAACAGCGACAAAAAGGGGCCACTGTAAGCACCCAATTTCATGATGTAACTGTACATAGTGTGACGAAAGCCCCTATGATGAAAAGTTAATTGAGAAATTGATCTCTAGTGCTAAAATTTGAGATTTTAAGGACTAAATTGTAGTTTTTTTATTTAATTGCAAAATCTTGATTTTATAAATTTTTTTAATTTTTTCATTTTTCGAGACTACTGAGCAAATTGCAAGTCGGCATTTAGTTAATGCCGACCAACATTGGCCTAATGCCAATCGGCATTTGCCAAATGTTGATTAGCATTAGCCAAATGTCGATCGGCATTATGGGACATTCGCATTTTTTTAGTATTTTTCGTCATTTTTTTGTATTTTCCTATTTTTTGATTGGTCCAAAATTAATTGATTTTAATAAAGAAATTATTTTTAATATTTTTTGTATACAGTATGCATCCATTGCATGTATTTTATCTTTCTAAAATTCTTTTATCCTTTTTTTTTATTTTGAAAAAAATAGAACTCTTTTATCCTGCCTCTTCTGTGATCACGCAAAGAGGTTAGCAGTGTTGTGATCATGCGAGAGTTATTAACTGAGGATAAAAGGAAAGGAAAGTGACAGAGATAGGACAGTTTTGAAGAGGCTAGGGTTTTGAAGAAAAGTTTAAGAGGAAAAGGAGAGAAAAATTAACATAGAAAAAAAACCTTTCTACTACGGATTTCAAAGAAACCTTTTCAAAAGGAAGAAAAATACATTCTTTATTTTTTAAGTCCAAGAAATCAAGAAGAAAAGCAATAGAGTCAATCTCAAAATGGTGACAATCCCAAATCTGAGGGGCATTCAAATAGCATTTGCACAACATTCTTTATCTCTATTCCCTTATTTCTTTCTTTATTTATTGTTTTCTTTGATTTAATTATTTTTTTATTTTCTTATTTAATTAGTGCTAATATTTTTCTCTTGTTTCTACATTTTATTTTTATTATGATTTTGGCTTAAGATGTGTATAACTAGAATGATTATGTGAGGGCAAATGAATAGACAGAAGATCCATGGAATGCTATGGATTAGAACCTGTAACATTTTAATGTAGGTTTTTAGGGTTTTGCTTTTTATTTTATTTATTTTTATTGGGTTTGTATATAATTTCCTATTTGTTATATTCACGTAGGAATTGTAATAAAACAAATAGTAGGAATAGTAATTATTTGCTTTTGTGTTCTTAAAATTAAGTAGTAATTAGGGTTTCACTGGGTAAAACTAGATAAAGTCAATGATGGCAGTGGGTTAATTTTAGGATTACATGAAATTGAATTAGGGTTTCTTAGGAAAATCATGTAAAATTTTTTTTTTGATCTATTTTTGATGTGTTTGTTGAATTGTTTTTTTTTGTTTTTCATGCCTTTTGGGCCCCAAGCCCACGTTAGGTCTAAACTCACTTAATCCGTAGACTTCAATTGGCTTTAGGGTTTAATTTAATTAAAACCAATGTAGGCCCATTTTAATTAATAAAATCAATTTAGATTTAGTTTAGCTCATTTAATTTCATTACTTTGAAAATAAATAGACTTAGGCCCACATTTCACTTTAAATTAAAATCAGGTTAGAATTAGGCCCACTAATTAATTCCTTTCTTTAAAATTTTATAGACTTAAGCCCATTTCTTTAGATAATTTAAAACAAACAGACTTAGGTTCACTAAAATTGATAAAAATGTAGGTCCTTTGTTAGCCCACTTCATTTGTAAATAAAATGTAGAATTAGCTAACTTCTAAATAAAATTAACCTAGTTTAGACTTAGGGACACTACTGCTTTTTGTATGCATTTTTTACATGTAATTTTATGACCTGTTGCCTTTTTGGGTTAGATGGATGTTTAGTTAGGGTTTAAATAAAATTGCATGTAATTAGAGAATAAGATAGTAATTCATAAAGTAATTCTAAATGATCAAAAAACTGAAAAAAATTAGTATTTTATTCCTAGAATTTCCTAGTTATGGTGCCATCTTTCTTTTAAAAAATTGAGTACCACCTTTTGATTTTTCCCAGTTATTACCCTGGGTGGCAACTCCTCATCTCAATGCCATGTCTTTGTGACAATGGTTAGTATGTTCTCTAGGGCCTTAAGCCTAAATAGTGTCATAGTTGCTAAAATCTTGGACGCACGCTAAACCCCATCGTCTACAGTCATGCTTCTTCAATTCACAACATTCAGGTTCAGCTAGGACAATTAGAAAATGTTATTGCCATAAAAGCTCAAGGACACTTACTAAGCAACATAGAGGTCATTCCAAAAGAACAAGTGAAGGCTATCACTTTGAGAAGTGGTAAAGTGCTTTAAAAGTCTAAATCAATCCCATTAATAGCTGATAATGATGATAAGAAAGATTAGAGCATAGAAAATGGAGTGTAAGAAAAATCTAAGGACCATAAGCATGGAGAACCAAAAAGAAAATAAGTTAAGAAGTAAATAGAGCAACCAACTACTATTGACACATTTAAATATGCTCCAAGATTACCCTTTCCCTTAAGACAAAGGAAGGTGAATGACAATGAGAAAAGCTTTGCTAAATTTATTGAAACTTTTAAGAAATTGGAGCTGAAGCTACCTCTCTCAGAGCCATTGGCAAAGATTCAAAAATATTTAAAATTCTTGAAAGATGTCATCACTAACAAGCTCAAATGGAATGATAATGAGATGGTTCCTCTTATAGAGACTTGTAGCTCAATCATTTCGAGTAAGATTCTAGTCAAGCTTAAAGATCTAAGGAGTTTTACAATTCCTTGTATTCTTAGTTCACAACAATTTCCTAAGTTTTTGTGTGACTTAGGAGCTAGCATTAACCTTATGCCTCTCTAGCTTTTTAAGGAATTAAAGCTAGAAGATGTTATCAACACTAATATGACTCTTCAACTTGCTGATCACTCAATCAAAAAGCCACATGGAGCAGTTAAAGATGTGCTTGTTAAAGTTGATAAATTTGTGTTCTTAGTTTACTTTATGATTCTAGATTTTGAGCAAGACAAGAATTGTCCCCTGATTTTAAGGAGGCCATTTCTTAATACCAAGAAGGCTTTAATTGATGTTCATGAGGTCAAGATTACTTTAAGAGTTGGAGAAGAGAAGGTGGAATTCACCATATCAAAATTAATGAAGCAACCTTTGCATAAAGAGGAATTATGCATGAGTTGAGGTAGTGGATGAGTGTGTCAAAGAAATACAAGAGAAGATGGAGTTAGAAAAGCATTTGAGAGATGAGAAACTAGAAGGAGAATAGGAGTGTTACACTAAAAAGCCTAAAATTTTGATTCGAAATGACTATCTAACACCACCTTCCATTTAAAATCCACCTCAATTAGAGCTCAAGCCGTTACCTAGCCATCTACGATACACTTATTTAGGGAAAGGAAACATGTTGCCTATGATCATTTCTAATAAGCTTACAAAGGAGCAAAAGCAATAAGTGTGTGAAGTGATGAGGAAAAGATGGAAAGCAACGCGGTGGCAGATTGTAGATATAAAAGGGATTAATCCTTCATTAGTGATACATAGAATTGGCATGGAGAATGGATGTAGGCCCACAGCTGAAAGGCAATGAAGATTCAATCATAACATGCAAAAGGTGGTAAAGAAAGAGATCTTAAAGCTTCTTGACATAGGTATAATCTATCATATCTCCGATAGTGCATGGGTGAGTCCAATATAATGTGTTCCTAAAAAGGGGCCATGACTATTGTTAAAAATGAGGAGGGAGAGATGATTTCTAAGAGGGTATTAAATGGGTGGAGAGTATGCATTGACTATATAAAACTCAATACTACTACAAGGAAATATCATTTTCCCCTCCCTTTCATTGATCAGATGCTTAAGAGGATAGTGGAGCATACATATCATTATTTTCTAGATGGATATTCAAGGTATTATCAAATATGTATTACCCCAAAGACTAAGAGAAAACAATATTCACTTGTCCCTATGGTACTTTTTCTTATAGGAGGATGCCATTTGGTTTGTGTAATGCCCCCACCACATTTCAAAGATGTAAGATGGCCATCTTCTAGGATCTTATTGAAAATATAATTGAGCTATTTATGGATGACTTTTTAGTTTTTTGAGATTCTTCCAATTATGTTTGATGAACCTTAATAGATTATTGAAGAGGTGTGAAGATACTAATCTTGTGCTAAATTTAGGAGAAGCGCCACTTTATTATTGATAAAGGTATAGCATTAGGACATAAAATTTCTTATGAAAGAATTGAGGTTGATAGGGACAAAATTGAAGTTATAGACAAGCTTCCTCCTCCAACTTCTATTAAGGGCATACAAGGATTCTAAGGACATGCCGGATTTTATCGCCGATTTGTCAAGGTTTCTCTTTAATTGCAAAAGCTCTTACTCAAATTTTAGTTAAAGATACTCCATTTAACTTTGATGAATCTTGTTTGGTTACTTTTAATAGGTTGAAGAAGGCTTTAATTTCAGTACCCATAATTTCTCCACTAGGTTGGTCACTTCCTTTCGAGTTAATGTGTGATGCTAGCAATGTTGTGATGCGGGCAATCCTTGGACAGAGAAAAGATAACAAGCACCATGTGATATATTATACTAATAGGACCCTTTCATACATTTAACTCAATTACACAACCACTAAAAAAGAGTTGTTGGCTATTTTTTATAATGGAAAAATTTAGATCATACATTCTAGGATTAATAATTATTATTTATACTGACCATGTTGCATTAAGGTATTTGTTTACTAAGAAAGATGTTAAACTAAGACTTATGCATTAGGTTTTGTTATTGTAAGAATTTGATTTACAAATCAATGATAAGAAGGGAAGCAAAAATGTGGTAGCTCACCACTTGTCCTAATTAGAATAACATGACAAATTACCACTCGATAAAGTCGACATTAATGACCAATTCCTAGATGAATTTCTTTTTATTGTCCAATATGTAGACCCACCATGGTTTGCTTGCTAATTATTTAGCATGTGAAGTGTTACCATAAGAGCTTACATACTTGTAAAGGAAGAAATTTCTTTCAAATGTGAAGCACTATTTATGGGATGATCCTATTCTATGTGAAACTTATGTTAATGGTTTAATAAGGAGATGTGTGCCAAGCTCAGAGACAACTTCTATTTTAACACATTACCATAGCTCTCCCTATGGCGGCAATTTTGGAACCTTAAGGATAGCATCAAAAGTGCTTGAGAGTGGGTTCCATTGGTCGACATTATTTCAAGATGCAATGGAATTTGATCAAAGGTGTGACAAGTGTCAAAGGATGGGAAATATTACAAAAAGGGATTAAGTGCCACTCAATAATATATAGGAAATTGAGCTCTTTGATGTATAGGGAGTGGACTTCAAAAGGCCATTCCCTTCTTCGTGCAGTAACCATTACATTCTTATGGGGGTAGTGTAAGCACCCAATTTTGGGATGCAATTGTGCATGCGTGCGATGAAAGCCTCTATGATGAAAATTTAGTTGAAAATTGACCTTTAGTGTTAAGTTTCAAATTTCAGGGACTAAATTACAATATCTTTTGGGTTTAATTCTAAAAAATTGAAGTTTGCAAGGTTTATTTGAAAGTAATGTCAATTGCCATTACATAATATCGATTATCATTATGTAATGCCAATTGACATTTCACCGATCAACATTACATAAGGTCGATCGGCATTACATAATGCCAATTGGCATTACACAATGCCAGTCAACATTCTCTAATGCCAAAGCATAAAAATGTTAGAAAAAAAATTATTTTCTCAATTTTTTAACTATAATTGATCTAAATTTTAATTTATTTTTAATAAATTAATTAATTTTGATATTTACCTATCCATTACGCGTCTCTTATGCATATAATTTTTTAAATTAAAATTCTTATCCTATTTGTTTTGAGAGGAGGATCATAGATGCCTCTCCTGTGATCATGTAAATGATTAGCTAGGGTTAGAACAAAATATAAAAAGAAAAGTTTGGTAGAAAAAAAGGGGGTGGGGAGATTACGTAAAGAGAGAAAAAAGAGAAAACCCTAATAGTTACTACAAAAAAAAGAGTCAATTAAAAAAACACAAAGAGAAAAAAGAGAAGAGAAAAAAAGAAAAAGAGAAAAAAACTGTTTCAATTATATACGTTCTTTTCAAGGTCCAGAAATTAAGAAAACACAAAGTTAATTTTCTCAAGACGGTGAAATCTCATTCTGAGAGGCATTCAAATAGCATATGCATAGCATCCTTCTTCTACTCCTTTCTTTTTTTATTATTAATTCTTTCCTTTATATTATTTCATTATTTTTTATTTTATTATTTTTGTGTTTTTTGTTTAATTTTCATTATTTTCTTTTCTTTCTTCATTCATTCTAATATTTTTTTATTCTCTGTGTTTCATGTTTCTATGAAGACGAACATATGATTAAACTAAGGAAAACCCATGAAGAATCCATGAATGAAAACCAAGAATCAGGATCCCAATTTAATTTTTATGAATTTTTTGTTCTATCTAATTTATTTTTTTAGGTTTTGAATTTGTTTAATTTATTTTCTTAAGGGTTATAATTATAATTTTATTTTCTCTGTTATTTTTGGTAGATTTTGTATTAGCCCCGATAGTGGGAATAGTGAAACTCTTTAATTTTCTGCACTATTAAAATTAATTAGTAAATTAGGTTCATTTGATAAAACCCTAATAAAATCAATGGTGGCTTTAGACTAATTTAGGTTGCATGTAATTAAAATTAGGTTAGAAATCACTGGATGTATGTTTTTTATTCATTATTTGCTTTAATTTGTTATTTGGGCTTGTTTGCATGTTTTTATTCTCTTTGGACCCCGAGCCCACATTGTGTTCTAACCCATTTAATAAATAGGCTTTTAATTGGATTTTTAGGTTTAATTAATTTTAATCAATTTAGGCCCAATTTGTTTAATTTAGACTTAGGCCCATTTTTTAATTAAAATTAATTTAGACTTAGCTCAGTTTATTAAATCATTTTCTTTTTAAAATAAATAGATTTAGGATCACTTAATTTAAAAATAAGTAGAATTAAGCCTACTAATAATATGAACCCTAAAAGGGGCTAAATGCAAGCATGGAGTTTAATAATGAAGAATTCAAGCTAATTAGCTTAATTTCCTGTTTTGAAATTAATTAGCTTGATATGGACAAATTTTGACTTATTTTCTTATTTTGGAGTCAATAAAGAAGATTCAAGAAGATTCTAAAAAATGTGAGAAGATTCAAGAATATTCTAAGTCAAAGTCAATAAGTCAACAAGTCAAAGTCAAACGTCAATGGTCAACACGTGACATGGCATGCTTCAATGCTTAGTTATCATAAGTTGTCATTTTGTTTAGTTGTCATGAGTTGTAATGAGTTGTCAATTTTGACTTTTGAAAGATGAGTTGTCATATTTTAAAGGAAATCTCCTTAATTAAGGATTTTCCTATATAGGCATCTTTGGGAATAAGGAAGAAAACCTTGTCCTTCAAGGGTTAGGTTATTTACATGCTTATATAAGGTCTAAACATATTATGGATGAATTTAGGATGTAATATTTGTCAATTTTGATCAATTAAGTGGAGTTTTACCTTAACTTTGTTCTTTTGAAACTTTGCAAGTTTACTTGAATTGTTTCACATCTACCTTTCATTAGAATTACTAGGTTAAACTTAGAATTGTGTGATTGTTCATCTTTTAATAGCTAAGTATCTTGCTTCAAATGATTGTTCATCTTTTAATAGCTAAGTATCTTGCTTCAAATTAATAAGCAAGGGGTTTAGCTGCATCAATACAACTTATCCTTGATGATCCTTGGGATAGATTTTAAAGTTGGATGCGCGTTCTATCTCTGTTATAGGTAGGGTTCGTATCAACTAATTTATTTCTATTTTATTTCTTAAAATTAATAGATTTAAGCCCACTTTTTAGAACTAAAACAAGTAGACTTAGGCTCATTAATTATCTTAAAATGTATGACCATCTTTAGTCCATTTCACTTATAAATAAAAATGTAGAATTAGCTAAGCTTTAAAATAAAATTAACATAGTTTAGACCTAGGGACGATGCGCTTCGTACGCATTTTTTCCATTCAGTTTTATGACTAGTTTGCTTTAAGCCTAGATGGATTTTTAATTAGGGTTTAATAAAATTGTGTGTAAATAGAGAATAAGATAGTAATTCATAAAGTAATTCAAAATGAAAATAAGACTAAAAGAAGTTAGTATTCTGTTTCTAGAATATCCTCGTTATGGTGCTAACTTTCTTTTAGAGAATTAAGTACCACCAAAATAATTTGCCCTAGTTATTACCCTGGAGGGCGACTCCTCATCTCTACGCCTTGTCTTTATGACAATGGTTAGTGTGTTCTCGAGAGCCCTTAGCTCAAACAGTGTCATGGTTGCTAAAATCTTGGATGCATGCTAAACCCTGCCATCAATAGTGGCGTCTCCACTGGGATAAAAGATACCGATTCTACTTGCGTTCTTTAGAATTATTTTATTAATTATCATTTTATCCTTGCATTCATTTTACATGTCCCTATTAAACCAATGGCATTGGTTTATGATTCCATGATTCCACTAGCTTCATGGAGTTGTAAATTGGCTAACCATCACTCTTAGCCTTAACTCAATTCAAGAAAGATTACCAGGTTCATCTGACCAGAGTCTGTAACCCAAGTCCTAAAGGGGGTAGTCTTCTCTTGATTTTGCAAAAGATGTTGGGCCCCTCTGACCTTGGTTTGTAACTCAAGTCTTAAAGGAGGGCATTTTGCTAAAGGAAGCTTGACTTTTTACTAGACCCTAACCACATATAATGGCTTAGTTACTTCCCTAGGATCTACCAAAAATTGCTTGTATTATTTTTTCCATGATGTATTTCTATTTATAAAAGCTCAAGCCCATACTTTTGAAGCCCACTTAAGCCAATAAAGATTAAGCTAGACCTTTATACTTAGAAATGTTGTTTCTATGCTTATTACCATGAGGTGTTTCTATCTATAAAAGCCTAGGCCCATACTTTTGAAGCCCCTTAGGGTAATGAAGATTGGGCTAGACCTTTGTACCTAGAAATGTTGTTTCTATGCTTTATTGCTTTAAGAGAGATCTAGCATGCACGTCGATTCCTGATATCCCCCATTGATATTAAGACCAAGACTAAAAATCCTAGGATAAGAGACTCGCTAATGAACACATGTGCAGCAGGAATAAGGTCGAAAGATGTATGTTGTACACTTGATTAATACTTGCTACTTGTTGTATAGCACATGCATCATGCATACATGCATCTCATTCATCATACTAACACCTTGTTTTACAGCCATCATAGATAAATTGAGGTCTTCTCATATTTAGGGATAATGAAGTGGCTAACTAAGAATAACGAGTCATAGTCTTAAGCCTTAGCAAAAGAAATCTTGAACAGACTAAATAGATTAGAAAAAGCCCTATCAACCCACTTTACTTAGAATCTGAACCAACTTCAACTGAATCTGAACAAATGGAACAACATTAAGGGAACTGGACCTTAGAAGACATCAAGGGAGCTCTTATGGATGACATGAGGGCTATAATGTAAGATGAGCTGAGACAAGCACTATTTAGACTGATGTAATATGCTAATGTCATACCACTACCTGTAATTGAACAACGACCTACTGCAGATGCTCCACCTGCTACCAACAATGTTGGGGAGTAACCTGCTGCTAGAAACCCACCTGCTATCGATGTGAAGCTACAGGATGTTGAGAATTACATGGTAACGAAAGCGAAGAAAGAATCCCTTGAACTGGTACATGACCATGAGTCCAAGCAGATACAAGCACTGACCTAGAAAATGTCCAAGATGGAAGAGTTGATCAGGGGATAAGGCATGGGGCATTCATTTGAGTTTGATGACATGCTACATATGGAAGATGATAGGCTGCCTGACAAGTTCAAGATGCCACAACTATAGAAATTTGATGGGAGAGGAGATCCAAAGATTCATCTCAACCAGGACACAATAACTATAAGCACTATTAAAGCACCATTATTTATGATTACTAAGTTATTTGTGTTATCCTTAGACGGAATGGCTGTATTATGGGCTGGAAAAACCTATAAAAGCTTACTGGAAAGATCTATGCACTACCTTTTTAAGATAATATGATTATAACACCCGATTGGAAGTGTCTATCAAAGATCTAGAACTGACAAAGCAGAAACCAATGAATCTTTCTCTGATTTCCTTACCAGATTCATGAACAAGGCAAGATTAATGAAAAACAAGTTGGCTGAGAAAGATCAGGTTAGGATGTTAGTCCCTAATGTGTCACCTAATTTGGTTAAGAGATTGCAAATGATGAATCCCAAAATATTTATAGACCTGTATGATGATGGTTTAAAAGCTAAAGAGATTGAGAGTGAGAAGAACAAAAGTTTTAGAAGTACAAGAACCCAAAACTACCCAACTGGGGGCATACAACAATAGAGCACTAGTCTAATTATGGAAGTGCATGTTATTCAATAACCAAGGAGATTCTCCAATTTTAACTGACCTATGTCAAAAGTCCTAGAGCACCTAATGCAAAAGGGATTACTTCAACCTTTACCTAATCCAAACCCACCAAACCTAAACACCAAAGGCTATAACCCAAAGAAGCACTACCAATTCCATCAAAACCTTTAACACTCCATGGATAACTGCATCTGCCTTAAACATGATATCCAAAACCTTATAGACTCTAGAAAGATCATTGATCCTAAAACCCAAGCACCATAAATAATCCTTTCCTAAACTACAAAAATGTACCACCCTTAGCTACCATGATGATTAACACAAGAGTTAGTGAGGAAGAAGTGCTAAGCTCCTTTGAGGACCTAGACCTTAAAACCAATGAGAAATCTCTTAATGCCCTTAAAGATGAGGAAAAAGTAGAAGACTTATTAGGTTAGCCTTTAAGTAAGTTTGACTATAAGGTGTTTTACACTAAATGATGCGAGGCCACTACATCACTAAACCACCTTCTTTTGACATACCCATTGAGTCGATTGTGCCTCCAGGATGGGGTGATGAGTTTGACGATGAGAAGCTGCTTAACAGAAAGAAAATGCACATTTGAGGTATAGGAAGATGAATTCATAGAGATAGTTAGCAAAAATATGCAAGAATAGTTGCTATGTTAGGCGCCTCAAGGATAACAATTATTAGACTTAGCATCCCTAACATCTATAATAGGAAATAAAATTTCTTATTGTCTTCTTTGAATAAAATTTTAGTTTCTATTTTGTTTTAGTGATTGATGATATAAATTCTGATCATGCTTACTTATGTAATGTACATCCTAATGGTACTATGCATTGTGATATTGATTGCATCTGCATGTTTGACATAAATTCAATTTAATTAGATTTATTCAGCATAGGCATAAACGAAAATTCAAAGAACATACATATATCACATTATGTAACTTCTGAAGATAGGAAATTTGAAGAAAAAAAGAAAAAGAATGAAAAAAGAGAAAAAAAGAAAAAAGAACATAAAGGTAAAAATTAGAGAGAAAAAAATTCATGACTTGCTGATAACAGGAGTTGTATCATTGGATGTAATGAATGTTATACTTTTTTCCTAATGAATTATTAAAATTAAATTTTAAATTTTTGTTCAAATCTCGCATATTCATCTTTCATACTGCATAAGTATCTGAATAAAAAGACAATACATAATGAAAGCTAAATCAGAGCTATGAGATCATTATTTTAGTTATGTTTTATTTTTTGCCACCCCTTTTGTAATTTTCCTTGTAAGCCTAGCATCCCCTTATACCTTGAGAATTCAGGTGGCTTAGTAACTTGTGTTGCAACCCATACCTTGTAATTGTCATCAATTATTACATCAACATCAAGCCTTATATTCTACTTAAGAATTCTTTGAAGTGCAAGTGCAGTTGATTTCATCATCAAGAACTCGCTTCAATTAGTTCGCCCACTCCTCTGCATCTTCAGTACATAAGACTACAACTAATAAGGTTAGTAAGACAAAGGGTCAACAACAGTAGTGACCAAACCAAGTCTCTTCCACACATGAAGAAAAAGACTGCTAAAATAAATTCAAAATGAAGTTGGGGGCAAAATGTAACTAGAGCAGCTTAGGGGCAAAATAGTAAATACAACATTAGAACTTCAAAGTTAGTGAAAAAGATCTTAGGGCAGAAAGGAGTAAACTACAAGCATACAAATACATAAGTTATCATATAGCAAAAGCAGAAACAAAAAGAAAAGTTTAATAGTGCATTGGTCAATCATGAGCTCTAGTGTAAAGCCATGGACACCACTCGCTAGCTTAGTCATTAGTTCAATGAGCTGTATTAGAAGCTCTGACTTCAGAAGTACCAACAATGAAGTATCTAGTGCTTAAACCTACAAGCTATTGATGAGGCACCTCATTCTCATATTCCAAGCTATGAACATAGCTTTATTCTAAACAGAAGACCTATTAGGATCATTGTAGACACGCAATTTCGGGATGATGAGTTATGGATGCGATAAAGGACTCCAATAATGAAAATGTCATGAATAGGTCTTCAATACTTGAACTTTGAAACTTCAGAGGTTTGATTGCATTTTTCAAAGAAAGAATTTAATATTTTCATGGACTAAATTGCAATGCTTTTTAAGGACCTAATTACAAAAATTAAATTCTTTCAAGGACCTTTTTATAATTAAAAGTTAAAAAAAGTGGTCAAAATTTTATAATTCTGAATGGAATTATATAATTTCGATTGGAATTACATAATTCTTATCAAAATTATGTAATTCCAGTCGGAATTACACTAATTTCGTTCAGAATTACACAATTCCAATTGGAATTAGACCTTTTCCGCTAGGTTCTCGAATTTTCTAGAAAATAAAAGTCTTTTCCTGAGTCCTAAAAATTATTTTTGATAATGTTTTTAAGAAAATAGAAGTCTTTTAGGAATCAATTTATAAGTAGGGTTTAAAGGATGTCTCATTAGATAAGGAGTGTTTTGGCTCCTGAAAAAAGGAGGAGAGGAGGAGAGAACGAAAGGAAAAAAAAACATAAGTTAATTTAATTAGTTATTTTAGAAGGAGTTATTGTTTTGATATATTTTATTTGTTTTTTTTTGCTTATTTATTTATTTTTATGTATTTTGGGTTCTGAGCCCACATTGGGCCTTAAGCCCATATTAGATTCTAATATACTTAAATAAATTTAGGTTTTTAGGCTTAATTAATTAAAATGCATTTTAGGTCCATAATTAATTAGATTTTAGGTTAGAGATAATTTAGGCCCATTTAGTAAATTTGACATAGACCCACTTAATTTAATTTAATTAATTAGACTTAGCCCATTAAATTAAAGTTTTTTTCTTAATTTTTAGATTAAAGATCACCTTAGAATTAAAACATGTAGAATTGGGCCCATTAATTTAAATACTCCATAATTTGTAGATTTAAGCCCATTTTTTAGAATTAAAATAAATAGACTTAGGTTCATTTAATTAAAATTAAAAGGAATTAGTCTTTAGGCTCACTTGTAAATTAAAACATGTAGATTTAACCCATTTAATTAAAATTAATGTAGATTAGACTAACGTAGGGATTATATATTTGAATGAAAGCATTATTTACTTATATTTTAATGACTGGTTTGTGTTGGAGTTAATTGTTAGAATAAGAGTTTATATGAAATTACATGTAAATAGAGGATAAGATAGTAATTCATAAAGTAATTCTAAATGAACACAAGACGGAAAGAAGTTGGTATTCCATATACAGAATCTCCTGGTTGTGGTGCTAGCTTTCTTTTAGGGAATCGAGTACCACCTTTTCGATTTTTCCAAGTTATTACCCTGGGTGGCGACTCCTCATCTCCACGCCATGTCTTTGTGATAATGATTAGTGTGTTTTCTAGAGCCCTGAACTTAAACAGTGTCGCAGTTGCTAAAATTTTGGATGCGCGCTAAACCTCACTGTCTACAGTTGCGACTCCACTGGGGATAAGAGATATTGATTCTACTTGTGTTCTTTAGAATTATTTTATTAATTATTATTTTATTCTTGCATTCATTTTGCACATCCCTATTAACCTATGGCGTTGGTTTATGGTTCTATGATTCCATTAGCTTAATGGGATTGTAAATTAGCTAACTATCACTCTTAGTATTAACTGGGTTCAAGAGAGATTACCAGGCTCATCTGACCAGAGTCTATAGCCTAAGTCCTTAAGGGGGGGCAATCTTCTCTCAAGTTTTCAAAGGATGTCGGGCCCCTCTGACCTTGGCCTGTGACTCAAGTCTTAAAGGAGGGCATCTTACTAAGGGAACCTTAACCTTTTCGCTGGACCATAACCACATATAATGGTTTAGTTATTTCCCTTAGGATTTACCCAAATTGCATGTGAATGTTGCCATGAGGTATTTCTATCTATAAAGGCCCAAGCCCATACTTTAGAAGCCCATCAAGACTAATAAAGATTAGGTTATGCTTTTATACCTAGAAATATTATTTCTATGCTTTATTGCTTTAAGAGATATGGCATGCGCGTCGATCCTTGATATCCCCTATTGATATTATAACCAAGACCAAAAATCCTAGGAAAAGAGACTCACCATTAAAGATGTGTGTGGGAGGAATAAGGTTGGAAGGATGTATGTACACCTAATTTGATGCTACTTGTTGCATGACACATGCATCATACATACATGCATACATGCATCTCATGCATTATACTAACATTTGTCTTTCAGCCATCGTAGATTCATCTGGGTCTTCCTATGTTTGGAGTCAAAAGGGTGGTAGACTAGTGATAATTGATTCGAGTCCACAATCGATTACGAAAGAGATCCTTAACAGACTATAAAGGAGTCCCATCAATCCACTCTACCTAGAAGTTGCACAACCGAAATAGGCCAATGAAATGGAATAACAAGAAGGAGGAAACTAGACCCTAGAGGATGTCAAAAGAGCATTGATGGATGACATAAGAGCGATGATGCAAGATGAGTTATGATAGGCTTTGGCCAGATTAATGCCACCATCTGCTACTGTTGCACCTTCTGTGGCCAATCCACTTATTGTGACCAATCCACCTGCTGTGGGTACACCATATGCTGACAATGATAATTCTAAGGAAATGAAACTCAAGGACGTTGAGAGTTATATGATTGAAAAGGCAAAAAAGGAATCACTTGAGTAAGTTCAAAAGCTGGAATCCAAATAGATGAAAGCACTGACTCAGAAAATGTCTAAGAAGGAGGAATTAATAAGAGGATAGGGCATTGGATATTCATTTAATTTTGATGATATGATGCAATTCGGGGAGGAAAAATTGCCTAATAAATTCAAGATGCCATAGTTGCAAAAGTTTAATGGTACTGGGGACCCAAGGATTCACCTTTGTCAATGCACAACTACCATGAGCATCACTAAAGCTCCTTTGTTTGTGGTTGCCAATTTTTTTGTACTATCCTTAGAGGGAATAACTGTTAATTGGAATCATAGGTTGAAGAAGTCTATCCAAGCTAACTGGAGAGAACTATGTACTGCTTTTCTGAAGCAATATGACTACAACACTATGCTCGAGGTGTCCATTAGGGATTTAGAATTGACCAAGCAAAATCCTAATGAATCATTTTCAAATTTTTTGATTAGATTCATGAATAAGGCATGATTAATAAAGAACAAGTTGGCTGAGAATGATCAGGTTAGGATGATAGTCCAAAATGTTTCACCTAATCTGGTTGAAAGGTTGCAGATGATGAACCCCAAGACATTTGTAGACCTTTATAATGATGTCTTGCAAGCTAAGGAGATTAAGAATAAGAAAAAGAGGATTGCTAAAGGCACTGGCATAAGGAGCTACCCAACTGGGGGTATACAACAAGGAAGCACTAGTCGGATTATGGAAGTGCATGTTATTCAATAACCAAGGAGATTCTCTAATTTCAACCAACCTTTGTCAAAAGTCCTAAAGCACCAAATGCAAAAGGGCTTACTTCAACCTTTACCTAATCCAAACCCACCAAATCTAAACATCTTAGGTTATAATCCAAACAAGCACTACAAATTCCATTAAAACCTCTAACACTCCATAAATAACTGCATCCGCCTCAAACATGAAATCTAAAACCTTATAGACTCTGAAAAGATCATAGATCCTGAAAACCCAAGCACTAAAGATAATCCTTTCCCAAACTACCAAAATGTACCACCCTCAGCTACCATGATGATTAACTCATGAGTAAGTAAGGAAGAAGTGCTAAGCTCCTTTGAGGACCTAAACCTTAAAATTAATGAGAAATCTCCTATTGCCCCTAAAGATGTGGAAGGAGTAGAAGAATTATTGGGTCAGCCTTTAGGCAAGTTCTACTATAAGGTGTTTTACACCAAACCACCTTCTTTTGACATACCCTTTGAGTCAATTATGCCTACAGGATAGGGTGATGAGTTTGATGATAAGAAGTTGTTAGACATGGAAGAAATATATATAGTAGAGGTACAGAAAAATGAATTCATGGAGATAGTCAACAAGAAAATGCAAGAATAATTATTATGTCAGTCGCCTCAAGGACAACCACTATGAGATCTAGCATCCTTAGCATTTAGAATAGGAAATAAATTTTCTTCTTGTCTTCTTTAAATAAAATTTTAGTTTCTTTAGAACTTGTTTTGTTTTAGTGATCGATGATATGAATACTGATCATGCTTACTTATGTAATGTACGCCCTAATGGTACTGTGTATTATGATATTGATTACATTTGCATGTTTGACATAAATCATTCAATATGGGCATAAATGAAAATTCAAAAAACATACATATATCACATGATGTAACTTTTGAAGATAGGTAATTGGAGGAAAAATAAAAAGAATGAAAAAAAAGAAAAAAAAAGAGAGAAAAAAGAACAGTAAAGTAAAAATTAAAGAGAAAAGTTCATGACTGTCTAATAACAGGAGTTGTATCATGTGATGTAATGAATGTTCTCATTTTTTCCCTAATGAATGATTAAAATTGAATTTGAAATTTTTATTCAAATATCGCATATTCGTCTATATCATATTGCATAAGTATTTTAATGGAAAGACAATACATAATGAAAGCTAAATCAAAGCTATGAGATCACTATTTTAGTTAAGTTTTCTTTTTTGCCACCCCTTTGTAATTTTCCTTATAAGCCTAACATCTCCTTATACCTTGATAATTTGAGTGTCACAGTAACTTGCATTGCAAGTATTATCATGTAACTATCATCAATTATTGCATCAACATCAAGCCTCGTATTTAGCTTAAGAGTTCTTCAAAGTGCAAATCCAGTTAATTTCATAATCAAGAATTCACTTCAGTCAGTTTGCCCATTCCTCTACATCTCGAGTGCATGAGATTACAACTAACAGGGTTAGTAAGTCAAAGGATTAACAACAATAGTGAATGAACTTAATCTCTTTCACATGAAAATGAAAAAAAGACTGCTAGAATAGCATGAATGAATCTAGAATGGAACTGGGGGTAAAATGCAGCTTTGGGGGCAAATTGAGTTTGCATTCAAAGAGCAAAGATGGAACACTAAAGTATAAGACCAGTGTAAAAGATCTCAGGGCAAAAATAAGTATAAGAGCTAATACATCAATCATCATACAACAAAAGTAGTAGCAAAAAGAAAAGTTCAATAGTGCATCAGTCAATCACGAGCTTCAGAGTAAAGCCATGGACCCCACTTGCAAGCCTAATCGGTAGTCCAATGAACTGTATTGGAAGCTTCAACATTAGAAGTACCAATAATGAAGCATTCAATACTCAAGCCAACAGGTTGTTGATGAAGCACCTCGTCCTCACACTCCAAACTATGAACATATCTTTATTCCAAATAAGAGACCTATTAGGATCATGCATGTCATACATAAAATGCATACATTTGCATACATTTGTTGTGAAATAGTTACTTTACATAATAAAGTCTTTGAGCTTAGGCAGGATTGTGCAAATACTTTGCTACTAATATTCAAAATCAATGTTGTAAGAATGCAAAAAGGTAGTCAAAATGTGAACATGTGAAGCATCTGAAAGGAAAAGGGTAGCATTAATAAGGTGAACTTGATACTCAACGGGACTTTAGACCTCAGGAGCCCAACAAATCATGAGCCTATCTAGTAAGGGAATATCACCGACAGTGATACTGGCAAAAGCATCATCTTAGTAATCTCAAAAGGCTATATTAGACATTCAAGCTCCTCAGATTTAGTATCCATCTCCATAGTCTCATCAAGAGCATCATTTGGAATATCTCTCCATAAAGTTAGACCAGAGTACAGTATGGAATATGGTGATGAGAAAGTCCAACATATCAGCAATACATTTGACGGCTCTAAAAAGGGAAGAATGCACTTGAAACTTAAAATGAATGCACTCTGAAAAATTATTTGATCATGAAATAAGGTGTCTAACTCCTGAACCTTTTTTGTAAAAGATGTCAATAAAAGGAATGAAGCCCTCTACCATAGCATTAATGAGAATAGCGAAAATACAAATGCAATCCAAAGCCTCAACTTCAATGTTAAAGTATTATGACCTTACAATCAGAGACGAATCTAAAAGGAAGAATGCAAAAAAGAATAACACTACATTTTAACAAAATTTCTTCACTTGCAAATAGACCATGCTAACTTATGGTATTTTGTGCAGGGAAAAATAAAAGAAAATGAAGAAGGTGAAAGGAACCAATACATCAATAAGAATGGGAAAGGTTGCAAATGCTAATCATTCGTCAAAAGTATCATTTTGTATGCCAAACACTCATCAGGATAATAAAGGGAAGTAATGCAACTTTATTTCCTTAGATTCTGTAATAAAGAACTATCTCAATCATAAAATTCACAAATTGAAAGTAAATTCATCCACTTCACAAGATCATATGCGGAAAGGCTATCTCATAACTTTTGATCATAATGGCTTTCTTTTGTTAGCCTCGCAGAATTCATATAAGTAGTTAATAGTTTTATGTTGAGAGTTTATAAAGTCCAATCAATCTAATGCTTGCATTGCACCCAAATGAAAGGAAGAAAATGTAAAAACAAAATCGGTGGACATAAAGCATAAATTGCTTGAATTTCAGTCTTTTGAATAATAAATGTGCATATAATCTACTCTAATGCTTATAAATGAGTATGAGTACAAAATCCCTTGACGGTATCCACGCTGAGTAATATGAGAAAGATGAGGGAATACAAAGAAGAGAATCAAAATAAGAGCAAACATAATTTACTCCAATCTCAGAAATGAGTAAGAGTATCAACATGAAACCTGTAGTAGTATCCATGTTGAGTAATACAAGAAAGGCAGGGGAATACTAAAAGAGGACCATACCAAAACTACTCTATTTACTCAAATGCTCCATATGAGTATGAGTATCCAAAGGACCTTTCGAATGGTATCCACATTGAGTAATATGAGAAAGGTGGGGGAATACTCGAATAAGGAAGGAAAGCACAAAAAATAATTTAAAGGCTATTTTGATACTCAGAATTTGATTTTTTTATGCTTAGTTTCCATGAGTTTTATTTAGCAAATTCTCCTTAAAATTAAGTATGGAAGTAAGCTCTTCACTTGGTAAAAGATATGCTCTTAGTATAAGATGGTTAATAATGCCTCTGACCTTTACAAATGGTAAATAAATGATAGTCATGAAAACCAAAAATAGTAGGATTTTTTTAGCGCACGCCATCTCATGAAAAGTGATGAATTTTCTTATAAATTTTTAACATTATATGGTACTTTTATGCATTGACCATGCTTGAAACTAACTTTAATAAGTTTGTAGGAATTGCAAATCCAAAAGAAATAACACCCAACTTGTAAAGATGGTCAACACATCAAAATTGAAAATCAGTCAATGCAAAAATTCTAATCAGTTAGCATAGTAAAATTCAAAGTCAGTCAGCACCAAGAATTCAAAGCATTCAGCTTAAACAACCAAAGATAAAATTTATGAGCAGTTATGGACTGCAGCATCATCTAAGGTGAGTAATGAGAGGGTTGCAGTTAATTAAAATCAGTGAGCAGTTATGGACTGTAGCATTATTAAAGGCGAGCAATGAAAGGATTACAGTTAATTTATGAGCAATTACAGATTGCAGCATCATCAATGAGCAACAAAAGGGTTGCAGCTAATCATGAGCAATTATGGATTGTAGCATCATCGGTGAGCAACGAAAGGAGTACAACTAATCACAAGCAATTATGGATTACAACATCATCAGTGAGCAACAAAAGGGTTACAGCTAATCATGAGCAATTATGGATTTCAGCATCATCGGTAAGCAACGAAAGGGTTGCAATTAATCACGAGCAATTATGGGTTACAACAGCATCAGTGAGCAATGAAAAGGTTGCAGCTAATCATGAGCAATTATGGATTGCAGCATCATCAGTGAGCAATGAAATGGTTGTAGCTAATCACAAGAAATTATGGATTATAGCATCATCAGTGAGCAATGAAAGGGTTACAGCTAATCGCGAGCAATTATGGATTGCAGCATATTCATATAAGAAAATTCAAACTATAATTCCGAGCGTAGTCGACATTACACGACCGAGTAAAATGTATTTCTAATCAAGATTATACGACCAAGTATAATTAGCATCATATGACCGAGTGTGATGTATCTTTTTAATTTAAACTATACGTGTGAGAGTAGTCGGCATTGTACAACCGAGTATAATGTATTTTCAACCAAGATTATACAACCGAGTATAATCGGCATCATACGACTAAGTGTGGTTTTTCTTTTCAATTCAGACTATACGTTCGAGTGTAGTTGTCATTGTACGACCAAGTACAATGTATTTTCAACCAAGATTATATGACCAAGTATAATCAGCATCATACGACCGAGCGTGTTGTTTCTTTTCAAATCAAACTATATGATCGAGTGTAGTCAGCATTGCACAATTGAGTATAATGTATTTTCAACCAAGATTATACGATCGAGTATAATTGGCATCATACGACCGAGTGTGGTGTTTCTTTTCAATTCAGACTATATGTCTGAGTGTAGTCGGCATTATGCGACTGAGTATAATGTATTTTCAATCAAAACTATATGATCGAGTGTAGTCAGCATTGTATGACTGAGTACAATGTGTTTTTAGTATCATACGACTGAGTGTTATGTTCCTTTTCAATTTAAACTATACGTCCGAGTATAACCGAGTGCAATGAATCCCTTTCACCCGTGATTATACGACCAAGTATAGTCAATATCATAAGACTAAGTATGATATGTCATTTTAAATCAATGTTGTACGTACAAGTATAGCAAGTTCACAAGCAAAAGCTTCATGAAGCACAGGTAAGTATTTTAACTTTCAATTAAGAAATTGAGTGCTAGTTCACTTTATTGTAATTTATTAAGTAAACAGCGACAAAGGGGGGCAACTGTAGACACCTAATTTCAGGATGATGAGTTATGGATGCGAAAAAGGACTCCAATGATGAAAATGTCATGAGTACGCCTTTAATACTTGAACTTTGAAACTTCAGAGGTCTGATTGCATTTTTCAAAGAAAGGATTTAATGTTTTCATGGACTAAATTGTAATGCTTTTTAAGGACCTAATTGTAAAAATTATATTCTTTCAAGGACCTTTTTATAATTAAAAGTCAAAAAAAGTGGTCAAAATTTTATAATTTCGATCGAAATTAGACCTTTTTCATTGGGTTCTTGAATTTTCTAGAAAATAAAAGTCTTTTTCTAAGTCCTAATTGATTTGAAATTCTCTTAAAATTATTTTTGATAATGTTTTTAAGGAAATAGAAGTCTTTTAGGAATTAATTTATAAGTAGAGTTTGAAGGATGTCTCACTATATAAGGAGTGTTTTAGCTCCTAAAAAGAGGAGAGAACGAAAGAAAAAAAACAAAAATGGTAAAACAAAAAAAAAGAAAGAGGGAAAGAAAAAAGGAGAAAAGAAAAAGAAAGAGGACAAGAAAAGAGAGGAAAAGAGTATCTTATTCTCTACAAAAAATTATTTTACTTAATTGATTAATTAAAGATCTTTGGAGGATTTTTAAAGAACAATATTTGAAGACTTATTAAGAACGGTGATTTTACAAAATATGAGGAGCACTCCATTAAAATCATCCATAAGCATCATCTTCTCCTTATTTTATTTTTTTTATTTTTTTATTTTTTTTATTTTTAATTTTTTTTATTATTATTATAATTTATTCACTAATTATAATTTTTGTTCTTTTTTATGGTGACTATGGAGGACTAAACTCATGAGAAGCCCATGGAATGCCATGGATAAGACCTTGTAAATTTAGTTTTTAGGTTTTTTATTTAATTTCTTTATTTTATTTACGTTTTGGAGTTGTATTAATTATTTTTACTATTATTCTCAATAGATTATTATAATAGCCCCAATAGTGGGAATAATGGAATTATGTATGTGGTTGTCATTTTATTTTGATTAATTGGTTAGTAAAGTTAGGATTTCAATTAGGTAATTAATTAAAAATTAGGGTTTAGAAGGAGTTAATTTAATTAGTTATTTGATCTTTTATTTAATTGTTTTGATATGTTTTATTTGTTTTTTTAGGCTTGTTCATTTATTTTATGTGTTTTGGACCTTAAGCCCACATTAGGCCTTAAGCCCATATTAGATTCCAATCTACTTAAATAAATTTAGGTTTTTATGTTTAATTAATTAAAATGCATTTTAGACCTATAATTAATTAGATTTTATGTTAGAGATAATTTAGGCCCATTTAGTAAATTTGACATATGCCCACTTAATTTAATTTAATTAATTAGACTTAGCCCATTAAATTAAAGCTTTTTTCATGATTTGTAGATTTAAGATCACCTAAGAATTAAAACATGTAGAATTAGGCCCATTAATTTAAATACTCCATAATTTGTAGATTTAGGCCCAATTTTTAAAATTAAAATAAATAGACTTAGGTTCATTTAATTAAAATGAAAAGGAATTAGTCTTTAGGCTCACTTGTAAATTAAAACATGTAGATTTAGCCCATTTAATTAAAATCAATGTAGATTAGACTAACTTAGGGATTATATGTTTGGATGATACCATTATTTACTTGTATTTTCATTACTAGTTTACCTTGAAGTTAATTGTTAGAATAAGGGTTTATATGAAATTGCATGTAAATAGAGGATAAGATAGTAATTCATAAAGTAATTCTAAATGAACCCAAGACTAAAAGAAGTTAGTATTCCATATATGAAATCTCCTGGTTATGGTATTAGCTTTATTTTAGGGAATTGAGTACCACCTTTTTTATTTTTCCTAGTTATTACCCTGGGTGGTGACTCCTCATCTCCACACTATGTCTTTGTGATAGTGGTTGGTGTGTTCTCTAAAGCCCTAAGCTCAAACAGTGTCATGATTGCTAAAATCTTGGACACGCGCTAAACCCTGTCGTCTACAATCATGCATGTCATACATAACATGCATACACTTGCATACATTTGTTGTGAAATACTTGCTTTGCATAATAAAGTCTTTAAGCCTAGGTAAGACTGTGCAAACACTTTGCTACTAACATTCAATATTAGTGTTGTAAAAGCGCAGAATGGTAGTCAAAATGTTCACATATGAAGTATCTGAAGGAAAAAAGGTCACACTATTCAGGTGAACATGATGCTCAATGGGACTATAGATCGTAAAAGCCTAATTAATTATGGGTCCATCCAGTAAGGGAATATCACTGATAGTGATATTTGTGAAAGCATCATCCTGGTGACCTCAAAAGGCTAGATAAGACGTTCAGGCTCCTTAAACTCAGTATCCATCTCTATAGTCTCAATGGGAGCATCATTTAGAATATCTCTCCACAGTAGTTAGACCAATATAGGGTATGGAATATGGTGATGAGAAGGTCCAACATGTCTGTAATACATTCGTCTACCCTAAAAAGGGAAGAATGCACTCAAAACCTAGAATGAATGCACTTTGGAAAATTATTTAATCATGAAATAATATCTTTAACTCTTGACCCTTTTTTGTAGGAGATATCAAGAAATGGAATAAAGCCCTTTACTATAGCATTAATGGAATGGCATAAATACAAATGCAGCCTAAAGCCATAACTTTAATAGTGGAGTATCATGACCTTCGTGATCAGAGACATCATCACCACAATCAAAAGAGAAGGATGCAAAAGAATAACATTGAATTTTGATAAAATATCTTCACTTGCAAATGTACCATACTAACTTATGGTATTTTATGCAGGGAAAAAAAAAGAGAATGAAGATGAGGAAAGGAACTGATACACTAGTAAGATCGAGCAAGATTGAAAATACTAATCATTCATCAAAGTATTATCCTGCATTGCAAAAACCCTACAAGATAATCAAGGGAAGTAATAGAACTCTCTTTCCTTAAATTTTGTAATAAAGTATCATCTCAATCATAAAATTCACAAATTGAAAGTAAACTCATCTACTTCATGAGATTATGTGTGAAAAGTCTATCTCATAACCTTTGATCATAATGGCTCTTTTTTATTAGCTTTGTGAAATTCAGATGATTAGTTAGCAACTTTGTATTGAGAGTTTATAAACTCTAATGCTTGCTTTACACCTAAATAAGGGGAATAAAATGCAAAGATAAAATATATGGACTTGCACTATAAATTGCTTAAATTTTAGAGTATCTTTTCAGTCTTATGAATGATAAATCGTGCATATAATCTACTTTAATGCTCAGAAATGAGTATGAGTACAAATCACTTGACAGTATCCACACTGAGTAATATAAGAAAGGTGGGGGAATACTAAAGGGATAATCAAAACAAGAGCAAGCATAATTTACTCCAATGCTAAAAAATGAGCAAGAGTATGAACGTGAACCTCTGGCAGTATCCACGCTGAGTAATATAAGAAAGGTGGGGGAATACTAAAAGAGCACCCATATAAAAAAATCACTTTATTTACTTTAATGCTTTGTAAGAGTACAAGTATGCAAAGGACCTTTCCAACGATATCCACGCTGAGTAATATGAAAAAGGTGAGGGAATACTCGGATAAGAAAGAAAAGCACAAAAATAATTCAAAGATTGTTTTGATACTCAGAATTCAATCTTTCTATACTCAATTTCCATAAGTTTTATATAGCAAATTCTCCCTAAAATTAGGTGTGGAAGTAAGCTTTTCTCATGGTAAAAGATACGCTCTTAGTATAAGATGGTTAATGATGCATCTAACCTTTGCAAATGGCGAATAAATGACAGTTATGAAAATAAAAAATAGTGAGATTCATTGAGTGCACACTATCTCATGATAAAGTGATGAATTTTCTCATAAATTTTTAACATTATAATGTACTTTTTGTACATTCATCATGATTGAAACTAACTTTAACAAGTCTGTAAGAATTGTAAATCCAGAAGGAGGTGCACCTAACTTAAAGAGTTGGTTAACATAACAATATTGAAATTAGTCAGCAAAGAAATTCTAATTAGTCAACATAATAAAATTCAAAGTCAGTCAATAAAAATTCTAATCAATCAGTACAAAGAATTCAAAGCATTCGACTCAAACAACCAAAGATAACAATCGTGAGCAGTGATGGACTGTAGCATCTTCAGTGAGCAATGAAAGGGTTGCAGCTAATCACGAGCAATTATAGATTATAGCATCATTAGTGAGCAATGAAAGAGTTACAGCTAATCGTGAACAATTATGGATTGCAGCATCATTAGTGAGCAACGAAAGGGTTGTAGCTAATCACAAGCAATTATGGATTGTAGCATCATCAATGAGCAATGAAAGGGTTGCAACTAATCACAAGTAATTATGGATTGCAACATCATTAGTGAGACATTAAAAGGTTACAGCTAATCACAAGCAATTATGGATTGCAGCTTCATCAGTGAGAAATAAAAAGGTTATAGCTAATTGCAAGCAGTTATGGACTACAACATCATTAGTGATGAGCAATGAAAGGGTTGCAGCTAATCGTGAGCAGTTATGGATTACAACATCATTAGTGAGCAATAAAAGGGTTACAGCTAATCACGAGCAATTATGGATTATAGCATCATCAATGAGCAATGACAGGTTTGCTACTAATCGAGAGCAATTACAGATTGCAGCATCATTAGTGAGCAATGAAAGAGTTACAGCTAATAGCGAGCAATTATAGATTTTAGCATCATTAGTGAGCAACGAAAGGGTTACAGCTATTCACGAGTAATTATGGATTGTAGCATCATTAGTGAGTAATGAAAGGGTTACAACATATCGTGAGCAATTATGAATTACGGCATCATCAATGAGAAATGAAAGGGTTTTAGCTAATCGCGAGTAGTTATGGACTGCAACATCATCAGTGATAGCAATGAAAGGGTTACAGCTAATCGTGAGTAGTTATGGATTACAACATCATCAGTGAGCAACGAAAGGGTTGCAGCTTATCGCGAGCGATTATGGATTGTAGCATCATCAGTGAGAAATGAAAGGGTTGTAGCTAATTATGAGCAATTATGGATTGCAGCATCATTAGTGAGCAACAAAAGGGTTGCAACTAATCACGAGTAGTTATGGACTGCAGCATCATTAGTGAGCAATAAAAGGGTTATAGCTAATCACGAGTAGTTATGGACTATAGCATCATCAATGAGCAACGAAAGGGTTATAGTTAATCATGAGCAGTTATGGACTGCAGCATCATCGGTGAGCAATGAAAGGGTTGCAGCTAATCGCAAGCAGTTATAGACTACATCATCATTAGTGAGCAACAAAAGGGTTGCAACTAATCATGAGCAATTATGGATTATAGCGCCATCAGTGAGCAACGAAAGGGTTACAACTAATCTCAAGCAATTATGGATTACAACATAATCACATAAAAAAAATCAACACTACACGACTGAGTGTAGTGTATTTTAATTCAGACTATATGACTGGGACATTGTACGACCGAGTATAATGTACTTCTTTCATTAAAATCATTCTAATATGAATTTTTAAATATTTTAATCTACTAGACACTGCACAATAGTTATGATATTATTGCTAGGCGTTCCATAGGAGCTATAGCATATTCTCAAATCATGAAATGTTAAACATCCCATAGGGAATATAGCGAATCTCATTTGCATATATCTTACTAGATGTTCTATAGGAAATATAGTGAAGCATGCTAAACCTAACATCTTGCTTAAAAATTGCTCAGCAATTTAAGCATCAGCATGTCAATTAGGATACAATAAAGTACCTTAATTCTTTCTTTCGAAATTGTATGCTACTATTGCTTTGTTGTAATTTGTCAAGCAAACAATGATAAAAAGGGGTAACTATAGGCACCAAATTTTGGGATGCAATTGTGCACGTGTACGATGAAAACCTCTATGATGAAAATTAGTCAAAAATTGACCTCTAGTGTTAAGTTTCATGATTTCAAGGACTAAATTGCAATATTTTTTGGTTTAATTATAAAAAAAATTAAAGTTTGCAGGGTTTATTTGAAAGTAATACCAATTGGCATCACATAATGTCAATCGGCATTACACAATGCCGATCGGAATTATGTAATGCCAATTGGCATTACACAATGTAGATCAACATTCTGTAATTTCGAGGCACAAAAATGTCAGATTAAAATTATTTTCTAAATTTTTTAATTATGATTGGTCAAATTTTAATTTATTTTTAATATATTAATTAGTTTTGATATTTATCTATCCAGTACGCGTCTCTTATGCATATAATTTTTAAAAATTAAAATTCTTATCCTGTTTGTTTTGAGAGGAGGATCAGAGCTACCTCTCCTATGATCACGTAAGTGGTTAGCTAGGGTTAGAGCAGGATATAAAAAGAAAAGTTTAACATAAAAAAAGGGGAGGGGAAACTGCGTAAAGAGAGAAAAAGAGAAAACCCTAATAGCTACTGCAACAAAAAAAAGAGTTGATTGAAAAAACATAGAGATAAAAAAGAGAAGAGAAAAGAAGAAAAAGACCAAAAAACCTTTGCAAAACAATATGTTCTTTTCAAGGTCTAGAAATCAAGAAAACATAGAGTTAATTTTCTTAAGATGGTGAAATCTCATTCTGAGAGGCATTCAAACGGCATCTTTCTTCTACTCCTTTCTTCTTTTTATTATCAGTTCTTTCCTTTATATTATTTTATTATTCTTTATTTTATTATTTCTATGTTTTTTTGTTTAATTTTCATTATTTTGTTTTCTTTGTTCATTCATTCTAATATTTTTTATTTTCTGTGTTTCATGTTTCTATAATGATGAACACATGATTAAACCAAGGAAAACCTATGGAGAATCCATGAATGAAAACCAAGAATTAGGATCCCAATTTAATTCTTATGTATTTTTTGTATTTTTTTATTTTATCTAATTTATTTTTTTAGGTTTTGAATTTTTTTAATTTGTTTTCTTAAGGGTTATAATTTTAATTTTACTTTCTTTGTTATTTTTTGGTAGATTTTGTAATAGCCCCAATAGTAGGAATAGTGAAACTCTTTAATATTCTGTATTATTAAAATTAATTAGTAAATTAGGTTTTGTTGATAAAACTCTAATAAAATCAATGGTGGCTTTAGATTAATTTAGGTTGCATGTAATTAAAATTAGGTTAGAAATCACTGAATGTGTGTTTTTAATTCATTATTTGTTTTAATTTGTTATTTGGACTTGTTTGCATGTTTTTATTCCCTTTGGGCCCCAAGCCCATGTTAGGTTCTAAATCATTTAATAAATAGGCTTTTAATTAGATTTTTAGGTTTAATTAATTTTAATCAATTTTGGCCCAATTAGATTAATTTAGACTTAGGCCTATTTTTTAATTAAAATTAATTTAGACTTAGCTCAGCTCATTAAAGCATTTTCTTTCTAAAATAAATAGATTTAGGATCACTTAATTTAAAATTAAGTAGAATTAAGCCCACTAATTTATTAATATTTTATTTCTTAAAATTAATAGATTTAATCCCACTTTTTAGAATGAAAACAAGTAGACTTAGGCTCATTAATTATCTTGAAATGTAGGATCATCTTTAGTCCATTTCACTTGTAAATAAAAATGTAGAATTAGCTAAATTTTAAAATAAAATTAATATAGTTTAGACCAAGGGACGATGTGCTTCGTATGCATTTTTTACATGCAGTTTTATAACTAGTTTGCTTTAGGGCTAGATGGATGTTTAATTAGGGTTTAATAAAATTGTATGTAAATAGAGAATAAGATAGTGATTCATGAAGTAATTCTAAATGAACACAAGACTGAAAGAAGTTAGTATTTCGTTTCTAAAATCTCCTGATTGTGGTGCTAGCTTTCTTTTAAAGAATCAAGGACCACTAAACTGATTTGTCCCAGTTATTACCCTGGGTGGTGACTCCTCATCTCCATGCCTTGTCTTTGTGACAATGGTTAGTGTGTTCTCTAGAGCCATGAGCTTAAACAGTGTTGCGGTTGCTAAAATCTTAGACGCACACTAAACCCCGTCATTTAAACGTAAACTATGTCTCAAAGTGGGTGAAAGCCTTGGCTTGTCCAACAAATGACACTCAAGTGATGGTTAAGTTCCTCAAGAAGATATTTGCAAGATTTGGTGTTCCAAGAGCTCTAATTAGTGATGGAGGATCCCATTTCTACAATAAACACTTGGAAAATCTATTGAATAAGTATATGGTGAGCCATCAAATAGCAACACCCTATCACCCTCAGACCAACGGTCAAGTTGAAATCACCAACAGAGATTTAAAGCTAATCCTTGAGAAGTCTAGGGGTCATTCAAGGAAAGATTGGACTATTAAGCTTGATGATGCCTTGTAGGCATATAGAACAGTATTTATGACACTAATAGGCATATCTTCATATTTTTTAGTGTATGGCAAGGCATGTCACTTACTAATTAAGCTCAAGCATATAGCATATTAGGCAACCAAAGCTTTGAATTTTGACAAAAATGTAGCAGTAAAGAAAAGGCTACTACAACTTTAAGAGCTCAAAGAACTTCGACACTTGGCCTATGAGAATGCCAAACTCTATAAGGAGAAAACCAAGCATTGGCATAATAAGAAGATTGTTCAAAAAAAAATTCACTGAATGTGATTTGGTCCTCTTATTTAACTCAAGGCTGCATTTATTTTCACTCAAACTCAAATCTAAGTGGAGTGGACCCTTCAAGGTTATTCAAGCATTCCCACATGGTGCTCTTATTTTGACAAATGCTAGTGGAGAGAAATTTAAGGTTAATAGATAGAGGTGCAAACCATATTATGATAGGATGGTAGTCAAGGATATGGAGGCACTCCTTCTTCATATCTGTAAGCACCCAATTTTGGGATGCAATTGTGCACGCTTGCGATGAAAGCCCTTTGAGAATTGATTTATGGTGTCGAGTTTCGTCATTTAAAGGAAAAATTCCAACATTTTATGGATTTAATTGCAAAATTGATTTTTTAGGGATATGATTGTAGAAATTAGAAACTTCTAGGAACCTTTTTGTAAAAAAAATGAAAATTTTGGTTGACCCGCATTTAATGTCGATCGGCATTATGTAATGCTAATTGGCATTACATAATGTAATGCTAGTCGACATTAGGTAATATTGGTTGGTATTACGAGGTGAAAATTGACATTCTAGAATGCCGATATGTGCTAAAAAGTGATTTTTACGCATTTTTGTACATTGATTTTTTTTTAATTTTTTCATTCTTCAAGACACCATGTGTTTGCGTTTGAGTCTTGAATTTTTCAAAATCCTATCTCTTATCATCTCATTATCCTGATTTTAAAAATTCAAAAAATAAAATGCAGACTGAGAGACTCATGATCTCACTCCCAACTATCACGTAACCTCCCTGCGTCACCACAAGAATTGAAGTGGTTAGGTCTGGCTTTAAAAGCCAAAAGAGGAGGCTGTGAGAGAAAAAGCCAAAAAGGGAGAGCTAGAGAAGGGGAGAGCGAGAGAAAGGGGGCTAGCTAAAGAAGGAAAGAAAGGCTAGAGAGCTAGAGAAAGGGAGAGCTAGATAAGGAGAGAATGGGAGAGCGAGAGAAAGGGGGCTAACTAGAGAAGGAGCTAGGGCTAGGGCTAGAGAAAGAGAGCAAGAGAGTTTGTAAAAAAAATAGCTGCGAGAAAACCCTAGAGAAGAAGAGCTGTGGAAAAAAACTAAAGAGAGAAAAAACCCTAATTAACTATTAAAAAATATATGTTCTTCACTTTTAAAGTCTAGAGAACCAAGAAAAACTACAGAGTCAATCTCAAAATAATGACAATCCCAATCTAAAGGGCCATTAAATTGCACCGCACAACATTCTTTCCTTCTCTCTATTTTTTATTTATTTTTTATTTGATTCCTTTACTTTTAATTATTGATTGAATATTTATTGATTAACTTTTTTTTGTTTTGTTTTATTTTTATCCTTGCTCTATGGTACTTTGTAGGTGAGGTTAGAGATATAAAATTTTGGCAGTGACCATTAGAAGAAACCATGAAATGCCATGGATTGAGATTTGTAAAACCCCCATAGGATTTAGGATTTATGATTTTTCTTTTAATTTGCTTTTTTTTTTTGTAATTAATTTGATTTTAATTTCTGCATAATAGTTTGTAATAGCCCCAACAGTGGAAAATAGTGGAATTTTATATTCTCTGCACTAAAATTGATTAGTAATTTAGATTCAATTAGGTAAAATTCAATTAAAATTAATGATGGTAGTAGATTAATTTAGGGTTGTATGTAAATTAATTTAGGTTTTTTTAGAAAATCACAAAAATCCTGTGTTTGATCTGATTTTGTTATGATTTTTGTTTAGGTTTTGTTTTTGGATCTTTTAGTTCTTTGGGCCCTAAGCCCACTTTAGGATTAAAACCACTTAATAAATAGGCTGAAAAAAGGTTTTTAGGTTTTAATTAATTTAAAATTAATTTAGGCCCATTTAGGTTAAATTAGATCTAGGCCCACTCTTAATTAACAAAATTAACTTAGACTTTATCCCACTAATTTATTTTATTTCTTTTTTTTAATTAATTAGACCTTAGGCCCATTTTTAGTAATTAAAATTAATTTAGACTTAGTTCAGCCCATTAATTTCATTTCTTTTAAAACAAATAGACTTAGGCCCATTTTTTTTATTTAAGTTAAAATCATGTTAGAATTAGGCCCACTGATTAATTCCTTTCTTTAAAATTTGTAGACTATAGGCCCATTTTTTAGTTAAAATTAAAATGAACAGACTTAGGCTAACTTATTAACATGTAGGCCTATCCCTAGTCTAATTCACATGTAAATAAAATATGTAGAATTAGCTAATTTTAATTAATAAAATTAACCTAGTTTAGACTTAGGGACGTTTCCATTTGTATGCCTTTTTTAGGTTAGATGGATGTTCAATTAGGGTTTAAATAAAATTGCATGTAAATAGAAAATAAGATAGTAATTCATAAAGTAATTCTAAATGAACACAAGACTGAAAAAAGTTAGTATTCCGTTCCCAGAATCTCCTGGTTATAGTGCTAGCTTTCTTTTAGAGAATCAAGTACCATCAAAATGATTTGTCCCAGTTATTACCCTGGATGGTGACTCCTTATCTCCACACCATGTTTTTGTGATAATGGTTAGTGTGTTCTCCAGGGCCCTGAGCCCAAACAGTGTTATGGTGCTAAAATCTTAGACGTATGCTAAACCCCGCTGACTACAGTGGCAATTATACTAGGGATAAAAGATATTGATTCTACTTGTGTTCTTTAGAATTATTTTATTAATTATTATTTTATTCTTGCATTCATTATACATGTCCCTATTAAACTGATGGCATTGGTTTAAGATTTCATGATTCCACTAGCTTTATGGAGTTATAAATTGGTTAACTATCACTCTTAGCCTTAATTCAGTTCAAGAGATATTATCGAGCTCATATGACCAAAGTCTGTAACCTAAGTCCTAAAGGGGGGTAGTCTTCTCTCGAGTTTGCAAAGGATGTTGGGCCCTTTTGACCTTGGCCTATAACTCAAGTCTTAAAGGAAGGCATCTTGCTAAGGGAACTTTGACCTTTTCACTAGACTCCAACCACATATAATGGCTTAGTTACTTCCTCTAGGATCTACCCAAATTGCTTATATGATTTTTGCCATGAGGTATTTCTATTTATAAAAGCCTAAGCCCATACTTTTAAAGCCCCTTGGGGTAATAAAGATTGGGCTTGACCTTTATACCTAGAAATGTTGCTTTACTACTTTAAGAGAGATCTGGCATGTATGTCAATCCCTGATATCCCCTGTTGATATTAAGACCAAGACAAAAAATCCTAGGATAAGAGACTCACCATTGAACATGTGTGTGGGAGGAATAAGGTTGGAAGGATGTATGTTGTACATTTGATTGATACTTGCTACTTACTACTTGCTACTTATTGCATAGCACGTGCATCACACATACATGCTAAGGGGGCAACCTGCTGCTAGAAACCCACCTGCTATTGATGTAAAGCTGGAGTATGTTGAGAATTACATGGTAGAGAAGGCGATGAAAGAATCCCTTGAACTGGTACATGACCACAACTCCAAGCAGATGCGAGCACTTGCCTAAAAGATGTCCAAGATGGTATAGAGGACAAGGCATGGGATATTCATTTAACTTTGATGATATGTTGCTAAGGTAATAAGCTACCTGAGAAGTTCAAAATGCCTCAGCTGCAAAAGTTTAATGGAATTAGAGATCCTAGGATTCATCTCAGTCAATACACAACAACTATGAGCACTACTAAGGCCCCCATTAGAAGTGATCACTAGGTTATTTGTACTATCTTTAAAGGGAATGGCTATAAATTGATATCATGGGCTAGAAAAATCTGTGAGAGCTGATTGGAAAGAACTATGTACTAACTTTTTAAAGTGCCCATCAGAGATCTAAAACTGACAAAGCAGAAACCCAATGAATATTTCTCTAATTTCCTTAATATATTTATGAATAAAGTAGGGCTAATGAAGAATAAGCTAGCCGAGAAGGATCAGGTTAGGATGATAGTTCAGAATGTGTCACCTAATCTGGTCAAGAGGTTATAGATGATGAACCCAAAAACTTTCATCAACCTATATGATGATGGTCTATAAGCAGAAGAGATTGAGATTGACAAGAAAAGAAGCTCTAGAGGCACTGAAACCCAAAACTACCCAATCGGGGGCACACAATAGGGAAGTACTAGTCGAGTTGTGGAGGTGTGCGCAATTTAGCAACCCTAAAGATTCTCCAACTTCAACCAACCACTATCCTAGACCGATTAATCCAAAAAGGCTTACTCCAACCTTTAACCTTCTCCAAACCACCTAATCTGAATGTCCCAAGCTACTACCCCAATAGCTACTACAAGTTTCACTAAGTAGCTGGCCACTCCATAGACACTTGTATTCACCTCAAACACAAGATCCAAAACCTAATAGACTCCAAAAAAATTACAGATCCTGAAAAATCCAACTCCAACCTAAACACTAGAAATAATCCTTTCTTTGACTACCAAAATATCCTACCATTGGCCACCATGATGATTAACTCAGGAGTGAGCGAGGAAGAAGTGCTAAACTCCTTTGAAAATCTAAACCCTACAGCTAATGGAGAATCTCCTGATGCCTCTAGAGGAGTTGAGGATTTGTTGGGGTAGCCCTCAAAGAAATTTGATTATAAGGTGTTCTATTCTAAACCGCCCTCTTCAGATATCCCAATTGAATCAATTGTGCCCTCAAGATGGGGTAATGAGTTTAATGATGAGAAAGAATCCAAAACCTTAGAACAACCAAGAGTTGAGGATTTATTAGGGCAATCCTCAGGCAAATTTGATTATAGGATGTTCTATTCAAAGCTTGATTCTAGTGATATACCTCTTAAGGGGATTATGCCCTCAAGATAGGGTAATGAATTTGGTGATGGACCAGTAAAAGAAGAAAATAAGAAGTCTCTCACTCCCAAATAGGGGATTGAGGAATTACTGATAGCACATCTGAGAAAGCTTAGCATGGAAGGAAAGGAAATGTGCATAGTAAAAGTATGGAAGGGCTAAAAGAGGGACAGAATCATTGGAGTTATAGACATTTGGTATGACTCTGATGAAGAGAGTCCCGCTAGTCTGGATGTGTGGAGTGATGACCCCAAAGTGAATCATGTCACTAGAAGTGGGAGGAATTACAAGGCAACAAAAAGGAAGATTGAGAGAAGTGTAGAAAGAGAAGAGATAAATGATGCAAAAATAGAAGAATGGGAAAAGGAAGACCTGATTCTGGAATAATTGAAGAAGGCTAAGGCAAATGTCAATATCTAGGAACTACTGATGCACTCAGGTAGCCAGAGAAGAGCTCTGGTGAAAGTTCTGTTGAATATGAATATTAAAACATCAGCCATACCTAAGGCTATGGTAGCAAAGGTTATAGAAAAGAAACACAGGATGATAACCTTCTCAAATGATGACCTGCCTTTAGAAGGAAGAAATCATTATGAGGCAATGTTTATCCCAGCTAAAGTAAAAGGGAAAAGAACTAACTTTGCAATGGTTGATGATGTTTCTACCATTAATGTATGCCCATTAAAGATCTTGCCTAACTTAGGTTTGAAAGCTGAAGACTTGACAAATTCAAACCTCATAATCAAAGCCTATAATGATAACATTAGGAATGTGGAGGGGACATTCCAAGCTCTAGTTAAAACAGGACCTGTGGAATTAACCATTAAGTTCATCATGATAGATATACCCGTTACTTATGCCTTATTATTGAGAAGGCCATGGTTTCATGCTCTGGGAGGGGTACCCTCGACTGTGCACCAAAAGATAAAATTTCCTCATGAAGGAGATGTAGTGACAATCGAAGCAAGAACCAAAGAACATTCTTATATCACATGATATAACTCTTGAAGAGAGAGAAAATTTTAAGAGAATATTAACAAAAAGAAAGGTAGTATTTTCTTGAACCTACAAAGACATGCTAGGTTTAGATAGGGACATTGTACAACATCACATTCCAGCTCATCTGGAAATAAAACCAATTAAATAGAAATTGCGCATGCTAAGACCAGAATGGACTAAAAAGATAAGAGAAGAAATTGCTAAACAAATTCAAGCCAACTTTTTAGAGGTAGTAGATTATCCCCAATGGCTAGTAAACATAGTCCTGGTACCTAAGAAAGATGGTAAGGTGCGAATGTGTGTTGATTTCAAAAATTTAAATAAAGCATGTATGAAGGATGACTTCCCTTTACCTCATATCGATGTGATAGTGGATAGTGCAGCATCAAGTGTGATGTACTCCTTCATGGATGGGTTCTCTATATATAATCAGATAATGATGGTAGTTATGGATAAGATTAAGATAACTTCTATCACAGAATGGGGGACATATTGCTACAAGGTTATGCCTTCCAGGTTGAAGAATGCAAGTGCAACATATCAAAGGGCAGCCACCACTCTTTTCCATGACATGATGCATAAAGAAGTGGAGGTATATATAGACAATATGATGGTCAAGTTAGAAATAAGAGAGGGGCATTTTGAAGCACTGGAAAAATTCTTGGCATGCATTAAGAGGTATAATTTAATACTCAACCTAAAGAAATGCGTTTTCAGAGTTACTTCAGGGAAGTTGTTGGGCCATATAGTAAGTAGTAAAGGAATCGAAGTGGATCCAAATAAAGTGAAAGCCATTCATAAAATGCCAGCATTAAGGACAGAGAAAGATGTGAGAGGGTTCATAGGCAGGTTATAGTATATTAGTAGGTTCATTGCAAGGCTTACTAATATTTGTGACCCAATCATCAAAATTCTGAGAAAATATCAACCTGTAGAGTGGAATGATGACTATTAAAGGGCCTTTAATAAGATAAAGGAGTATCTCACTAATCCACCTATACTTAAACCACCGAAGCTAGGTAAACCCTTGATCCTATATTTGGCTCTAAAAGAAAAGGCGATGGGGGCAATGTTAGCACAAGTAGGGCTGGATAGGATAGAGCATACAATGTATTACCTCAGCAAGAAGTTCCTGCTGTATGAAGAAAAGTATGATTTAGTGGAGAAGAAATGTTTGATAATAATCTAGGCAACAAGAAAATTGAGGCATTACTTTCAATCTTATAGGGTTTAAGCCATTTCAAAAATAGACCCCTTAAGATACTTACTGCATGCACCTACTCTGATCGGAAGGATGTCTCGATGGCTCGTTCTTCTGACTAAATTTGATATAGAGTACATTACCACAAAAGTTATTAAGGGAAGGGTAGTAGCAAAATTCCTAGCTCAAAATGTAGCAGAGGGTGATGAATAGTGGAGCCTAGAATTCCCATATAAGAATCTAGCAGTTGTAGAGCATCGGGAATGGAAGCTTTATTTTAATGGTATAGTAAATAACAAAGGAGTCAGGTTAGGAGTGCTCCTCATCATGCTAGAGGGAGAAACCATACCAATGGCCAAAAAAGTTGGATTTCAAAGTAACCAATAATATGGTTGAGTATGAAGCATGCATTCATGGAGTAAAAAGCAACGATAGTAGCTGGAGCAAAAGAGTTGTTAGTATACAGTGATTTTATGTTAGTTATCAGCTAGGCTAATGAAGAATAGGAAGTGAAAGAGGAAAAGTTAAAACCCTACATCTGCTATTTGAAAGCTTTAACAAAGAATTTCACCAAGTGTCTCTTTATCCATCTATCAAGAGATGACAATCAGATGGCAGATGCACTGGCAACACTCTCTTTAATGTGGGATAGTGTAATTGGGTTGACTATGAGGTCATTAGTGATCATGAAATCAAAAGCTCTGTGTTATAGGGGTGAGCAGATTATGGGAATTCAAATAGGGCCATAAGAGAAGCCATGGTTTTATGATGTTTAGAGGTTCATTGAGGAAGGAAAATATCCAAATGAGGCCATTTCAAAAGAAAGATATGCCCTACGTGTTCTTACATGTAATTTAGCAAGTCATTATGGGGTGTTGTATAAGAGAATGCCAAATGGAATGCAACTCAGATGTCTAAAAAAAGATGAAATGGAAGAGATGATGAAAGAGGTTCATACAGGAGCTTGCAATTCTCACATGAATGGGATAATCCTAGCATAGAAGATTATCATATAGGGGTGCTACCGGATAAGCATGGAAAAGGATTATATTAGAACCATGAGGCAATGCCATCAGTGTCAGATCTATGGGAACCTCAACCACCTTCCTCTAATGGTGCTAAATATATTAGTATATCCTTGGCCTTTTACGGCATGGGGGATTGATATCATTTGAGAAATAAAGCCAATAACATCAAATGGGCATAAGTACATAGTTATGGCAATTGATTACTTCTCTAGATGGGTAGAGGCTGAGTCTCTCAATGCTCTAAAGGCAAAACATATGGCCTGATTTATTGAGAAGAATCTCATTTGCAGATATGGGGTTCCACATCATATAGTGACAGACAATGGGGTTTAGTTTCAAGTAGAAATGACAGAGTTATTGCAAAAGTATGGGATCAAGCATCATAAGTCTTCACCATATCGATCTCAGGTTAATGGAGCAATGGAAGTAGCATATAAAAACATCAAGAAAATCCTCTCTAAGATGGTAAAAACTTATAAGGATTAGTCTAAGTTTCTTCCCTTTGCCTTGTGGGGATACAAAACTATAGCTAGAATTGCTATAGGCCAAACTCCGTTCTCCCTAGTGTACGAATGTGAAGCAGTTTTGCCAATAGAAACTGAGATCAAGTATCTAAGAGTAGTTATGGAAGCTAAAACACCCGAGAGTGAATGGGCACAAAAAAGATATGATCATCTGGTGTCTTTGCATGAAAAGAGGATGAATGCTTCATTTTATACCCAGATATACCAGAAGAAGATAGCAAGGGCATTTGACAAGAAGGTAAAATTAGGGATATGGTACTAAAACAATCCAGAGCAATAGTGTTCGATCCAAGAGGAAAGTTCAGACCAAACAAGGAAGGACCATACTTAGTCAAATATGTTCTGCCAAAGGGAGCCGCCAAAATATCTTATCTTGAAGGGAATGATTTCATGGAGCCTGTTAACCTAAATCACCTCAACAAATACTATCTATAAAAATAAATAAAAGTAGTATAAAGAAAATAAAAGTCTACTGACTAAAAAACCTAAAAAGTCTAGTCAGGAAAAAATTAGGACATTCTTATTGTTCAGAAAACCTGCAAAGGTCTGGCAGGAAAATTAGGGAATAAAATAAAATAAAAAGAGGTCACACTAATTAGAAAACCTGCAAAGGGCTGGTTAGGAAAAAATTAGGGAAATAAAATATGAACGGAAAATATTCAGTTAGAAAATCCAAAAGGACTAGCTAATAACAGAAGTTATGTCATGTGATGCAGTAAATGTACTCATTTTTTCCCTAATTAATGAATCTTATTGAATTGTTATGACATTGCATGTTCTATCTTATTTATAATACATAAGTGCTAGAAAGGAAAACAAAATATAAAAGATTAAGACTAGCTTTTTGAGACCATTTTGCTTCAGTCATGCCTCTATTTCTTCTCTCTTTGAGATTCATCATTTAAAGCTTGAATCCTCTTATATTTGGAAAATTCAAATGGCTCTGTAGCTTGTATCAAGACCTAGATCTAAAAAGTAAAAATAAGAAGCCCACTAAGTTGAAAACCAAAAAGTGTGGCTTAGGCAAAAGTTAAGGCATGCCTACTAAGTTGAAAACCCGAAAGGGTGGCTTAGGCAAAAGTTAAGGCATAAAAAAATAATAAAAAAATAAAATTCACTTGGGATCATCTGTTCATCCAAGTCTAATTTCAGAAAAGGGAATTTTGAAATAGAGCAGTATAAAAAATAGCTTATCCTAACTACAAAATAGAAAATAGCCTGGAATCAGTCATCCCGAGCCCTAGAATCAGGCCATGGGCTCCATCCTCTACTAGGGTTATCATGATGATAGGTATCTAGAGGTCTAGCAAATGAAGTACTAGCACTATAGGGATCAAGGCCTGAGTCAGCAAGCCACCGACAAAGCATCTCAATCTCCTGCTCCAAATCCTTATAATAACTCTGCACATATAGGAAATATCATATCAAATGCATTCCATGCATACATTTGCATAATAAGTGTATATGCTTACCTGCTAATTATCTGTGACTTTCATGATAAATAACCTCTAAAATTATACTAACATCAATACCAAGTGTACAAGTAATATAAGAAATAAGTCAGACAAACTCACATGAGAAATATCTACTAGAGAAAAGCTAAGGAGCTGAACATCACCGAAATGTATCTGTTGCTCAACCGGAGCCTGAACAGTAGGAGCCTAATAAATCATAAATATGTTAAGAAGAAGGACATCGCCAAAAATAGCACCAAAAAAAGCTCCCTTACGGATGGTCCCAATATGCTAAGTTCCTTAAGAATGGCTAAGACTGGGCCTGGGGACCTCAGGTGCAATCTCAGTCTCAAGGTAGCCTCACTCTCCTGTACAGTCTCAAACCCCTTATCAGTCGTAGTCACCTCCTCCATCACTCCATCAATAGGGGAGTGAACCTCCTAAATCTATGAAAAGCAAACTATGAGAAAAGAATAAGTGATTTGAAAAACTCTATAAAAGAAATTATTAAAAGTTACCTTAGTCTTATCAATAGGAACATGCTCCAAGAGGTTCTCATGGATGAACTACTAATAATGGCAAGATCACTCATGAAAAATAGTGACATCATATCCATGTAACACCTCTCTTAACTCTGAACCCATTAGATGAGAACTGTAAAGCATTGAGTGAGGGACAATAACAGGAATACATCGTCGGGAATGTCCAGAGTGCCACCAATATACTTGCTCTCCCAAATACCACATCCAATGGCCATAATCAAGGAGTAGAACCCTCATCTCCTCAAGTCGTACTGTAACATCCATGTAATCATATCACTGGACATCATTAGCTCCCTCTAACCAATCAAAATAAATCTGCCAAATTAGGATTAATTAATTTTAACTTATATTAAGTCATAAAGTACTAATAATTTTATTTTCTTACCAGGTCCCACTCGATAATGTTCAGTTGATCGTAATAGGTCTACAGAGTATTCTTGACACTCGCTAGATGAGAAAAGCCCCATCTATGCATTAAAGGGAGACTCCTATAAGAGCTTATAGCCTCGAAGCCATGGTTCAGCCCAATCTCTATGCTTTAGATCTAAAAAAGAGAATAAGTCAACAAAAAGAAAGAAAAGGAAAAGAGAAGAAAAGAAATGAAAAGGGACAAACTCACATACAGGACATGCTAAAAGCCACACATAATGATAGTGCCTCTATAGATAGTGTCCAATCTGCAATATAAATAAGCCAAAGCCGCAGATCCCCAATCAAGGGTGATAACTTGGTTTAAGTCTCAAAGAGGGTCGAGAAGGGAAATGCTAACCTTGTGATCAATATCGCAGAAGAGGGTTATGCCAAGCAAGATCAAGAGGAAGCACCTCACCTTATGAGCAATCTGACAAGCTGTGGTGGTGGGAAGACGTTTGAATCCCTTAACCAATGATGAATGAACAACATTCTTTTGGTTCTTCCATGTCGGGACAAATCCAATCAAGTCTCACATATACTGACTCTGCACATGCCCAAGAAGAGTACAGTAACTAATGTTAAAGGAAATAGGAGTCCCTCCGAAGGCGATCCTAATAATCATAGAAAAACTTACAAGCAAAATAGTCAACTCGCCTACACAAGTATGGAACGTATGGGTCATATCCATCCACTGCTCAATCAGTGTGAATAAAGAATGGTGATTAGACCTCCCTTAAGCAGTTAAAAGTCAAGCGACAAATTGTTTGAACCTAAAGGCCCAGACCAGCTATGCAACATTCCTTTGTAGCTCGTGGAATAATTCACTAGCTATGAAAAAATAACTTGTGAACTTCTTTGACTGTTGGGAGTATTTCAAGAACAAATGAGCATAATAATAAAAAAATTAGAGATCTGCAAAATAAAATGTCGATCGGCATTCTACAATGTCGATTGGCATTGTCTAATACTAATTGGCATTATATAATGCCAATTGGCATTGCACAAATGTTGATCAATTTCTAGACTTTTGATTTCGATTTTCAAACTTTCAATCAGCCATTCAACTGAAATCATATGTTCTCTGGTTAAATTTAAAATTTTCATGTATTTTTTAGTATTTTTAATCCAATTTCAAAAATATACACACTAATTTACACTCTAAAATTAATTTTGATTACTAATTGGATGAATAAATTTTTGCAAGAATAAATAAAAGTGAGGAAGTGTTACCTCATTACCGTCATCTGTGCACTTATGAAGGTAAAGGCAAGTCAAAGGAAGCATAATAGAACCTTCTCAAAGTCTAAGGTTGTTCAGAGGAAAACGGAGAGGCACAATGGTTGGCTCAACTAAAATCTCTACTCCTCTATGTAGCTTATATTGTGGGTTAGCCAAAGGATCTGACAGATCGTGAATTGGACTTCAGATGAGCAAGAAATCAAAAGAAGAAAATCAAAGACAAAAGAAAGAAATGGAGAGGGAAATCAAAGAATAGCATCGAAAATAAGGAGGGAAGCTTCTTATAAATGGAAAATATCCATTTTGGTCCCTTGACTATGCATGCATATAAAATCAAGTTTTTTTTTGCAATTTCATCTATAATTACATTTTAATTAGGATTTAATTCCTAAATAATTCATTTAACTCATGTCATCAATAAATGAATCATTGTTAATTGTGTCTTTATTTAAATTCTGAATTTTTTTCCTTCTGTCAAGTATAGAATGTAGAATATAATTACAGAATGCAATTTTACATTTTTACATGCATCATTTTAAATCAAAAGATTTCAAAATTTGTTTCATGTTACACAAATTTTCAAAATTATCATGTTATGTGCTACACAATAGTCATGACTTGAATTTCAAATTTCAAATGTTATATGCATCAATAGCAGTTATAACATGACCTTTTTTAGACTTTTTACCACTAAACACTATATGGTAGTTATGGTGATGCCGCTAGACATTCCATAAGGAATATAGCAAATCTTAAATCGCTAAACGCTCCACAGGAACTACAACACCATTTTCAAAGCTCGCTAGACTTCCCATAGGGAATATAGTGAGGGTCATCACATTCATTTCGTTAAATGTCCCATAGGGAATGTAATGACATTCATTATCACTAGACATCCCAAACAGAATATAGTGAAATTTACTAGATACTACACAGTAGTTATAGTATCATTGCTAGACGTTCCATAAGAACTATAGCACATTTTTCAAATCACAAATCGTTAAATGTCCCGTAAAGAATATAGCAAAATTTTAAATCACTGAATTGATAAACGTTCTATGGAAACTAGAGCACTTTTTTCAAAATCAAGGCTCACTAGACGTCTCACAGGGAATATATCGAGAATCATTGCATTCATTTCGTTAAAATGTCCCATAGGGAATATAACGAAATCCATTATCACTAGATGTACTAAAAGGAATATAGTGCAATCCACCAGACACTACACATTAGTTATGGTATTATTTCTAGACGTTCCACAAGAACTATAATATGTTTTCAAATCACAAGTTGCTAGACGTTCCAAGGGGAATATAGCGAAATGCATAAGTTTTACTAGATGTTCCATAGGAAATATAGTGAAACATATTAAACATAGCATCTTGTTTAAAATTGCTCAACAATTTAAGCATCAAGAGGTAAATTAGGATACAATGAAGCACCCTAATTCTTTCTTTGAAATTGTGTGCTACTATTGCTTTACCACAACTTGTCAAGCAAACAGTGACAAAGGAGGGCAACTGTAAGCACCTAATTTCAGGATGCAATTGTGCACGAGTGCGATGAAAGCCCCTATAATGAAAATCTAATTAAGAATTGATCTCTAGTGTCAAGTTTCGTGATTTAAAGGACTAAATTGCAATGTTTTGTGGATTTAATTGCAAAATTGGTTTTTTTAAGGATTTGATTGTAGAAATTAGAAACTTTCGGGAACCTTTTTGTAAAAAAATAAAAATTTTGGTTGGCCAGTATTTAATGTTGACCGACATTGTGTAATGCCAACCGACATTATTCAATGCCAGTCGGCATTATTGGGTGAAAATCAGTATTTTGGAATGTTAATTTTCGCTAAAAAGTTATTTTTATGCATTTTTTATGGTAATTTTGTCTTTTTTCAATTTTTTCATTGCTCCAAGACACCACGTGTCTATGTATGAGTCTTGAATTTTTCAAAATCCTATCACTTATCATCTCATTATCCTGATTTTGAAAATTCAAAAAATAAAATATAGGCTGACAGACTCCTGATCTCACTCCCAACTATCACGTAACCTCCCTACATGATCACAAGAACTGAAGTGGATGGGTCTAGCTTTAAAAGCCAGAAGGGGAGGCTGTGAGAAGAAAAAAAGCTAGAAAGGGAGAGTTAGAGAAGGAGAGAAGGGGAGAGTGAGAGATTGGGGCCTAGCTAAAGAAAAAGAGAATGGCTAAAGAGCTAGAGAAGGAGAGAAGGGGAGAGCGAGAGAAAGGGGGCTATCTAGAGAAGGAGCTAGGGCTAGAGCTAGAGAAAGAGAGTGAGAGTGAGAGAGTCTATAAAAAAAATAGCTGTGAGAAAACCCTAGAGAAGAAGAGCTGCGAAAAAAACCAGAGAGAGAAAAAAACCCTAATTAGTTACTAAAAAAATATATGTTCTTTGCTTTTAAAGTCCAAAGAATCAAGAAAAAACTACAAAGTCAATCTCAAAACGGTGACAATCCCAATCTGAAGGGCCATTAAATTGCACTGCATATCATTCTTTCCTTCTCTCCATTTTTTATTTATTTTTAATTTAATTCCTTCAATTTTAATTATTGATTTAATATTTATTGATTAACTTATTTTGTTTTATTTTATTTTTAATCCTTGCTCTGTGGTACTCTTAAGGTGAAGTTGGAGATATGAAATTTTGGCATTAACCATTGGAAGAAACCATGGAATGCCATGGATTGAGATCTGTAAAACCCCTACAGGATTTAAGATTTATGATTTTTCTTTTAATTTGCTTTTGTTTTGGGTTGTAATTAATTTGATTTTAATTTCTACACAGTAGTTTGTAATAGCCCCAACAGTGGAAAATAGTGGAATTTTATATTCTCTGCACTAAAATTGATTAGTAATTTATGTTCAATTAGGTAAAATTCAATTAAAATTAATGATAGCAGTAGATTAATTTAGTGTTTCATGTAAATTGATTTAGGGTTTTTTTTTTAAAAATCACATAAATCTTGCGTTTGATATGACTTTGTTATGATTTTTGTTTGGGTTTTGTTTTTGGATATTTTAGTTCTTTAGGCCCCAAGCCCACATTAGGATCAAAACTACCTAATAAATAGGCTTAAAAAAGGTTTTTAGGTTTTAACTAATTTGAATTAATTTATGCCCATTTAGGTTAAATTAGATTTAGGCCCACTTTTAATTAACAAAATTAACTTAGACTTTAGCCCACTAATTTATTTTATTTCTTTTTAAAAAAATTAATTAGACCTTAGGCCCATTTCTAGTAATTAAAATTAATTTAGACTTAGCTCAGCCCATTAATTCAATTTCTTTTAATACAAATAGACTTTAGACCCATTTTTTATTTAAATTAAAATTAGGTTAAAATTAAGCCCACTAATTAATTCCTTTCTTTAAAATTTGTAGACTATAGGCCCATTTTTTATTTAAAATTAAAATGAATAGACTTAGGCTCACTTATTAACATGTAGGCCCATCCTTAATCCAAATCACATGTAAATAAAATATGTAGAATTAGAATATTTTAATTAATAAAATTAACCTAGTTTAAACTTAGGGACGTTGGCATTTGTATGCATTTTTAATGTAATTTTGTGACTTCTTGCCTTTTTTAGGTTGGTTTAAATAAAATTGCATGTAAATAGAGAATAAGATAGTAATTCATAAAATAATTCTAAATGAACACAAGACTGAAAAAAGTTAGTATTCTGTTCCAGAATCTCCTTGTTGTGGTGCTAGCTTTCTTTTAAAGAATCGAGTACCACCAAAATGATTTGTCCAAGTTATTACCCTAGGTGGTGACTCCTCATCTCCACGCCATGTCTTTGTGACAATGGTTAGTGTGTTCTCTAGGGCCTTAAGCCCAAACAGTGTCACGATTGCTAAAATCTTGGAGACGCGTTAAACCTCGCTGTCTACAATATCCCTAATTAAAAGCATTCATGAATAGTCAAGTTATAGAATAACAATTTAAATGTCTTTCTTTTCCTTTCTTTTTCTACTATTTTCTTCTCATTTATAATTATAATCTCTTTATGTTCTCTTTGTTATTTTTTATATTTTTGTTTTTAGTTATTTATCCTTATTGTTCATCTTTTAAGTATAAAAGTGGAATCTTTAGCTTAATGAAACCAGAGCTCTAAAATATAGTCTTAAGTTACAATCACATCTGGTATGTGATCACAGATTTGTCAATGTACTTTAAAGCCCCAATCGTACACTTACCCATGGTCAAAAGTTTACCCACTCTCCACCAGGTCTCTCTTCTATGGCGATCACTAAAGATCCACGATCGCAATTCCAAACACATTTTGATAAATATTGTGATCGCATCCACTCCATGAATGCCATAACCCTGATATCCTCAAATGGCTAAAAATTGCAATCATAAATATGTAGCGCTCACTAATCCCTATTTTCCTAAACCCTCTATTGTGATCATAACATACCCACAATCGCAACTTCTGCCCATATGAAGAGGTGGCATTAACTCCACCACTTTCAAATTTCTTCCTCTTTTCTCTCTTCCACTCCACTAAAAACTCTGAATACTCTTCTTAAGACCCTAGCTGCATCTTTTTACTCCTCATAATCTTCTTCCATAAATCCAATCATCCACCCTTCTCGCTGCCATACCTCCTTATGTCAAGGTTACCCATAATCATCTGACTTGGAAAGGCAAGAAGCCGATGAGGGAAGATGGTTAGCGTGAGAGGGAGAACACTATGTTGCTGTTGTCGTCACCACTTTGAGACCCTCCTCTTAGCATTGATTATTCTTGTCAATATAATGCTCTATTTCCTATTCTTTCACATAATGAAGGAAAAAGGTAAGTTTCTCTTGCACATAAAAAATTGTTACATGCAAATATTTTAACACATCATTGTTGTAACAATTAAGACTTTGGGGTACTTTAGAAACCTTTTGTCATAAACTAAGCTTAGGGAAATTTTTAACATTACACCATACCACTTACAAATAATTCATGCTTTTATTTTTCACTACTCTTTAACCTAAAGATTCATCTAATTCTACACTCATCATCTCTATGGAAACCCTTATAAAATAGATTATGAGTTTATGTCTAGAATTTTTAGTTTCCAACGAAGGGATTGAAAGTGGGGCGCTTTGATCTTGCTCACTCTAAAAGAATCCTTTTTGGATTATCTTATTATCTAAGAAGTAAGGCTCTTCCAAGTGGTATGATTAAGGATCATTGCTATTTGATTTTGCACTGTTTCATGAGCTCCACTATTTTTAGCAAAAATGAGACTAGTCGTGTTTCTAAACAAGAGTTACTTCTCTTATAAGGATTGCACAATAAGACCCCAATCTCCACTATGCATTTCATTTTTCAACAACTATTACATATGAGCACAAATTCTAAAGTTAGAATTTCCATAGGTCAAATAGTCATAGCCATTGCTTTGCATTTTCACACCTTTGACCCGCACACACATACATGACCATAATCAAATTTGGATCGATTAACCATGATTTTCTTTCTCACACTAAGGTGATCACCAAGAGTTTAGAGCTTAACCAACAATAAACTAGAACATGTTACAAGATAAGTCATTTAGGAGGGCACACCGAAGAATTCACCCCTTATTCCTAAAGAGCTTAATGAACATATCATGGGTGATCCAATACAAAAAGATGCTTTGCACCAACCTCTTGGTGGATGGAGAAAAGTGATGACCAAGTTGAAGATAATGGAAACAAAGTAAGCAACATGGTAAAAAAAAGATGAGGAAAGAAGTTAGAGGAATCAAAACCATGTTGATAAATTTCATCCAAGCCATAAATTTGGCGATACCCCCTTCGCCATAAAGGGGGTAACTCTTTTCCCTATTTTTGTTTATTTTTAAATTTAGTCTTCAATTTCATGCATTTGATGTTTATAATTTTTTATTATGATTTTTATTTGTGTTTTTTAGTATGTTTATGCATATATTGTTCATACCTTGCATTTAGGAGCCCCCTAAACATTAAGGACAATGTGTCATTTAAGTGTGAGGGGAAAACAATTTTTGCATTTTTGGTTTATCATGTCTATATTTTGGTATATATGATGCACTGCATTTGCATTGTTGTGAGTTGGCCTATATTTTTGAAACTTTTGATGCTTGACACTTGAATTTTCGTAAGTTATCAGTGTGGTGAACTTTATGTATGCTTTTAGTTTTATTAAGCCTATGTGATTTAATCTTCTATTAATGGCTAGTTTAGGATCATATTAAGCTTTATTAATACTTTGAGTTGAGAATTTTGAGCTTTTAATCAACTTAATGCATGTTGTTATTCACATAAGTATATGGTGAGTCAATGTTTTAGGAGATAGTATAGTGAATGAATTAAATTCCTCTTTAAGGTTCCTTTTGGTTTTATGCAAAAGGAATTGTAAAAGCACTCTTTCCCAATTCTAAAAAAAAAAAAAAAAGAAAGAATAACATGTGCTAAAGGACTTAAATTCCTAGCTACTCCAATGCTCTTATAAAAGAGTATGAGTATTCAAAGAACTCTCTCGAGGTGGTCACATTGAATAGTTCATAAAAATGGGGAACTACTAATATATGGAATAATAACATAATATTAAAAACAAAATAAAGTGGATATAGTTGATTTCCACATGACAAATTAGGAGCCACCTTAAATTAGGAGCCACCTTAAATAAGAGTTTGACTCATGATTTTATGATTATGAATGGATAACATGCTCTTCACTTGGTAATACACGCTTCTCCACTTGATTTGTTAACTTTGCTTTTGAAAATTATAAGTTAGCTATTAAAAGAAAATTATGATGAGTGCTTGATAAAATTTGAAATACATTTTGTTCATTGCTTTGATGGTTTGTGTTCTTGAGTTTGCTTAGGACAAGCAAAGATTCAAGTGTGGTAGTATTTAATGGTGCCAAATTACATATAGATTTAGGAAATATTTTAGCATTCATTCATTCATTTTAGGTAGCATTTAGTATAAGATATCATATAGGAATACATATTTGTATATTTTTTTATTATTTTTATAGGGAAAAGAAGTATAGAGGTGTTTTATGGAGTTTTGAGAAGAAATAGAAGAATCAAATGCAAAGGAGTACAGTAAGTATTAAACCGCGATCACATATGGTAGTGCAATCACAGTTGGCAGCACGATCGTAGATTGATCGAAGCTTAAACATTCCCAGGTTGAGGCCCCTTTATGATCACAATTTAACCCAAAATCATAAGTTCCTAAATAGCCAAACTCTCTATGGTGAGTGCAACATGTCCGTGATCACTACCTTTCTCCAGATGCCCCTCTTTTATAATCAAAAATTGATCTGCAATCGTAGCAAGCTCATTTTTAGCATAGAATATACTGAGGTGGCCATTTTAAAAAAGAAGAAAATCTAAAGGAGGTGAAAGGACATTCTAGAGAAGTTATAAAAGGACAAGGGCCTTGATTAAGAGGACATCATTATAAAGGGAATCAATCTTGGAAAGAAAAAAACATAATAACGAAGAGAGAGAAAAGGGACAAAAAGGAGCTAAAGAAGAAGAGAACCTCCATTGAAGATCCAAGCTTCTTGATAAAAATTTCTCCTCCCTTTTTATTCTATTTTCATTTCTTTAATATCTTGGGTTGTATAGAATATTGAATGATGATTATGGAAGTCATGTTAGGCTAAGTTTTTCTTTATATTATTAGGATTTTAGAAACCCATTTGAATTAAGTTTTTTTTATAGATCCTTTCTTATTCACTGCATATTATGTTTGTTATGCTTTGATGTGTTATGTTTTAGCCAAATACAACCTTAGTCTAAATCTATACATTGAGAAATGGTAGATCTAGTAGACCCATAAATGCGTGTTGAATGATTAATGACTTAAGAGAGCTTGAACCATTTAATCCTCCATAAGCTCACTTAATGCCTAATATGTTTGATGTTAACTTGCTTTCATAATGAAGATGAGAATTAAGGTATGATTTTAAGATTTAATGGATGCATATTAGTAGAGTTTAATATTACTTAAGAGAGATTGTTAAATGATTCTTAAAAGCTTAAGGTATGAAAATAACTTGATTGAAATTATAATTTGACTTGAGGATGATATGGTATGCCATCCCCTAACAACATAATTCTAATATTAATTGATTTCTCTAATAAGTGCTTAGTATTAGTTCAATTAGCATTTCTTTCATTATTGCTTTTATAATTTGTTCATTATTGCATTCAATTCCAATTTGTAAGCTCTAAACATATTAAACTAAAGATAATAGGTGCTTAGTCCCCAACTCTCATGGAAATGATACTTTACTCTCTCTATATTACTTGTCAACCCATATACTTACGATGTGCGAATTCGAGCAATAATAATGAATATTTTAGACCTGATGATTTTTTACATAAATTGCAAAGATGATGTAAAAATGAGGATTTTGATATAAAAATATGATTTTTATCAAGAAAATATGCAAAAATTGCAAAAAAAAATACAAAAATTGTGCACATTTTGCATTTTTATGAAAAAAGTGCAAACTTGATGCAAAAAGATATTTTTGTGCACAAAATGCAAGATTAACATAAAAATGTAAACTTAATCATAAAAATGTGATTTTTATAATGAAAATGATTCAGACACAGTAAAAAGATCTATAAAAATCTGAAAAAGTTATAAGAGATGTAGATCTAACATGAAAGATGTTATTTTTGTAAGTTTTCATATTCCAGAGCTAGAAAATGCAATTTCTTAAATGTTTGCTACAATAAAAAGAAAATTCAGAGAATTCGGAGTAAAAGAGAGAATTCAAAGTAGAAGAGAATTCAGAATTCAAAATAGAAGAGAATTCAGAATTCAAAGTAGAAGAGAAAAAGAGAAGAAAATCAAAAGATACGGAGAAATAAACATGCAAAAATGATTATTTGGTCCTCAAATTCGACTGAGCTTGTTTTTATGTTTTTCGAAGCTTTTGCTTCATGTAGAGATCAAGTTGTCCTCATCAAGAGGTTGTAAATGACATGCAGAATGCATATTTGTATACTTTTGAAGTGTGCTTTGATAGAGATGAGGCTTAGTTTAGTTTAAATCAATCTAAAAAACCTAAGAAAAATGAGTAGGATAGGCTAAAAGTGTGTAAATTAGGAGTCCTTAGTCTTCAATTCGATAGAGTTTCAGTATATTATCATATGTCTCCTTAAAAATGGTGAAAATAGGCTATTTATAAACAAAAAAAAATCTATTTCACACTCCTAGCGCATGTTCAGGGCATATGTCATGCCTTAGGGCATATGCCACTCACCCTGAGCCATGTGCTATGCCCCGATTGGGCATGGACCTCCCCTTTTATGGCACATCATCACACTCTTAAATTGTGTTTTATTACTCCTAGGGGCAATTTTGATGATGTTAAGATCTTTTTTAGGTTCTCAGACCTTCTAAATGCATTTTTAATATCTATTTTCATAGAATTGAGTCTCGATCTTACGAGATGAACACTAGGCTAACAAGCTACACACTTTGAGTGATAATTGTTCAAAATATGCAATTTATCTTTTTTAAAGTTTATATTTTATAAAATCAGAACATGACTTAATGATTTGATGATTGATTTATCACTCTAAAAATCTAGTTCATTGATTTTAGGTTCTTTCAAACTCTTACACGCTTCAGAAGTGGTACGAATTGATCAAACTCTTATCATTGCTTTCATTATCAGACCTTTTCAAGGATAGTCAAAACTTAATGTATAATAGTTTCCCCCTACTTCACGTGTGCTCCATACCATTTTGATGCTAATGTGTACACGTGAAGCAATGCAAAGATGCAAAAATAGGTTTTTTAAGAAGAGGTACTTATCTGATAATGTGTCATGCAACCTTTTGATGTCAAGCTCATCGTTGCTAGAAATGATTAATCCTTTTAAGGATAATGCAAATAATGCCAAAAATGTATAATGTAATTCTAGGATTCATGCAAGATGAATGCAAATTTCACACAAGTACAGCGATGATGCAATTTTAAGTTCATGTGAATAATGCCTTTTTAGGATTCACACAAAATGATGTGGTTTAGGATGCATGCAAAAGAAATGCATTGTTCACATAAGATGATTCAAACAATTGAGACAAGCATGTGATAGTGATATACAATTAAACATATGACATGCAAGCACACATATGAATGCAAATGCAACAACTACCCACTTTAGTGTATCACTTAACACTCACTTCAGTGTTAAGTTTGTTTAATGTCCACTTTAATGTTAGAAAAGGCATTGTTATAACCTTTTTAGGTGTTAAGCAAAATGAGGATGATACTATAACTTATTTACACTACAAGAAAATTGATCTTTAGTGACCATATTTTTGCGAAATATGTATCAAACAATCGTAATAAGTATACTAACGGTCACTTGAACTTAATAGAAAATAAATATTTATGACTCGACTATATCCTTTTGTTGTTTATTAATAATTATAGTGGAAAATAACTACCATAAAGAGGAGGGAGCTTTTATTTTTGTATTGTATTCCCCCTAAAATCTAAACAAAAATAAGAAAGAAAATATCAAAAAAATAAATCCATAATTTGTTTCATTTATATCCATGTTATCTAAATGAAAATCATCCAAAAAATACAATTTTGCTATGCCTAGATGTGAGATTGATTTTCCAAGGGATTTCAATATTGGGTTAATAGGATGGATGTTTTTTGTTCCTCTAATTTAGTGAAGATATGCATTCTCTTCTACCTATCTCTGCCTACTTCTACCACTCTCTATATCTAACTCTTATATATGCTTCTCTTTCTTTCTCCCAAACTTAACTTTTGTATGTTCTTCTAATAACAATGATCTCCTTTAGCTCCATTGAAGAATAGCAATGGCTTTATAAAGAGCAATGGTGGCTCTAAGAAGAACAACGATATTTATGAAGAGCAATGCTTAGCAAAAATTCAATTATTAAAGTTGCAAATTAAAACCCTAAAGCAATGGATTTCAGTTAAAAAAGTGGATTCAATTCCTATTATAGTTTTGTTATAGGTTTTAACCAAGAAGAATCAGATTGCAAAGACTAGGTCAGTTTCGAGTTAAAGTCCCATAGTACTGGAGGAAAAAGAAAATGACATCATCTTCAGTAAATTAGGTCGTTAGAGAAAGAAGAGAAGCTACTATTGCTTTTTGTTATCATTTTTGGTTTTTCTTTAATGAAATTTTAGCAGTTGGCTACTCTTTATAGATCTTTCTTCTTGTCTAGTTTTTTTTTAATTTACTTGCAAGTTCCATTTTTCTCTAATTCTTTTTACATTTTTACTATTTGAAGATTGCACAGTTTGCATTTTTTTGATATTTTTTATTCATTGATTCTTAATTTAATTTAATTTTAGTGCTTTGTTTGTAAAAATTTATGGTCTTGTAACATTTTGGATTTTTGTAATCACTATGAATAATACTAAAATTTTGTGCTTTATTGATTAGTTATATAAATTACTTGCTACTTTGATCTCCATGTTTAGCATTTAAGTGAATGAGTGAGTAAAGTATAAAATTACAGAGTTAGAGATAAAATTGCAAGTTTAAATGCATAGTAGTCCATTACTCAAGTAAATGAATTATCTTTATTTTTCTTAATTTTATATTGGGAGGTGAATCTTAATTCATTGATAGGTATTTTGGATTTAGATACAATTATCTTGAATACAAAAAAAGAACCATCGTCTTATCTTTACACACTATTTAGGAAAATATATTATTTCTTTTTCTCTAATTTATGTTCATTTTCTTTTATTTATAAAGAGTAAGTATATATTTTGATAGTACAGTGTTAGCACACACAATTCCTCCAATGGTGGCTTACTTTATCTAGTGCTTTCTAGTGCTTTATTGAAAGAATAATGTGTAGAATTATAATTGCTATATATATTATGTTGGTATGTCCATTAACTATTTCATGGGTCCCTTTTTTTTCTATTGCAACTTTTTGCTACAGATTTTGCAAAATTAATAACTTGAAAATGTGCAATTCAATTATTGTGTGTGTGCATATGCAATGCAGGTGACTCTGTTGAGGCCTAATGTTGTAAGTATTGTAATGTTTAAAATTATACAATGATTCAAATGTAGGTCTAAAATGCATAATATTATGGAATCTAATGCCTAATACCTTTCTTTTTCTTTTATTAAGGATGTACTATAAAGAGTTGATGTTTCAAATAATGACCTCAATAGTGTTAAAGACTCCCTAGTTCATATGACAAAGATGAAATCTTAATATATGCTTTGAGATGAAAATTGTGCATTTTACTGGCTTTCTACATGTGTTTTATTCAGTCTTACTAAAATATTTGAGATTTTATGGATAAATATGTTTCGTAAGATATTGATGTTGGGTTAATAATGACTTTGGTATTAAGTTATGGAGTTATGGTGATTATGCATACATATTAGGAGTATAGACAGTGGGGTTTAGCATGCACCCAAGATTTTATAAACCATAACATTGTTTAAGCTCAGGGCTTTATAGAACACACTAACCACTATCACAAAGACATGGCGTGGAGATGAGGAGTCGCCACCCAGGGCAATAATTCAGACAAATCGAAAAATGGTGTTAGTCGATTCCCTAAAAGAAAGCTAGCAGCACAACCAGGAGATTATGGGTATGAAATACTAACTTCTTTTAGTCTCATGTTCTTATAGAATTACTTTATGAAGTACTATCTTAATCTCTATTTGCATGCAATTTCATATAAACCCTTATTAAAACAATCAACTCCATGCAAACTAGTCATGAAATATACAAGTAAACAATGCATTCATTTAAATCACAATCCTTAGTTTAGTTTAATCTACATTGATTTTAATTAAATGAGCTAAATCTACATATTTTAATTTATAAGTGAGTCTAAAGACTAATGGGTCTAATTTCTTTTAATTAAATGATCCTAAGTCTATTTATTTTAATTCTAAAAATGGGCCTAGATTTACAAATTATGAAGTATTTAATTCAGTGGGCCTAATTCGACATGTTTTAATTCTAGAATGATCTCAAATCTACAAATTATGAAAGGCTTAAATTAAATGGGCTAGAATGATCTCAAATCTAAAAATTATGAAAGGCTTAAATTAAATGGGCTAAGTTTATATTAATTAAATTAAATTAGGTGGTCTAATGTCTAATTAACTAAATGAGTCTAAGTTATCTCTACCCTAAATCTGATTAATTATGGGCCTAAAATTCATCTCAATTAATTAAACTTAATATAACCTAAATTGAAATAGGTTAAAGCCTAATATAGGCCTAGGGCCCAAAACACATAAACTTAAGCGAACAAGCCCAAAAACAATAAAAATATAAAAAAATCAAATAAAAGATCAAATAATCAATTAAATTTATTCTAAAACCCTAATTTAATTAAAGTGACTCTAAACAAATAAAATAAAATGATCAATTAAGCAAACTAATTTTACCAACTTAAATCTAATTCAATTTTAATTAAACAACCTAATGATTTCTATAGCCATTAGTTTTAATTAATTACCAAATGAAAACCCTAATTTTACTAATCAATTACTTAAAATAAAACACACAAACACACACTAAATTTCACTATTTACACTATTTGGGCTATTACAATGAACTATTGAGAATAATAAAAAAGAAGAATTAATACAATCCCAAAAATAAATAAAAATAATACAATTAAATAAAAAAAACCTATAAACTACATTTAGCTACTAGGTTCCATCCATGGACCTCTATTGATTTGATTCTCCAAGTATGATCATCATGTAATATCCTCTATAATCACCACCACAAAAGGATAAAATCATGATTATCGAATAAAATTATAATAAAAATTAAATTAAATTGAAATTCAATAAAATCTAAAATAATAAAAAAGAAGAATATAAGAAAATAGAGAGAAGATAATGCTTTATGGATGCTGAATAAATTGTTCCTCAAACTGGTAAGATCACCATTGTTTTTTTAGTAGGCCTTCAAAACTTGTTATTCTTCATCTCAAAAATCTCCTATAAATAAATCACAAAGAATTTTATGTACTGCTTAAAGAAAGGTCTATAGATCTTTAAGAAGAAGAGAGCCAAAATTGCAAAAAATAGTGCTGAGGATTGAGATTTTTTTTTTTTCAGGAGAGCTAAGGAAAAAAACCAAAAAACCCTAAGTCTTATATACTGAACAGTTCCAATTTTAAAAGGACTTTATTTCCTGAAGAATTAGATAAAACCAAAAAATAAATAAATTTAAGAAAAAAATTTTAGTTAATCAAAATTTAGGAAAAATATTTTTATTTTCTGTAAAAATACAAAAAAACATATGAAAAACATGTAATTCCTACCAGAATTGCATAATTCTAATCAAAATTACATAATTCTAATTGGAATTATGTAATTTTGATCAAAATTATAGAATTTCGATTGGAATTATAGAATTCCAATCAAAATTCTATAATTCTATTTTTTAACTTTTAATTATAAAAAAGACCCCTAAAAGAAATTTAAAATTTTCAATTAGGTCATAAAAAGTATTACAATTAAGTCTTTAAAAAATCATTAAACTCTTTTTTGAAAATGCATTCACACTTTTGAGGTTTCAAACTTCAAGTGTTGAAAACCTATTTATAACATTTTCATCATTAGAGTTCGTTATCACATCCATATTTTATTATCCCGAAATTGGGTTTTACGGTTGCCCTCCTTTGTCACAGTTTACTTGATAAATTGCAGCAAAATAAATAAGCACACAATTTCTTAAGAACAAAGTTTGAGTACTTACTTGTGCTCCTAGAGGCTTTTACTTATAGGTAATTGTCAATTCACGACGAATGCTTATGTTGCCATACAACACTAGGCATAAGCTTAAAACATCTGAGGAAACACTATACTCAAACATATAGCATTGGTTTAAAATAATACATCACACTCGATCATATGATGTTGACTATACTCGATCGTATAGTTTGTATTAGAAGGATACATTGTACTCGATCATATAATGTCGATTATACTCGGTTGTATAGTCTAAATTGAAATGACACATTGTACTTGGTCATACAATGTCAACTACACTCGGTCGTATAGTCTGAACTGAAATAGGTACATTGTACTCAGTCATACAACGTCAACTATACTCCATCGTATGGTCTGAAATTAAAATGACACGTTGCACTTAGTCGTACAATGTTGACTATACTTGGTCGTATAGTCTGAAACTAAAATACATACATTATACTTGGTTGTAAAATGTTGACTATACTTGGTCATATAGTTTGAATTGAAATGACATATTGCACTCGGTCATACAATGTTGACTATACTTGATCATATAGTCTGAATTGAAATGACACATTGCACTCAATTGTACAATGTCGACTATACTCGATTATATAGTCTGAATTGAAATAGGTACATTATACTTTGTCATACAATATCAACTATACTCGATCATATAGTGTGAAATTGAAATAGGTACATCATACTCAGTTGTACAATGTCAAGTATACTCAATTGTATAGCCTAAATTGAAATGACACATTGCACTCAATCATATAATATCGACTATACTCAGTTGTATAGTCTGAATTGAAATAGGTACATTGTACTCAGTCGTACAATGTCAACTATACTTTGTCATATAGTCTAAATTGAAATAACACATTGCCCTCGGTCATATAATGTTCACTATAGTCAGTCGTATAGTCTGAAACTGAAATAGGTAGATTGTACTCGATCGTACAATGTCGACTATACTCGGTCGTATAGTATGAATTGAAATGACATATTGCACTCGGTCGTACAATGTCAACTATACTCAGTCATATTATTTGAATTGAAATGACACATTGCACTTGGTCATACAATGTCAACTATACTTAGTCATATAGTCCAAATTGAAATGACACATTGCACTCAGTCGTACAATGTCGACCACACTCAATCGTATAGTCTGAATTGAAATGACATATTGTGCTCTGTCGTACAATGTCGACTACACTCAGACATATAGTCTGAATTGAAATGACACATTGCACTCGGTCGTATAGTCTGAATTGAAGGGGATACATCATACTCGGTCATATGATGTCAACTATACTCTAACGTATAGTCTGATTTCTCTTATGCTGACAATTTAGTAATTCAAGGAATTATCAAATCATGTAGCATTGCAAATGCTAAACTTAAAGTGGATGAAGAAGTTAAGGGACTAAAGTGGATGTTTTCCACTTTAATATGATCTTGGTGTTTTACAAATTCATTTCTCATTTCCTATCCTTTTCTTTTTATTGCTTTTCTTTTCCTTTCTCTTGATTTTTAAATCTTATTTCTTTAATTATCTTTTCATCTGACCTCCAATTTGAGATCCGTCTAATCATATAGCTCACACACAATGCAAACTACATGGAAGCAGCTCCAGAAAATCAGATCTAGTCATATCTCAACTACATTTCCCTCAAAATATTCTAGGGCTTAATGAAAGGGAAGAGGTGCTCCCTTTGACTTGTTTGCACCTCCACAAATGCTCATAGGCTGGAGATAAGGTAAATTTCTGTTCTGTCTTTAATTTTGTCAAAAAAATATATTCATGTTAATACATTAATTTATTTATGCATGCAATTATAGAACATCTCTTATAAAAATTAGATAAAATTGTATAAAATTGTCAATTTTAAAGCAAAATTTTGCAAAATTGGTTTTAACATGTCAAGGGACTAACATAATTTAGTCAAATTTTTGGATTTTCAATCAGAAATCTAAATTCTAGATAAGAATTTTTGGATTTTCGATCAGAAATCTGGAAATACTAATCAAAAATCTAGATTTTCGATCAAAAATCTAGATTTTCGATCGAAAATCTAGAAATCTGATTGGAATTTTGGATTTCCAATCAGAAATCTAGTCTTTCGATCTCCTTTTTTTTTTACCCAAAGGTAGACATGAACAAAAACCAAAAGTTAATAAAGGAAGATAATCCTGTTATTTTCTAAATTTTATTCAGAAATTAGTAAAATTCTCGGGTTGCTTTTACTTGGCTCGAGAACTCTTTCATGATTTATCGGGAGAGGTAGTACAACACATTTGGGTGTCTGGCTTCTGACACTTCATTACTACTCTGCCGACTGCTCGAGGTAGGTCAGATCACTATTCACTTTTTACTCTTATGGAGAGGTGGATGGATACTACTCACACCTTCCACTCGTGAGTGGGTGAGCTGACTATTTCTCCCATGAGCTTCTCTACTATCACTGGAATCACCTTTAGGGGTACCCTAGTTCTTTTTTATATCCATTACTGCACTTTTCTAGAGGATTCCAGGAGTCATTATATTCATGACTTGCTCAGGTTTATTCCAATATAGAAGAATTAAAAGAACGTGCTTCTTTCTTCTCTTGTTTAGGGTTTCAGAAGATTACCCACTACCACACCTCGCTAGATCCTTCAGAAGGTGAGATGCTTCTTATTGATACTATTAGGCATTATCCTCTTCTATGAGACTAGTTATAAGGTTAGTATTGCACTTCTTGGTCCCCTTAAGGATCTTGCTAGAGTCGTTACTTTTGATTGGGGATCTACAGCTCTTGCCTATCTCTACTATAGACTGGATACTATCTATAGAGGTGTTGTGACGATGCGCGACTTCTGGCACATTTTGCATGTACACCTCCTTTCTATCTTCTACTCCTTTTTAATTTTTGCTCTTTTATAACTCTTTTTCATTTCAACTATCTTTTCCTTTTCAGATATGGGGTATTGAGATCAGGGTGAACCGAGGCTTTAGCTCTATTAGCTCTGATAGGATTCTTCCATTGATGCAGAGATAGGGTTTTTCTCATCTTGCTAATGTTAAGTATGACCTACAGACTTATCGGGACCAGCTGAACTCTTTAAAGTGGGACATGGTAAGATAAATCAGTTGTAAAAGTTAAATAAATTTTATTTGAATGAATTTACAAGTCATATCAGATTGGCTGGTTGGCGCTAAAGACATCCAATGATATAGTTTCATGACTGCTACTGTAAGGCTTGAGACTATGAGGATTTTGCTTCCTGGTTATGGTTTCCATATATGGTATCTAGGTGAGCATGTTTATCATTGGCATATGGGACCTTCCAAGAGGTGTGTTCCTTCTTCTATTCCCTCTTCTATGTTGAGGAGTTGCAACTTGATTTGTCTTAAGCTTAGAGCCGCTCTTGAGGGATATGACACTTTGACACTGCTCTAGCATTCTCGCCACTATTATGAGTATATTCAGGAGAATCTCCTAGAGCAGGTTCTCATAAATCCAGTTGAGGTATGCTTTTCATCACCATTCCTCCTTATCATTATCTTACTTCATTCTCTTTCGTCGCTATATATGACATTTATTTTCTGTGCAGGTTGAAAATGTTATTAATGTTGCTATAGAGGAGGAGATTGAGGGTGACACTGAGAGGACTAAGCAAGAGGTTGAGCATACTCAGCATAGTAAAGATGCTTGAGGTGATACATCCTCGAGTACCATTCTAGGTGATATTCCCCTACAGGATAAGTCTATGTACTATTGGGCTTCTGCAGTGTAGACTTCCATTGAGCAGCACATGTACTTTGATGCAGTTCAAATTCCTAGCTTTTCTCCTCCTAATGCTTCACATGTAAGTTTATTTTTGCATTTCTAATCTTGTATAAATTAACACTTATTGCTGAATTAGTATATGTCATTTTACAAATCCCTCAGACATAGGCAGAGTATTTGTATAGACTCACCTCATCCTAGAGATTATTTATTATATAGATCATGGATAGTTTGAGGGTTAGTATTTACAAAAAGTATGAAAATGTATGCATGTTATGCATGATATGCATGATTTTAACGATTTTTAATGTGACAGAGTTATGCTAGAGATCTGGAGCATGAGAATGAGAGGCTCTGCAGACAGCTTGCTAGTCTTGGCTTTGACAATCATAATGTTGAGACTTTTATGCCCCCATATCAGAGCAACGATCCTACTAAAGGGTGGAGTCCTTGGCCAAGCACTAGAGATCAAGATGATTGATCTTTCATCTTTAGAACTTGTGCTTTTATGACTACATTTTTCTTTTTTTCCTGTGAACTGTTCTCCCTTTTTTTAAGGGATTACAGACTTTTATTTTGGATCAAACCCTAGAATTTAATTTTTTTTTATGCGAAATCTTGAAAATTCAATTGGAATTATAGATTTTTTATTGGAATTCTAGATTTCCAATCAGATTTCTAGAATTTCGATCGAAATTCGAGATTTTTGATCAAAAATTTGACTCCAACTCTATGCTCCTTTTCTGTTCTAATTTCTGATTTGAGGTTGATCCACACACGTAAAATCCTAATCCTTTTAGATTAAACCTTTATGCCTGTATAAATAGCTTATCAAAGGGTAATCACCCATTCCTGTCTTTCATTTGCTTAATCATGACATAAGTCACCCTTAATTTGATGAAGAAGTTTCTCAAAAGCCTTAATGGGGATGACTGGAATAGATATGCCCTCAAGTGACATCTACATGTACACACAAAACCCTAGGACTGTGAGTCTTTCTTCTTTTATCACTTCTTATGGGACTAGGGATAAGAACAATGAAGCCTGAATTAAGACTATCTCTTTTTGCTTGTATGCCTAGTTTCTGCTAATGGCTTTTCATGGAGACACTGACACAAGAATTATTAGTATCCTAGAACAAGTAGAAGTTAGAGTTAACCCTATGTCTATTATACTTGCTAAAACTATCATTGGGTTAGATAATTTTAGGGTTCAAAATCGATTCTCAAGCAGTTTGCTTCTCCTTTAGGTATGCAACCCTTTTTTATCTTTTTTTTTTTTGCCTAAGCTGCCCTTTCAAGTTTTCAACTTAGCTTTTTATTTTTAGATTTAGCTACAAGAGAAATTGAATCTACTTAATCCCCCTACCAATGCCTTGATTTATTAACCTTATCATCTACAGTCTCATCCTTTGAAGGTGAAGGACAAGCGTACTATAAATCAAGGGATTGATTGGATGAAAGGCATTGTTGACACTAAGATTACATGGATCTGTCCTTAGTGGAAGTTAAAGTTTATGACCATCAACCTATATGACCACTGTGTTCCTATTCCTGGGTTACACTTTTCAACCTTCTTTTCCCCATCACGCCTTTGCCGTCAGTATGGTCATCCATAATTTATTATGACTGTTATACCTAACTTTAAAGGCTTCCCTTTGAGGCAAGATTTCTTAGACAAAATAAAGAACTTGTGGCCTCACAGAGCATTAGAGAACATGCATTTGGATGCTGATATGACTACTGATGACAATTACAAGGCTTGGGTTATCATACAAGCTACAAAAACACCCAAATTTGCTAAGTACAAGAGGACTCAAATATTTCTAAATGAGTCATAAAAGAAGAAACAAAAACAAAAATAGTATAGTGATCTTATAATTCTGGTTTTTTTTTAGATTCTCATACTTTATTTTTTTCCTTTAAGTCTTTATATTTTGTAATAAAAATAGAATATGCAATATTCAAACAAAATTCCATTTCAATTTGATTCATTAATTTAGGAAAAAATGAGTACATTTATTACATCATATGACATAACTCCTGTTATTAGCTAGTCCTTTCGGATTTTCTAACTGAATATTTTTCTCACTTTTATTTTTTTTAATTTTTACTTGTCAGCCCTTTGTAGGTTTTATGATCAGTGGGATCACCTCTTTTACCTTATTCCCTAATTTTTCCTATCAACCCTTTACGGGTTTTCTAAACAGTAGGAATGTCTTAATTTTTGCCTGACTAGCTTTTTCAGGTTTTATAGCTAGTGGACTTTTTTTTAAAAGGTAGTATTTCTTTAGGAAATCTAGGTTCATTGGCTTAGTGAACTCATTCCCTTCTAAATTTGATATCTTTACAGCTCCCTTAAGTAGGATTGTCTTGACTAAATATGGCCCTTCCCAATTTGGTCTGAATTTTCCTCTTGGATCAAACACCATTGCCCTTAACTGCTCTAACACTATATCTCCTGCCTTTATCTTTCTGGGTTTGACCTTCTTATTAATGGCTCTCGCTATCCTTCTCTAATAAATCTGAGTGTGAAATAGAGCCTCCATCCTTCTCTCATTTAGAGACACAAGGTAGTCATATCTCTTTTGCATTTATTCACTCTTAAGGACTTTTGCTTCCATAATAACCCTCAAAGATTTAATTTCTATCTCTATTGGCAAAACTACTTTAAAACCGTATACTAATGAGAATGGCATCTGTCCTGTAGCAGTACGCATTATAGGTCTATATCCCCACAAGGCAAAAGGAAGACACTTAGATCAATCTTTATGAATTTTCACCATCTTGGAGAGGATTCTCTTTATATTCTTATTAGCCACTTCAACTGCACCATTAGCCTGAGGTCGATAAGGTGAGGATTTATAATGCTCAATCTTGTATCTCTGCAACAATTTAGTTGTCTTTGCCTGAAACTAAACACCATCGCTCATCACAACATGATGTGGGATCCCATATCTGCAAATAAAGTTCTTCTTGATGAACCTTGCCATTTATCTAGCTTTCAAAGTACTAAAAGATTATGCTTCTATCCATCTAGAGAAATATTCGATCGCCACCACTATATATTTATACCCATTCGAGGTAGTTGGTTTTATCTCCCCTATTATATCTATCCCCCATGCTGTGAAGGACCATGGAGATGTTAAACTGTTTAGATGGTTAAGGTTTCCATGTATCTGGCATTACTATATGGATACAGTCTCTTTCCATGCTCATCCAATAGTACCCCTATTGAATTATTTTCTTCATCAGAATCATCCTATTCATATGAGATCCACAAACCCTTGCATTAATTTCTCTCATTGCTTATTCTGCTTCATCCTTCTTGAGACATCTCAACTATATTCCATCCAGTATTCTTCTGTATAGTACCCCATCATGACTTGTATAATGACATGCAAGAACACAAAGGGCATATCTTTCTTTAGATGTTGCCTCAACTAGGTATTTCCTTTCCTCAATGAATCTTTGGATGTCATAAAACCATGGCTTTTCTTTTGGCCCTATTTGAATACTCATAACTAATTCTTCACTATAACATGGAGCTTTCATTTTCATTATCACAAAAGGTTTCATCATCAACCCTGTTAGTTTATCCCACATTGAAGAAAGTGTTATTAAGGCATCCACCATTTGATTCTTATCTCTTGGTAAATGCATGAAGAGACATTTAGTGAAATTTCTTATTAGCTTCTTTAAATAATAGATGTAAGGTTTCAACCTCTCTTCTTTTACTTCCCATTCCTCATTAGCCTGGCTAATGACTAACATGGAATCTCCATAAACTAGTAGGTCTTTAGCTCCTACTACTAGTGCTGCTTCTAGCCCATAAGTTCATGCCTCGTACTCAGCCATATTATTTATAACCTTGAAGTCCAATTTTTTAACCATTAGGATGGTTTCTCCTCCTAGTGTAACAAGAATCACTCCTAGCCCTGCTCCTTTATTATTCACAGCCCCATCAAAATAAACCTTCCATTCACATTGCTCTATTACTGCTAAGTTCTTATTTCAAAACTCTAAATTCCACTTTTTATTTCCTTTAACTGCATTTTATGCCAGGAATTCTACCACTGCTCTTCCTTTGATTACCTTGGTATTGACATACTTAATATCAAACTCAGTCAAAAGTACCAACCATTGCAACATCTTTCTAGTTAAGCTTGGAGCCTAAAACAAGTACCTTAAAGGATCTATCTTTGAAATGGTTTGTACTTTGTAGGACTAGAAATAATGTCTTAGCTTCCTTATAGCCTATATCATAATCAAACATGTCTTCTACACAAGATCATACTTCTTTTATATGGAAAGAACTTCTTACTAAGATAATACACTATATACTCCACCCTTTCTCGTCCTTTTTGTGCTAGCATTGCCCCTATTTCTTTTTCCTCTAAAGCCAAATATAAGATTAAGGGTTTACATTGTCTTAGTGGACTTAACATAGGCAGATTAATAAGGTACTCTTTAATCTTATCAAAGGCTTTTTGGCATTCTTCGTTCTATTCCATGAGCTGATTCTTCCTCAAGAGCTTGAGAATTAGATCGCAGACCATAGTGAGTTTCACAACAAACTTGTTAATGTACTGCAGCTTTCCAATAAATCCTCATACTTCCTTTTCTATTCTTAGTGCTGGAATCTCCTAAATGGCTTTAATCTTGTTTGGATCAACTCATATTCCCCTATTGTTGACTATGTGCCCCAACAACTTTCCCAAAGTGACCCAAAAGATACATCTCTTTGGATTAAGCCTCAAGTATATCTTTCTATTCTTGCCAAAAACTTGTCTAAATCCTCAAAATGTTCGTCCCTAGTTCCTTACTTGACCATCATATCGTCAACATACATTTCCACTTCTTTGTGCATCATATCATGGAATAAAGTTATTGATGTCCTTTGATAAGTTCCTCTTGCATTCTTCAATCCGAATGGCATCACTTTATAGTAATATGTCCCTCATTCTATGATAAAAGTAGTCTTGATCTTGTTCATGACTGTTATCATTATCTAATTATAACCTGAGAACCCATCCATGAAAGAGTACATTGCACCAGATGTCGCGCTATTGATAATCACATCAATAAGGAGTAAAGGAAAATCATCCTTCGAGCATGCTTTATTTAGATCCCTAAAACCACACACATTTGAACTTTTCCATCTTTTTTAGGAACATGTACTATGTTTGCCAACTATTGAGGATATTCTACCACTTCTAGGAAATTGGCCTGGATTTGCTTAAGGATTTCTTCCTTTATCTTTTGTGCCCACTCTAGCCTTAACCTATGAAGTTTTTTCTTAATAGGATTAGCCTTTAGATATATCAGAATGTAATGCTCTACAATTTCTCTGTCTAGATCTGGCATGTCCTCATAGGACTAAGCAAATACTATCTTTCTTTTTATTAATATTCTCTCTAATTTTTTCCTTTCTTCAAGAGTTAAATTATGTGATATAGAAATATGCTTTGGTTGTTCATTTGTGCCCATGTTTAATGAATCTAATTGAATAGAAATAATGTCAAACATGCATGAACGATCATTATTAAAGTGCATAAGACCATCAGAATCACCATCACACAAGTAAGCAAAACTAGAGTTCGTATCATTGATCATAGAAAAAATAGTGTTTTCATCCTTAAACAGATCGAATGTTATTACATTAGTTTCTTCATAAAAAGCATCATTAAAACTATTATTAATAATGCTAGCTAAATCCTATGGTGGTTCTTCTAGGTGGCAGATAAAGTAGCTCTTCAATGGCCTCAGTCCCCATCTTCTCAGTAACTTTCTTCGTCACCTTGTCTTTATTGTCTTGCACCAGACCCTCAACTATCTACTTTTTAAAGATCTCAAACCCCAGAACATTCACTCCAGCTACTTAGAAGGCTCCTTTTCACCCAAGTAGAACTTCTCTTTCCTTTCTTTGACAAAGTTATCCTGTAGTGGTCCCATATTCTTTGAGAAGTTGTTCCTATCAATAATCCTTCTTCTAGCTCCTTTACTACCAAGCCCACAGTAAAGCCAAACTCCTATATAGCCCAATCCTCTGGTATCATTTTATCCTTTGAAATCTGGGAACTCTAGACTTCCTTACTTACTCTTTCCTAGTCCTTGTCTGGGTCGATAATTCATCTTCTTGATCATGCTCATAACCCTTAGATCCATCTTAATTCCATCAGAAATCATGGCTATTTGGAAACTAAGAAGGCTAACTACCTACTTCTGACCATTCATAACTGCAGACACAGTATTGCCTATACTAGCATCCAAAGTCATAACTTACCACTTCTAGTGACATGACTAACTTCTAGATTATCAACCCATACATTATAGCCTTTAGTGCCTTCTTCATCAGAGTTATACTAGATATCTATAACCCCAATGGTTTGCTCCTTCTTTCTATTTTTTCATACCTTAACCATGTATTTCTCTCTCTTTTCTGGCATCTTCTTATCATCAAATTCGTCACCCCATCCTTTAGGCATGATTGACTCAATGGGTATATCGAAGAAAGGTGGTTTGGAATAACACACCTTACAGTCGAATTTGCCTGAAGGTTATCCCAGTAAGTATTTTATTCTCTCCTTATCTTTTGGGGGCATTAGGGGGTTTCTCATTGGTTTTAAGGTTTAGATCCTCGTAGGAGTTAAGCACTTCTTCCTTACTAACTTTTGAGTTAATCATCATAGTAGTTAGGGGTGGCATGTTTCAGTAATTTGGGAAAGGGTTATTTTTGGTGTCTGGGTTTGGATTGGATTTCTTAGGGTTCATGATTTTTCCAGAGTCTATGAGGTTTTGAATTTCATGTTTAAGGTGCATACAAGAGTAAGTGAAATGGCCAACAACTTAGTGAAATTTATAATAACTGTTTTGGGTCAAAGCCAGGGAGATTTGGTTAGTGGTCTAGAGGGGGTTAAGGGTCTAAGAAGGCCTTTTCGGATCAATTGGTCTAAGACTTTAGATAAGGGCTGATTAAAATTTGAGAATTTCTTAGGTCGTTGAATAGCATGGACTCTTACAACCGGACTACCATTTCCTTGTTGTATGCCCTTAGTTGGGTAATTTCTCACTCTAGTGCTTTTAATGATCTTCTTCTTCTCACTTTTGATCTCTTCAGCTTGCAACCCATCATCATAAAGGTCTACAAATGTCTTAGGGTTCATCATCTGCAACCTCTCAACCAAATTGGGTGACACATTTTGGACTATCATCCTAACCTGATCCTTTTCAGTCAATTTGTTCTTCATTAATCTCGCCTTATTCATGAACCTAGTTAGAAAATCTAAGAATGATTCATTAGGCTTCTACTTGGTCAATTTTAGATCCTTAATGGACACTTCAAGCCTGGTATTATAGTCATATTGCTTCAAAAAAGCGATACACAGTTCCCTCCAGTCTGCTCAAATAAACTTCTCCAACCCATGATACCAATTGACAGCCATACCCTCTAAGGATAGCATAAATAACTTGGTGACCACAAACAAAGGAGCCTTAGTGGTGCTCATGGTAGTTATGTATTGACTAAGGTGGATCATCAGGTCTCCAATATCGTCAAACTTCTATAGCTATGGCATCTTGAATTTATCAGGAGGTTTATCCTCCTCAAATTGCATTTTATCATCAAAGTTAAATGAGTATCCAATGCCCTGTCCTCTCATCAACTCCTCCATCTTGGACATCTTCTGAGTCAGTGCTTTCATCTGCTTGGATTCTAGCTCTTGAACTTACTCAAGTGATTCCCTTTTCACCTTTTTCACCATGTAACTCTCAATATCCTCCAACTTCATTTCCACAACAAGTATATTCCTAGCAGCATTTTCATTGTTAGAGGGTGGTGTACCCACAACAGGTGGATTGGCCATAATGAGAGGTGCAGTAACAACAGGTGATGGCATCAATCCAACCAAAGCTTGTCTTAACTCATCTTCATCATCGATCTCATGTCATCCATTAATGCTGCTTTGACATCCTTTAAAATCCAGTTTCCTCCCTCTTATTGTTCCATTTCTTCTGCTTGTTTAGCTTGTGCAGCTTCTATGTAAAGTGGATTAATGGTGCTCCTTTTCAATATACTAAGGATCTCTTTTGCAATTGATTGCAGGCTTGAATCAATTCTCACTAATTTGCCCCCTTTCCGACTCCAAACACAAGAATACCCGGATGAATCTATAATGGTTGAAAATTAAAGTATTGGTATGATGCATGTATGCATGATGCACATGCCCTGGAACAATTAACAAGTAATAATCAAGTCAAGTAACAAGTCAAGTATGTACATCCTTCCAACCTTATTACTCCTACACACGTATTTAATGGCAAGTCTCTTAACCTAGGATTTTTAGTCTTAGCCTTAATATCAACAGGGGATATTAAGAACCAATGCGCATGCCAAATCTCTCAAAGTAGTAAAGCATAGAAATAGTATTTCTAGGTATAAAAGCATAGTCTAATATTTATTAGTCCTGATGGGCTTCTAAAGTATAGGCTTGGGCCTTTATAGATAGAAATACCTCATGGCAAAATTCACAAACAATTTGGGTAATCCTGAGGGAAATAACTAGGTCATTATATATGGTTAAGTTCAGTGGAAAAGGTCAAAGTTTCTTTAGCAAGATACTCTCCTTTAACACTTGAGTTATAAGCCAAGGTTAAAAGGGTCCGGCATCCTTTGCAAACTCAAGAGAAGACTACCCCCCTTTAGAACTTTGGTTATAGACTCTGGGTAGATGAGCTCAGTAATCTTTCTTGAACTGAGTTAAGGCTAAGAGTGATGGCTAGCCAATTTACAATCCCATGAAGCTAGTGGAATCATGGAACCATAAACGGATGCCATTAGGTAATAACTCGGTAATAACTTGGACAAATTCTAAAATCCTAATTCAATTCTAAGATGCTAAAGCAATCTTCTTAGATACAATCTACTTAGATGTGTGTGCATTTGTGTCTATATGTGTTCATGAATACGTACACATGTGTATCTATAATGTGAAAATGCGAAAGAAGATGTCATTTTTACATGAAATTAGAAGTTCAGGATATTTTATATGTAAATTTGATAAAATGTTATGTGCACATGCCCGGGGTATGCCATACATGCCTGGGCCGCATGCCTTCGTGTGTTGGGGGTGCGTGCCTTCACATGCCTTGGTGCATGTAGGCATGTTTCATGTGCTCTAAAGGCGTATTTACTTAGAAAACCTTTCATTTTTTGAATTTTGAGATGAGTGTTATGTTCTTACACTTTTATTCTTTATTTTTCTACATTCATCAACTCAATTTGCACTTATTCTTTGTGCTTCTACCTCTTATAGACTCATTTTTGGCTCTTAAAGAGTGGAATCTATTATCTATTTTCCTTTTTTCATTACTCTTAAGCTTTTTTTGTTGTTCAACTACTTTTAATTATGATTTTATTGATCTAAGATCTTTCTTTCTTTTTCTTTCTACTACTCCACTGTTGGGTATAGCTATCTCTTTTCCTCTCCTTTTGGCATTCCTGGATTTGAGGATGTGGAATTTAACTTTGATGACCTTAATTTTTACGATATTAATGTTCCTCCTAAAGGTGTTCATACTATGTTGCTTCCTCTTCTACAAATATAGCTTGGTGTAAAAGGTCCATCTCGGGGAGACGAGATCCTGATTGTTCACTATCTTAATTACTATATGTGGTCTACCTATCAAACAAATGTAATTCATTTTGTTATATCATCATTTGATTTTTCTAACATTAATGGTATGGCTATCTTTTACTACTTTCAATGTCTTATTATGTATTTCCTTGCTTTTTAGCTTGTATTACTTTATTACTTAGCTTGTGTTGCTCTGATTTTAAGTTAGCATTATTCTACTTCTTTTCTTGTATTATTTTTCTTATTAACTCTTACTATTCTACTTCTTAGATTGCGTTGCTTCTTAGCTTTTACTATTATTGCTTCTTAGCTTGTGTTGTTATTCTGCTACTTAGCTTATATGGTTGTCCATTGTTGCTTATTAATTATTAGTGTTGATTATTGGTGATGTTGTTGTTATTTTTATGTTTTCTGCAAGAAAGATATATAAGTGTTGTCAATAATCATAGATTTTAATCTTATTTTCATTTCAAATTGTTCTTTTATAGCCTAAAAAGGCTATTCAATTTTTTAGTAGTATTAATAACATTGGATAATATTATTAGGGCATTCCTCTTAAGGTGAAGCACAGAGTGGCCAACCTTGGTTTTGATGGCATTATTACTGCTTTGAGCATGGCTCTGAGTAGTTATAGTCATGCTGTTCAAACTACCTTGGTGGAGAGAAGGATGGATTCCACTCGTACCTTTCACTTTCACTTTAGGGAGATGATGATTATCCCTTTTAACTTCACATCCGTTACTAGTTTGAGTTTTAATGGCTTGCTAGTTCCTTGTAGTGTTACAGCTTATTCTTCTGCTTCTGCTACTGATGCATCAGATATAGAGCTTTTTGGGAGCAAGATGACTAAGAAGAAGAAGTGCACTTCCCTTATCTGTTATTCCACATTCATTTAAGAGGTGTATACAAACTTTGCTAAAGGAAGAGCAATAGTAATGTAACTTGCCCATTGCTTTCTTTTTTATTTGCTGAGTGTGGTTATGTTTCTAAACCTCTTGCACACTAGTGCTTTATGGCTGGTACCTCTTCTTAAGGACCTAAATAAGCTTCCCAAGTATGCTTGTGGTGTTGCTACTCTCTTATATCTATATCAGGGACTAAACACAACTAATAAATGAGCTTCAAGGCTATGCAGTTGTTATTTGTCATTAATGTAAGCGTGACTTAGCTTCTCTTTTGATGTTTCTTTTCTTCTTATGTTGTTAATTTATGCTTTTGCAAATTTGGGCTCATGAGCTAGGCATTTGCCCTCACCCTAGCTTGAGTAATTGGACAGAGGCTAGCTACCCTTAGTATAGAGCCTGGTTAGATTGATCTTAGGATTTGATTGAGTCCCTTATTATGGCTAGGAGGCTTCTAAAGAACTTAACTTTTGGTCAAGTATAAACTTTTTGATTGGTTTTTTCATATATCTTCTCAGTTTTTTATAAATTTGAGCATTTATCTTTATTTGCATATTCATCCTTATTAGTGGGCCATTCCTAAGACTTTTGTGGTTCCCTAAGATAATTAGAGCTGGGATGTTTATTCATTCAAGAGTCCTATTGACTAGACCTATAGATAGCTCTTAGTATTTAGGAGAGTGAGTTGGAAGGTCTATAGAGGAGGAGAGTTCTAGTGCGTTCACTTGAATCCAAAAACTGAGGGCATGAGCTGACTAGGGATGATCTCATTCTAGTAGGGGTAGGAGACCCTACAAAGGTTATTCTAGAGCCTCCGGGTGTTTCTTATTCTGATGTTTTTATTCCCTAGCTGGTTGATGTTGCTGTCATAGACAAGTCTACTCTTCTTACCAAGTAAGGATGGCTACTATCTCATTTTGCTAGTGTCATTGCTTCTCAATTTGCAGCAAGCCCTTCTTCTCATGCCATGGTCTGTTTCATTATTGTCCTTTATGCCATTGAATGAATAAGTTTATTAGTGATAAATAAAATAGAAATTAGTTTTGATTTTTTATCTATATTGGTTATTGCAATGATATCATTCTCATTATAAAAGGACTTATTATGTGTCTTGTGTGATTGATTAGGAACTTGACATAGAGGGTGGTGCTTACACTTCTCATGTTACTGGTATTGCTTCTAAGAGCATTTTTAGTGGGAGTATCATTGATCCTGTTGTTGCCATGTTGCAAGGATTAACCATCACTGGTAGTTTCGTGACTTATCCGCCTCTAGCGCTTGATTGCCTTCCATTGACTTATACCTCTTAAGAGGTGACCCATGTGAGTTTCCATTACTTTGTATTTGTCATCTTTCCTTTATATTTAAGCTTATTTTTTTCTCTTTTTTAGGTTCCTTGTTATGAGGTAGATTCATTGTGTGTTTATCTTGCTAGCACTTAGCATTACTTTATGGAGCATTGCAGTTCCTAACTGGTATTACCTTACTTTCACAAATTATTTTCCTATAATGACATGATATGTATGCATGTATATATGTATGTATGATATGAATTATTATTTTTTATTTTATTTTTTATTTATGTAGTAATTTTATACTCTAGCTCACCAACAATAGGAGTCAAGGAAGTTGCTTAGAATGATCGTTGTAGGGAGCTAGAGCAGGAGCTAGTAAGGCATGATAAGGATGCCCTTAGAGTCTGTGATGAAGATGAAGATTAAGAGGATATAGTGGTTGCCCCCAAATAGTAGCTATGGCTAATGAAAATATTGTATAGGCTATATGCAGGCCTTTTAGTCATAGTAGCTCGTGTTGTATTATTCTTCCAAAGATCATAAACTCTATGTATATATTAGGGCATGTATCCTCCTTCTTATATTGTACCATGTTTATAACTTTTGTTTTGAGCCATTTTAGTTATTGTATTTTTATGTCTTATTGTATTTCTGATGACTGTCTTTATGTGTTCTAGTAATGATTATAGCATTTGTTCATGCCATGAATTTCTTTTATGTGAATGATGATTATTCTACTTTTATTTCTAACACTGACTATCTACATCTATGTTCATCCTCCTTCTTTTTCTTCTTTTTCTCTTTTTTCTCTTTTTTTTTCCTTTCTTTTTTTTTAATGTACCACACTTCTACATTAAGGTCTAATAGTAATGGTTTGTAGTAAGGAAATTAATAAGAAATATAAGTATGTAGCAGAAGATTAAAACTTAAACTTAACATGTTTGATGCATTTATACAGAGAACAATGATGCATAACATTTTCACAAACATATTCGTATGATTTAACAAACATTCACATGTTTACTGAAAACATTTCAAAAGAGCACAATTGCATTTAAGCAAATTTTAGTTTGAAGGTAGTTTTGTCTCTAACTAGCCTTTTCAAGTTTTCTAACTAAGTATTTTTTTTCTCTTATTTCCCTAACTTTTGCCTAGGTTGCCCTTTCAGGTTTTAAACCTAACAGGAAGACCTAAAACTTTTGCATGAGTCACTTTTTTTATTTTTGACTCAATAGGGAATTTTCATTTCTTTTTTTCTTTTTTTCCTTCTTTTTCTTTTCATTTTTTTCTTCTGTTTTTGTTTGATTTGCTTACATATAGTATTTCTTTCGTCGATCAATGTTAACTAGTTCTAAAAACTCATTCCCCTCAGAATCCATCAGCTTAATTGCTCCTCTTAATAAGACGGTCTTGACCAGAAATGGGCCATCCCAGTTCAAGAGAAACTTCCCTCTTGGATTTAAAATATTTTATCTAACTTGCTTTAGCACCCAGTCCTTTACTTTGACACTTTTATGCTTTACTTTTTTATTCAAGGCTTTTGCCAATCGAGCTTAATACAACTATGTGTGATACAGTGCTTTGAGACTTTGACTATCTAAAAGAGTGAGGTATTATGCCTTTAATAGTGTTTAATCATATTAAATAATTCCACATATCTCATGTATATGTGCCTTTACTATCTAAAAAAAGTTCAAGGTAGGGTGTCACTAGAGTAAACCCCCTCTCTTCCTTCCAACCATCTGGCAAAAGATCATCTTGGTGAGTTTTTTGAAGTCCTTCTTAATCAACTTATTCAAATTACATGGATTCTATGAGGTTTTCATTATTAAAGTTTTATTTATCATTGTGTGTATGAATAGATGGAAACCAAACAGTGGCATCAAAGCCACTTGTAATTTGATTAAATTGATTTTATCATATATGTGATATATACATGAGATATGTAGAATTGGATTTGTATATATATGTGATATATACAAAATCAATTCCACATATCTCATGTATATATCACATATATGACAAAATCAATTTAATTGAATTATATATATATATATATATATATATATATATGTGTGTGTGTGTGTGTGTGTGTGTGTGTGTGTGTGTGTGTGTGTGTGTGTGTGTGTGTGTATGTGTGTGTGTGTGTGTGTGTGTGTGTGTGTGTGTGTGTGTGTGTTATACTAGGTCAATGGGTATGAGATACAATGTTGATTAGACCCAATACAAGTGGGAGATTGTTAGTGATATGCCTAGGCCAATTATATTAAGTCATACTTTGACTTTGTTATATTTATATTTTATTAATAAAGAGGCATTTTTATTATTGCTAGCTACTTCTAATATTAACCTTTATTAGTTATTTCTACCTAAGGTCATTAAGTATATAACTTGATAGTAAAACTTTTAGGTGATACTTGAATTCTAATATAAATATCCTTTGTCAATCATAGTTGCGGGAACAATAATGAATAAAACTAGTATAAGGTTGACTGATGATTATGTTTTACTTATCATATATATGAGATATTAAGTCAAACTCATAGGTACGTATTTAGTGAAATAATGTACTGGATCGACCTACAATAAGAATACTACATGGATAATTGTCATAGGTAATTCTCATCACAGTAGTATTATTTGAGTCCTCCGACCTAAAATCACTATAGTTTCCTGCTTGATGAGTTTTGTATTTTGACACATCCCTACATCATCTTTAACCGGATGGTAAAACATGTTATGATTGGATATAGAATGAGTTATATAAGGAATATGAGTGATTAAGATGGAATTTATCCCTCATTAATTATGAAAAGATATCTATGGGCCCCTCAATGAGTTAGATTGAAGAAAAATGCATGGTCATGTTAAAATATATTGATGAAAAGTTATCAATATCAAATAAAGAGTTATTAATATTAGTCTACTTAGGATTAAAAAACAATATTATTGAATAATATAAAGATGACATACTTCATGCCTTATATTCAATCGAGATATTGAATAACAAAAGTACTATAATACACGTTGTGGATTAGGTTGTGTCGGATTATCGGCCTTCACATAACTTAGGCAGTCATAATGTCTTGCTAGATATCACTTATAATTTATGGGCTATAATGGGGATTTTAGGCCCACTTCCAACGTTGTGTGAACCTATAAGGTCGCACACTTAGAACAGGCCCAAAACATACTTAAGTTAATTAACCCAGTAATAATCTCTCTAAAAGAATAAATAAATATATGTATATATGTATTTATATTTATATTTATTTCCTAATTTATTTAATATAAGAGTTATTTAAATAAATAGGAAATAATTCTAATTTGGAATTAGATTTAAAATAGAAAAGGGAAATCTAATCATAACAAAATTGTTTGGTAAGTAAGTGGTTTAAGAAACCCTAGATGGGATGTATATATATACATCTCTTTCTTTAGGGTTTTGCTAAGCTATTATTCTCTTCCACTTCTTTGTGAAAGAAATAAACACATAGAGAGAGAAAAACTAAAAAGAGTCTTAGAGAGAAAAAGGTGTTAGCACACCTATACTATTTTGGATTTCTTGTTCGTGTGGATACAGATAGAGGGCGTGGCTTTATTAGCAACATTGATCTAACAAGTCTATACAAAAAACTTAAGATAGGGTGTCACTGGAGTGAACCCCCTTCTTCTTTCCAACCATTTTACCATAAGATCATCTTGGTGACTATTTGGAAATCTTTCATAATTAATTTATTCGAATTACATGGATCCCATGAGGGTTTCGTGATTAAAGTTTTTATTTTTCGCAACATGTATGAATAGATGGAAACCCAACAAGTTGCCAATCGACTCAGCCGAGAGAAAGTGAATTAAGAACTCACTTTCCTAACCAAAGATTCTGAGTTCGAGGGGTAGGAGTTACTTACCCTGTTTCTTAGTATACATTGCTTAATTACTCATTACTTCACCCTAATTTTGGTTTTATGATGCATTTTACCACATTTGATTGTTAGTTAATTAAAATGGAGATTAGAACATGAGGTAATTAAAGTTAGCGCATATACATTACGAAATAAGCAAATAAATAAACATTTACCAATCACATCAATTAGGCAAGTAATAATGCAAACAAGTAGCAAGTAAAACATAACACACAAGCAATCATACAAGAAATAACAATAAACAAAATAACAAGAAACATGGAAAAAGGATTAAGGATTACAACCATTGGAAAAGGGCTATTCTAATAAATACATCCAAAATTGAAAATAAAAGGGGAATCAGGATTAAGGATTGCATTGCCTTTCAACATCAAAAATAGAAAATAAAAAAATCCTATTATAATAATCCTACAAAACAAATGTTAGCTTTCATAAACATGCAAGCACATATCACATTAAAAGAAATTTTATATATTTATCATTCATTCATAATTAAAATAACAAAAATAATTAAACAAGTAAACAAACAAGGATGCTAATGAAAATGCATGATGTGAGATTTTGGAATTCAGGTATATTGGTGTAAAGTTACCATTTTTATTAGGAAAATAGAATTCTATGATGAAGAAAATATAAGGGAATTGAAATAAAATAATAAAATTACAAGAATGATAAAAATATTAGAAGTGCAAATAAAATTATAAAAATGATGAAAATGCGATTAAAATAATGAAAATGATAAAAATGCAATTAACATAATAGAAATAGAAAAAATGCAATCAATATAATAAGGGAAAATAATTTGTTCTGTCTTCAACTTTAGACAAATTATCAATTAAATATTACTTTAAAAGTCATTTTAACTTGCTCCTTCAACTTTATAAATTATATCAATTCTATCCAATTTTATTTGAAGGGTATAATTGTATTTTTAAAAATTACCATTAGATCTCTATAAAAAAAACTTGACACTTATTCAATTTTTTTCTTCTTTTTTAAGCAAATAAATTTTCAAAAATAATTTTCAATTTTAAATTTTACTATTTTTGAAATAAATTTAAAAATAATTTTAAATTTTTACATAAAATTTTAACTTTTTATGTGTCAATTAAAAATAATAAGAAAAAAAGTGATAACTTGTAAATTAATTCATTATATAGACTAATATTAATAAAAATAAAAATCAATAAAGTAAGTACATTTAACTATCACTATAAATAAATAATAAAATTCTAATTTCTTTTAAAAAATTTTCACTTTTTTCATAAAAATTAAATAATTTTTTGCATTCTTGACTAATATTTTTAGTATCTTAAAATTCTTTTTCTTATAGCTAATACTTTTTTGGTTTGACCAATATTAGGAAAATTTCTAAATAATGCAGTTGAAAATTGAGAAGTAAATTTTAAAATGGTTAAATTTTAAGAATTTTTAGTGAAAAAATAAAAAATTATGAAACAATTAGAAATTAATTTTTAAATTTATGTCAAGAGTGACAAAATCAGAATTTAAAAACATTTTCTTACATTTCATTTTTTTCTTATAGGAAAAAAAAGATAAAAAATTTAATAAGTGTCAAATTTATTTTATAGATATCTAAAAGTAATTTTTAAAAATACAATTAGGTACTTTAAATAAAATTAGACAGAATTGACAAAATTTATAAAGTTGAATGAGCAAATTAAAATGACTTTCAAAACATGATTCAATTGATAATTGGCTCAAAGTTTAGAATAGAATAAATAGTTTTCCCATATAATAAAGACAATGAAAATGCAATAAATATAATAAAAAAATGATAAAGATGCAATTTTTACCATAAAATATATGAAACTTTATAATAAAAAAGGCAAATTTACTAAAAGAGAGAATAAAAAATAATAAAAATAATGAAAGTACAAATAAAGTAATAGAAATGAAAATATTATTTTTACCATAAAAATGTGAACTTTATGATAAAAATAATAAATTCATCAAGACAAGCAATGAAAAAGTAAAAAATAATAGAAATGCAAATAAGATAATAAAAAGGATAAAAGTATTATTTTTGCCATAAAAAATAAACTTTATGCTAAAAATAATAAATTTACCAAAAAAGGCAATACATATATAAAAATAATAACATGTGAATGGCATAATAACAGAAGATAATAAAAATACAATTTTCACCATAACAACGTCAACTTTATGATAAAAATAATAAATTTATCAAAAAAGACAATAAAATGACATAAATAATAAAAAAGAAATAAAAATAACAAAAATGATAAAATGCTATTTTTACCACAAAAATAGTGAATTTATCATGAAAGAAAATAAAAAAGATATAAATAATAAAAGTGCAATAAAGATAATTCTAGATAGCGAGGTTTAGCACACGCCTAAGATTTTAGCAACCGCGACACTATTTAAGCTCAGGGCTCTAGAGAAACACACTAACCACTGTCACAAAGACATGGCGTAAAGATGAGGAGTCGCCACCCAAAGTAATAATTGGAACAAATCAAAAAATGGTGGTAGTCGATTCCCTAAAAGAAAGTCAGCACCACAACCAAGAGATTCTGGGTACATAATACCAACTTCTTTTAGTCTCGTGTTGTTTTAGAATCACTTTATGAATTACTATTTTACTCTTTATTTACATGTAATTTCATATAAACCCTTATTCAAACAATCAACTCTAGACAAACTAGTTATGAAATATACAAGTAAACAATGCATTCATTTAAATCACAATCCCTAGGTTTCTTTTTAAAAGAATGCACTTTGTTTCTTTTAAAAAAAAAGGTTTTGAAATGACAATATCATGTTAGGTCTTCTCTCTTTTTTCTCAATGAACCTCTATTACAGTAGTTGATGAGGGTTTTTTTCTTTTTTTTTTGGACAGAAACCTATAGATAAATACTCAAATTAATTTATTTTTAAATTAAATTTAGACCAATCACAATGAGAAAAAAGATTTCTACTAAATTTTTTAGCACCTTGGCATTCCAAAATGTTGACCGGCACTGTGTAATGCCAATTGGCATTACATAATGTTGATCGACATTGTGTAATCCTTATTGGCATTTTATAATGCCAATCGGCATTGTGTAATGTCGATTGACATTACATAATGCCAATTGCATATTTTCAAATATACCCTTGTAAAAGTCAATTTTTTACAATTAAAACTAAAAAACATTGTAATTTAATCCTTGAAATTGCGAAACTTAACACTAGAGGTCAATTTTTTATTGAATTATCATCATAGAGGCTTTCGTCGCATTCATGCACAATTGCATCCTAAAATTGGATGCTTATAATTAACACAATTTGTCAAACCCCTTTTGTCACTATTTGCTTGGCAAATTACGGCAAAGCAATAGAAACATAAAATTTTAAAGGAAATAATTAGGGTACTTAATTGTATCCTAATTAATGGATTGATGCTTAAATTGTTGTGCAATTTTTAAGCAAGATGTTATGTTTAGCATGCTTCACTACATTTCCTATAGAACGTCTAGTGAGATATATGCAAATGAGTTTCGCTATATTCCATGTAGGACATTTAACATTGATTGAAGAGATACATCATACTCGAATATATGATGTTAACTATTTTCCATTGTATAGTACTTATTAAAAGAATACATTGTACTTGGTCATACAATGTTGACAATTCTTGGACGTATAGTCTTGATTAAAAGAATGCATTGTACTCAGTCGTACAATGTCGACTATACTCAATCTTATAGTCAGATTAGAAGGATACATCACACTCAATCGTATGATGTTGACTATACTCGGTCGTATAGTCTGAATTGAAATGACACATTGCACTCAGTCATACAATGTTAACTATACTTGGTCGTATAGTCTAAATTGAAATGATACATTGTACTCGACCGTACAATATCGACTATACTCGATCGTATAGTTTGGGTAGAAATACATTATACTCGGTCGTGTAGTATTGATCTCTTTTATGCTTTGCCTTTTGTCGATTCATTCTTCATTTCCCTTATCCTTTTCATTACTTATTAATTATGCTACAATCCATAATTGCTCGCAATTAGCTACAACCCTTTCATTGCTCACTGATGATGCTGCAATCCATAATTGCTCGCACTTAGCTACAACCCTTTCATTGCTCATTGATGATGCTGCAATCCATAATTGCTCGTTATTAGTTGCAATCCTTTCATTGCTCATTGATGATGTTGTAATCTATAATTGCTTGTGATTAGCTGTAACCCTTTCATTGCTCACTGATGATACTACAATCCATAATTACTCATGATTAGTTGCAACCCTTACATTGCTCGCCTTTGAGGCTACAATCCATAACTGCTCACAAATTGATTGCAATCCTTTCATTGCTCACCTTTGATAATGCTACAGTCCATAACTACTCAAAAATTGATAGCAATCTTTTTATTGTTTGCCTTTGATAATGCTATAGTCCATAACTGCTCACTGATTTTAATTAACTACAGCATTCTCATTGCTTGCGTTTAATACTGCAATCCATAATTGCTTGCGATTTTTTTCTTTGGTTGTTTGAGTTGAATGCTTTGAATTTTTTATGCTGACTGATTAGCATTTTTATTAACTGACTTTAAATTTTACTGTGTTAACTTATTAGAATTTCTCTACTGACTAATTTCAATTCCACTATGTTAACCAACTCTACAACTTTGATGTACTTCCTTTTGGATTTGCAATTACTACAAACTTATTGAAGTTAGTTTCAATCATGATGAATGTACAAAAGTACATTATAATATTGACAATTCATGAGAAAATTCATCACTTTTCACGAGATAAAGTTCACTCAACGAATCTTACTATTTTTTATTTTCATAACTGTCATTTATTTACCATTTACAAAAGTCAGAGGCATCGTTAACCATCTTATGCTGAGAGAATATCTTTTACAAAGTGAAGAGCTTACTTCCACACCTAATTTTAAGGAGAATTTGTTAAACAAAACTTATAAAATTAAGCATAAAAAGATCAAATTTTGAGTATCAAAATAGCCTTTGAATTATTTTTATGTTTTTCTTCCTTATCTGATTATTCCCTTACCTTTCTGATATTACTCAACGTGGATACTATTAGAAAGGTCTTTTGGATACTCATACTCTTACAGAGCATTGGAGTAAATAGAGCAATTTTTGGCATAGTCCTCTTTTAGTATTCCCCCTCCTTTCTTATATTACTCAGCATGGATACCACCAAATGTTTTATGTTGATACTCTTACTCATTTCTAAGCATTGGAGTAAATTATGCTTGCTCTTATTTTAATTCTCCTCTTAATATTCCCCCGCCTTTCTCATATTACTCAGAGTGGATACTGTTAAGGGATTTTATACTCATACTCATTTCTAAGCATTGGAGTAGATTATATGCACATTTATTATTCAAAAGACTGAAAAGACACTCTAAAATTCAAGTAATTTATGCTTAAAGTCCACAGATTTTGTCTTCGCATTTTCTTCCCCTTGTTTAGGTGCAAAGCAAGCATTAGATTGATTAGAGTTTATAAACTCTCAACACAAAGTTGTTAACTAATCATCTAAATTCTACAAGGTTTATAAAAGAAAGCCACTATGATCAAAGGTCATAAGATAGGCTTTTTGCACATGATCTCATGAAGTGGATGAATTTACTTTCAATTTATGGATTTTATTATTGAGGTGGTACTTTATTACAGAATCTAAGGAAATAGAGTTTTGTTACTTCCCTTTTTATCTTGATGAGTGTTTAGCATTTGCTATTTGGCCCATTCCTATTATATATTGGTTCCTTTCCCCTTCTTCATTCTCTTTTGTTTTTCCCTACATAAAATATCATAAGTTAGTATAGTATATTTGTAAGTAAAGAGATTTTGTCAAAATGCAATGTCATTCTTTTGCATTCTTCCCTTTTGATTGTGGTAATGATGTCTCTAATCACAAAGATTATAATACTCCACCACTGAAGTTGTGGCTTTAAGCTGCGTTTGTATTTTATGTCATTCCATTATTACTATGGTAGAAGGCTTCATTCCTCTTCTTGATATCTCCTGCAAAAAAGGTTCAGGAGTTAGAGATCTTCTTTCATGATCAAAAAATTTTTTCAGAGTTCATTCACTTTAAGTTTTGAGTGCATTCTTTCTTTTTATAGGGCCAACAAATATATTGTTGACATGTTGGGCCTTCTTATCACCATATTCCATACCCTACACTAGCCTAACTATTATGGAAAGATATTCTACATGATGCTCCAGATGAGACTATGGAGATGGATGTTGAATTTGAGGATCTTGAAGGTTTTATCCAGCCTCTTGAGGTCACAAGATGATGCTTTTACAAGTGTCACTGTCGGTGATATTCCCTTACTAGATGGGCTCATGATTTATTGGGCTTCTAAGGTCTAAAGTCCTATTGAGTATCAGGTTCACCTTGATAGTGTTACCCTTTTCCTTCAAATGTGAACATTTTGACTACCTTTATGCACTTTTACAATACTAATTTTGAATGTTAGTAGTAAAGTATTTGCACAATCTCGCTTAAGCTCAAAAACTTTATTATGCAAAGCAAGTATTTCACAATAAATGTATGCAAGTGTATGCATGTTATGTATGACATGCATGATCTTAAAGGTCTTCTGTTTGGAACAGAGCTATATTTGCAACTTGGAGTGTGAGAACAAAATGACTCATCAATAGAATGTAGGTTTGAGCATTGAATGCCTCATTATTGGTAATTCTAATGTCAGAGCCTCTTATACAATTTGTCAGATAGATGACCATGCTAGCAAGTAAGGTCCACAACTCGACATTGGAGCTTGTGATTAAATAATGTATTATTGAACTTTTCTTTTTTGCAATTATTTTTGCTATATGATAACCGATGTATTAGTATGCTTCGTTCTGCCCCGAGATCTTTTATACTGGCTCTTACACTTCAATGTTCCATATTTGCTCTTTGAATACAGAGTTACTATTCTGTAATTTGCCCCCATAATTACATTTTGCCCCCCAGTTTCATTTTGAATTCATTCATGCTATTCTAGAAATCTTTTTTTTATTTTTATGTGCAAGAGACTTAGTTCATTCACTACTGTTGTTAATCCTTTAACTTACTAACCTTATTAGTTATAATCTCATGCATTGGAGATGTAGAGGAATGGGAAAACTAACTGAAGTGAGTTTTTTTATGATGAAATCAATTAGACTTGCACTTTAAAGAACTTTTGACCAGAATATAAGGCTTGATATTGATGCAATGATTGATGATATTTATAAGACAAGACTTGCAATGCAAGTTACTGAGACACTTAAATTATTTATGAACAAAAGGACACTAGGCTTACAAATAAAATCATAAAGGGGTGGTAAAAAGATAAAATAATGAACTCATAGCTCTAATTTTAGCTTTCATTATGTATTGTCTTTCCATTCAGATACTTATGCAGTATGATAAAGATGAATATGCAATATTTGAACAAAAAGTTTAGATTCAATTTTTCTCATTCATTAGGGCAAAAATGAGAACATTTACTACATCACATTATACAACTCCTATTATCAGTTAGTCCTAAATTTTTTCTCTCTAATTTTTCCCTCATTGTTCTTTTTCTTTTTTCTCTCTTTTTTTTTCTCTTTTTTTTATCATTCTTTTTATTTTTCCTCAAATTTCCTATCTTCAGAAGTTACATCATAATATATGAATGTTCTTTGAATTTTCATTTATGCCCATACTGAATGAATCTAATTGAATCAAATTTTTACATTAAACATGCAGATACGATCAATATCATAATTCATAGTACCATTAGGATGACAATACATAAGCAAGCATGAACATAATTCATATCATCGATCATTAAAACAAAACAAGTTCTAAAGAAACTAAAATTTTATTCAAAGAAGATAATAAGAAAATTTATTTCCTATTCTAGATGCTAGGGATGTTGAGTCTCCTAGTGGTTGTCCTTCAGGTGGCTAATATAATAACTACTTGTATCTTCTTGACAACTATCTCTATGACTTCGTCTTTCTGTACTTCAATTATGCATTTTTCTTTCTTGTCTAGCAGCTTCTTATCATAAAACTCATCACCCCATCTTATAGGCATAATTGACTAGAAGGGTGTGTCAAAAGAAGGTGGTTTAGTATAAAACACCTTATAGTCAAACTTGCTTAAAGGCTGAAACAATAAGTCTCTTATTCTTTCCACATCTTTGGGGGCATTAAGATATTTCTCATTGCTTTTAAGGTCTAGGTCCTCAAAAGAGCTTAGCACTTCTTCCTCACTAACGCTTGAGTTGATCATCATGGTAGCTGGGGATAGTACATTTTAGTAGTTTAGGAAGGGATTATTTCTGGTGCTTGGGTTTTTGGGGTCTATGATCTTTCTAGAGTCTATAAGGTTTTGGATTTCATGTTTGAGGTGGATGTAGTTATTTATGGAGTGTTAGAGGTCTTGATGGAATTTGCAGTGCTTGTTTGGGTTATAGCCTAAGGTGTTTGGGTTTGGTAGGTTTGGATTAGGTAAAGGTTGAAGTAAGCCCTTTTGCATTAGGTGCTCTAGGACTTTTGACTAAGGTTGGTTAAAATTAAAGAATCTCCTTGGTTGTTGAACAACATGCACTTCCACAATTTGGCTAGTGCTTCGTTGTTGTGTGCCCCTAATTGGGTAGTTTCTTGCTCTGGTGCTTCTAGCTATCTTTTTTTTCTCACTCTTAATCTCCTCAGCTTGCAACCCATCATCATAAAGGTCTGCAAATGTTTTAGGATTCATCATTTGTAACCTCTCAACCAAGTTAGGCAACACATTTCAAACTATCATCCTAACCTAATCCTTCTCAGCCATATTATTCTTCATTAATCCTACCCTATTCATGAACCTGGTCAAAAAATTCAAAAATGATTCATTAGGCTTCTGCTTGGTCAATTTTAGATCCCTAACGGACACTTCAAGCATGGTATTGTAGTCATACTATTTTAAAAAAGCAGTGCACAATTCTCTCTAATCTGCTCGGATAGATTTCTCTAACCCATGATACTAATTGACAACCATACCCTCTAAGGATAGTACAAATAACTTGGTAGTTATAGATAAAAGAGCCTTAGTGGTGCTTATAGTAGTTGTATATTGACTAAGGTAGATCCTTGGGTCTTCAATACTATCAAACTTCTGCAGCTGTGGCATCTTGAACTTATCATGTGGCTTATCTTCCTTAAATTGCATCACATCATCAAAGTCAAACAAATATTTGATGACCTATCCTCTTATCAATTTTTCCATCTTGGACATTTTCTAAGTCAGTGCTTTCATCTAGTTAGATTCCAGCTCTTGAACTTGCTTAAGTGATTCCTTTCTTTATTTTTCAACCATAAGGTTCTGCACATCCTCATATTTCATTTCCACAATAGGCACATTTCTTGCAACATCAAATGGTTGCCCCCCAACAGGTGGATCTTCCACAATAATAACAGGTGGAATTACAGCAATGGGTGTAGGTACAGTTGCAATTGGTGGCATTAACCCAACTAAAGCTTGTCTTAGTTCATCTTGCATCATTGCTCTCATGTCATCCATCAAAGCTCCCTTAATGTCTTATAAGGTCCAGTTTCCTCCTTGTTGTTGTTTCATCTCTTCTATTTTAGTTGGTGTAACTTCTACATAGAGTGGGTTAATAGGGCTTTTTTCCAAACTGCGAAGGATCCCTTTAGCTATTGATTTTAGACTCAAATTATTTCTCACTAATCTACCACCACTCTATTTCCAAACATAGGAATACCCAAATGAATCTATAATGGCTATAAAAGAAAGTGTTTGTATGATGCATGTACGCATAACGCATGTGCCATGCAATAAGTAGCAAGTCAAACAAGTCAAGTGTATATACATCCTTCTAACCTTAATCCTCCTATACATGTATTCAATGGCGAGTTTCTTTTCCTAGGATTTTTGGGTCTTGGCCTTAATATCAACAGGAGTTGTTAAGAACCAACGTGCATGCCAAATCTCTCAAAGCAATAAAAGCATTGAAATAGTATTTTTAGGTATAAAATATTAGTCCAATATTTATTAGCCTAAATGGACTTCTAAAGTATAGGACTGGGCTTTTATAGATAGAAATACCTCATGGCAACATTCACAAGCAATTTAGGTAATCCTAGGGGAAGTTACTAGGCCACTACATGAGCTGAGTCCGATGAAAAAGGTCAAGGTTCCTTTAGCAAGATGCCCTCCTTTAAGACTTAAGTTATAGGCCACGGTCAGAGGGGCCCGACATCCTTTGCAAACTCAATAGAAGACTACACCCTTTAGGACTTCGGTTATAGACCTTAGTCAAATGAGCCTAATAATCTCTCTTAAACCGAGTTAAGGCTAAAAGTGATGGTTAACCAATTTATAATCCCATGAAGTTAGTGGAATCATGGAACCATAAACCAACGTCATCGATTAATAGAGACATGCAGAATGAATGCAAGAATAAAATAATAATTAATAAAATATTTCTAAAGAACACAAGTAGAATCAGTATCTCTTATCCCCAATGGAGTCGCCATTGTAGACGGTAGTGTTTAACGCGTGCCCAAGATTTTAGCAACCGCAACACTATTTGAGCTCAAGGCTCTAGAGAACACACTAACCACTATCACAAAGACATGGCGTGTAGATGAGGAGTCACCACCCATGATAATAAATGGGACAAATCAAAAAATGGTGGTACTCAATTCCCTAAAAGAAAGCCAGCACCACAACTAAGAGATTTTGGGTATGGAATAACAACTTCTTTCAGTCTAATATTCTTTTAGAATTACTTTATGAATTACTATTTTACTCTCTATTTACATGCAATTTCATATAAATACTTATTAAAACAATCAACTCCAGGCAAAGCAGTCATGAAATATACAAGTAAACAATGCATTCATTTAAATTACAATCCTTAGGTTAGTCTAATCTACATTGATTTTAATTAAATGAGTTAAATCTACATGTTTTAATTTACAAGTGAGCCTAAAGACTAATGGGCCTAATTCCTATTTAATTTTAATTAAGTGAACCTAAGTTTATTTATTTTAATTCTAAGAGTGGGCCTAAATCTACAAATTATGAAGCATTTAAATTAGTGAGCCTAATTTTATATGTTTTAATTCTAAGGTGATCTTAAATCTACAAGTTATGGAAAACGTTTTTATTTAATGGGCTAAGTCTAAATTAATTGTAATTAACCTAAAATGAGTCTATGTCTAAATTACTAAATGTGCCTAAATTATCTCTAACCTAAATCTAGTTAATTATGGGCCTAAAATGCATTTTAATTAAAATCTAGACCTATTAAATGAGATGGGCTAATAAAAAACTACTTGAACCGAAAATAATTTAAATGGGTTAGAACCTAATATGGGCCTACGGCCCAAAACATATAAAAAGAATAAACAAGCCCAAAAACAATAAAAAAAAAATCAAAATAAACAAATAAAAAGATCAACCATGAAATTAAATTATTTTATCTAAAAAACCCTAATTTTAATTAACATACAACCTAAATCAATCTACTTCCTCCATTAATTTTAATTAAGGTTTACCAAATTGAACCTAATTTACTAATTAATTTTTTAAGAACAAGAGAACTAAATTTTCATCATTCCTACTATCGGGGCTATTACAAAATCTACCAAAATAATAAAGAAAATAAAATTCAAAAACAATCCTTAAGAAGACAAATTAAAAAAATTCAAAACCTAAATAAACTAAACTAAACTAAATAAAGCAAAATAAAATTAAATTAGGATCTTGACTCTTGCCTTTCATTCATGGATTCTCCATGAGTTTCCTTGGTTCAATCATGTATTCATCATCAGAATCATGAAACACAAAGAATAAAACAAAGATTAGAATTGATGAATAAAGAAAACAAAATAATAAAAATAAAACTTGAATAAAAAAACATAGAAATAATAAAATAAAAAACAATAAAAAGAAAATAATGATATAAAAGAAAGAACTGATAAAAAGAAAGGAATAGCATATGAGTAATGTTATGCATATGTTGTTTGAATGCCCCTCAGACTGAAATTTCACCATTTTAAGAAAATTGACTCTGCGCTTTCTTGATTTCTAGACTTTTTAAAAGAACGTATTTTGTTTCTTAAAAAAAAGGTTTTGAAATGACAGTATCAGCTTAGATCTTCTCTCTTTTTTTCTCAATTAACCTCTATTGCAGTAGTTGATTGTGGTTTTTTTTCTTTTTTTTACCCAGTCCCCCCCCCCTCTCTTCTTCTTTGTCAATCTTTTATTTTTATATCTCATTCCTAAGCTAACCACTTACATGATCACAAGAGTTACGTGATCATAGTAGCTCTGATCTCTCCCTTCCCAAAAAATAGGATAAGAATTTTAACTTTAAAAAAAAATTATACGCGTAAAAGACGCTTAATGGATCAGGATTGAAACATACAGATAAATACTCAAATCAATTTATTTATAAATTAAATTTGGACCAATCACAGTGAGAAAAAAGATTTTTACTGAATTTTATAGTGCCTTGGCATTCCAAAATGTCGACCGACATTGTGTAATGCCGATTGGCATTGTGCAATGCTAATTGGCATTATGTAATGTTGATTGGCATTACATAATGTTAGTTGCATATTTTCAAATATACCCCTGTAAAAGTCAATTTTTTATAATTAAACTCAAAAAATGTTGTAATTTAGTCCTTTAGATCGTGAAATTTAACACTAGAGGTAATTTTTGATTAAATTGTTAGCATAGAGGCTTTTGTCACATTCATACATAATTGCATTCTGAAATTGGGTACTTACAATAATAAAAATAACAAAAATGATAAAAATGCTATTTTTACCTTAAAATATGAACATTATGATAAAAATAGTAAATTTATTAAGAAAGAAAATAAAAATCGTATAAGTAATAAAAATAACAAAAATGATAAAAATGCTATTTTCACCATAAAAATGTCAATTTTATGATATAAAAAATAACAAATTTATCAAGAATGAAAATAAAGAGGAATAACAAAATTAATGAAAATGCAATAATAATAATAATAATGCTAACTTTATCACCAAAATACCCATCTTTTATATAAAAAGAAAAATGAAGCAAAAATGGTGAAAAATGCAAAAATGAATGCAAACACTCTCGAAATCACCCAAACTACCCACTCCTTCTACATATCTTATATCCAAACTTCAATATCAACATAAAAATCACAACTTCACCACAACATATAAATAATGAAAATAAAATAAAATAAAATGCAAAAATGATAAAAATATGTAAGAAATGAGTAAAAGAAAAAGAAAATGATATGATGTGCAAAATTTTAATTAAAACTAATTAGGAAATCCTTAGAGGGACCAGGATTTACCCTTGAAGCGTACTTTGACTTAGTTGGAGTTTAGTTTGGATTTTTGGATTTACCTAGAGAAAAATGATTTTGTGGGTTAAGTGTTTGGGAGAAAAAAAAGGTCTCCAAATGCCTTGGAAGAGAGAGAGAGAGTCATAATTCATCCTAAATTAATCTGGTTTTCCTTCTCTAAAAGAGATTTTTTTGAGAAAAAATGACAAAGTCCCCCAAAAATGGCAAAATTCAGATTTTTATAGATTCTAGGCCTCGACCCACACATAATGGCGATGACCCTAGGTCTACAACCCACACACGTGGGTCTACAACCCACACACGTGGGTCTACAACCCACACAAGTGGGTTATGACCCACTTAGAGCCATCTGTATGGTTACCAACCCACACTCAATGGGTTGGCTAATACACAAATGTGGGTTGGAACCACACCATTGGGCTCCCGAACTTCATTTTTGTCCTTTTTTTGCTATTTTTGGTCCGTTTTAAATTTTTTGAGGCTCGAGTGTGTATTTTTAGGTTTTTTAGTTGTTTCTTTTAGGTATTTCATCTTTTTCTTACCACACTCAATATGACTTCTGAAGAAGCCTTCCCCATGTCTTATGATAGGATCCTTCATTATTGGATTTTTGGGAGACTGCTTAAATTTGGGTATTAACAATTACCCCTACTTTGCATGCATTTATTAAGCTAGCATTTGTCAATGCATGAGAAGCAAATCTTAAAAACACATAAGATGAAAACTTTAAGTTTTTGGGGTGGCCCTTTACTCCACACACATTGATCAAACTAGTGTTTATCGATGCATGGAAGTAAACTTTAGAAATAAATGAGATGAAAAATTTAAATTTTTGGGGTAGCCCCTTACACCACACACATCAATCAAACTAATGCTTCTCGATGCATGGAAGCAAACTTTGAAAGCCAGTGATATAAAAACTTTTAGGTTTTTAAGGTAGCCCCTTACTCCATATACTTCAATCAAACTAGCACTTATTAATGCATGTAAGCAAAAAATAGTGAAAACTTTTTTCTTTTATGAGGGTGTTATGTAACCTTTGCCAATCTATAAGCAAAGGGTGATGTGTAACCTTTACTAAGCTACAATTGAAGGGTGTTGTGCAACCTTTGCCAAGCTATAAGTGGAGGGTGTTGTGTAACCTTTGCCAAGCTACAAGCGAAGAGTGTTGTGTAACCTTTGCCAAGCTACAAGCGAAGGGTGCTATGTAACCTTTGCCAAGGTACAAGTAGAGGGTGTTGTGTAACCTTTGCTAAGAAACAAGTAAAAGGTGTTATGTAACATTTGCCAAACTTCAAACAGAGGGTGCTGCATAGCCTTGGGTAGACCACGAGTGAAAGGGTACACTGTATAGCCCTAGACAGGCCTTAAGTGTCAAGTTTTAAAAAACAAAAGTGTATGTATATAATCATGAGATGTATGTGTCCTGTTTTGATTTTCTCCGAAATCATGGTGCTTGTATGTTAGCTTTTTTTCAAAAATTGTGATGTATATAAAATCAAGATGACTTAATTTTTAAAATCATGATGCGTAGATTTTATTTGTGCTTAGGAGGTTTACTCGTACCGAGGAAGGGGTGTGTGTCAACGACTTTAGGTGACCTTGGCTATAGTGCCTTAACTTTTCATGACTTCTATCATTTCTTTGAGTTCGAGTAGCAACTCTTTGCTAAGAATATTTTCATTTCCAAGTGGAAAGTAAGCATCCCGAATGACCAAATGAGGATTCTTTAAAGTGAGATCACTAGGGATTGTGACGATCAAAATAACTATTATTATCGAAACATTCCTCTATTAGGCACGAATGCTTAATCATACAACTCATTTTTTTCCAAGGCTTTTTCTCTTTTTAAGCATTCCCCACCTTTCCCATATTACTTAACATAAAAGTCATCAAAGAGTCTTTAAGGTACTTTTACTCCTTTTGGGAGCATTGGAGTGTATGCCTTTCTACATTAGTTTTCCTTTTTAAATACTCTTACTTGCTTTAAACATTGGAATAGATCAAGTATGATCTTGCATTCAGGCTGGTTTAGAGGTTTACTGTTATGATCACAAGCTATTTGAGCGTTACAACTCCTTGAAACTCTCTTCTTAATGAACTATCTTCACTTCATTAGGTCATTAAGCATTAGTTTAATTAGGATTTAAAAATCCTGGCTTAGAGTTGTTTATCAAAGTTAGGAAATTCCAAAAGCTTCATTAAGATAAGGCTAAAATTTTCAGTGTAGTCTGTTGGTCTCTATTACATGCCCTCTCTCTAGTGTGAGCTTGTCTCTTAGAGCATAAAGAAAATAATTTTTGGAATGTAAATGCAAGTGTGAATGTATGAATGCATGGATGCATTTGAGAATTTTAAAGCAGGGTGGTATAGAGGACTTCCCTAGGCTTTAAATGTATTCTAAATTTTTTCTATAGGCTTCTGATGCTTTATATGTGTTATAGGTCTACTTCGGGTCTCTATAGTGCTTTTGGATCTACATTAGGACTTATAGAGGTCCTCGGGGTGTGTTTTATAGCTTCAGAGGCTTACAGTAGGTTCGCAGGCTTAACCCATGTGTATAGGTCGTTGTTGGACCCACACTTCTAAGGCTATAAAAGGCTCATTTTTTTATTTTTTTACTTCATTCTTCACTTTTTTTCTCTTTTTTCAAGTGGAAATTATCTGGACTTAGGCTTTTCTTCTTCTTACTTCATATACCCATGCAAGATGATTTAGCTTATGTTAATCTTAAGGAGCTTTTATGTCCTAATGCTAATCGAGAGGATCCAGATGTTAATCCAATGGATCCAGGGGTCGTCGGTGTTATTCGTAGGAAGCCGGTGCCAACTTATCGCACGTGGCATGGAGTTATTAAAGGCCAGACCATCCCACTAGTCTCAAATTTAGGAGGGCATGTATGGACACTTTTACCATTAATGGGTTAGTATTCGGGAATCTTTCTTTCTTATTTTCTTTTAGGATTTTTCCTGTAAAATAGGATAAAGTATATTAGTGTGTAAATATTATTATTTTTTTTATTTTATTACTTTATTATTTATTATTATTATTATTATTATTACTACTACTACTACTACTATTACTACTACTACCACTACTACTACTACTATTACTATTATTATTATTACTATTACTATAACTATTATTATTATTTATTTTTCTTCTTTTAAGAACCATTATACGTGACTCTTCCCTTATTAGGATAAACGTAGATTCCAACTCTTAGGGAATGTTATAGGAATCAACTTCTCGGTTATGCGCTGATCTTTGAAATTTTCCTATAAACAAGTGGAGAAGCAAATAGTTAGGGTTTATTTGATTACTAATGAGACTTTTAGTAAGAATTTTCATTATTTTTGCTGACTTCCCTTTTATTTATGGCATGGAGCTTTCCTTCGAATTTCCTACAAGCAAAGATTGAGAAATAGTTAGAGCGTGCTATTTGTCTCCAAAATGAAATTTTTAGCCAAAAGTTATGCTTTATTGACTTCCCTGTGATTAGGTTACGGTGACATCCTTAGTGCTACCTGGTAGTTTTACCAAGGTGAAGGAGTTTTATCGGAGCTTATCGAGGGAGGTATGAGATCGAGTATATGGCCTTGGCTTTAATAACTTGATTGATGGGTTGCTGGATGGCCCAAAGCCATTGAAGAGCTGCCAAGTGGCTATGACTACTCTAATTGAGAGGTAGTTAGATTGCACTCGCACCTTTCACTTCAAATTCAAAGAGATGACGATTGCACCTTTTGATTTTACGATAATTATAAGGTTCTCATTCTTTGGGAGATGGATTTCATTTAATATTCTTAATGATCCTATATCACTATATTTTAAGTTGTTCGGCTATGATCCTACACTCTGAGGAAGTCAGGGTAGTCATATTCTATATGATTATCATAAACAGGCTTACGAAGCAACTGCAGGGTAGGGGCTTATAGGTATTAAGAGGTGAGCCAGGTGCTTTATATTTTATTTGATGAGTGCCATAATGTTCCCAAACTAGAGTAGTTCTAGCGATTCGTGGCTACTTCCTCTCTTACAAGATTTTGATATCTTACAGGGGTATGATTGTGGCTCTCCTACCTATGGTTACCTTCTGTATGGCCTGGATGATACATACAAGAATGGATCTTGGATTTATGGCATCCCTTTAGTGCTTGATGTGAGTTACTTTCAGTACCTTACTATTCCTTTGCTTTCTTTTTTAGATGCATTATTCATGATATACTTTCTTTCGTAGATTTAGGCTTATGAGTTTTGCATCCTGACTCCTCCTAGTATAGCCTCTAGGTTACGTGAAGGGTTCCCTCATTTTCCTATTTGGACCACTTAGAGTTAAAAGGGTTTACAATCCTTGGAGGAGGTATGCATTGCTCTTACAAAATTAACATTCAAGAATGTTAGTTTTTGCTTTCCCTTCTCTTTTCTTCTAAGGCACTATGTTATATTTTTTATAACTCATTCTGATTATAGATTCACCTTTGGTGGTGGTAAGATGACTTTTTTATAGCATTCTCACCGACAATACAGGGAGCCATGGAGATCTCTATTGGGAAGATCTTAATCGAGACCTCTGTTGTCCACGCTTAGTAATTGGCCCAGTACATCGTGAGTTGGACTAGAGGGCCTACTATTCATCATGCTCCTTACCCCCCCTCCTATTGATATGTTCTGGGGAAGGACATGGTGGGTTCTGATTTATAAAGTGCACTTGTTAAGACTAATTATCATCTTCATTTATAGCTAGAGGATATCTCATATATGGAGACATTATCCCATGACTGATAGATGGCATTGCAAGTAGTTTTATGTCAGTTTCATATGTTCCATCCTCCAGTGTTTCTTCTTCTTCTTCTTTTTCTTCTTCTTCTTCTCAAGTATATCTTGTTTCTCTTATGTTATTTTCCTACTGAGTCTACTTCTATTCTAATGTGTTCTTCTTATATATGACAGGCTCATGTAAATGAGATAATAAAAGAAGATGATGAAAATATTATTTTCACTATAAAATTATGAACTTGATGATAAAAAATAATAAATTTATCAAAAAAGGACAATAAATAATACATAAATAATAAAAATGCAATAAAAATAACAAAAACGATAAAAATGTGAACTTTATGATAAAAATAGAAATTCATTAAGAAAAAAAATAAAAATGGCATAAATAATAAAAAAATGCAATAAAGATAATAAAAATAACAAAAATGATAAAAATGCTAATTTTACTATAAAAATGTGAACTTTATGATAAAAATAGTAAATTTATCAAGAAAGAAAATAAAAATGGCATAAGTAATAAAAATGCAATAAAAATAATAAAAATATTATTTTCACCATAAAAATGTCAACTTTATGATAAAAATAACAAATTTATTAAGAATGAAAATAAAAAGAATAACAAAATTAATAAAAATGCTAAATTTATCATGAAAATACGCATTTTTTATATAAAAAGAAAAATGAAGCAAAAATGGTGAAAAATGCAAAAATGAATGTAAATACTCCTGGAATCACTCGAACTACCCACTCACTCTACATATCTTTTAACAAAACTTCAATATTAACACAAAAATCACAACTTCACAATATAATAAATAGTGAAAATAAAAAAATGCAAAAATGATAAAAATATGCAAGAAATGAGTAGTAGAAGAAGAAAATGATATGATATGCAAATTTTTATTTAAAACTAATTAGGAAATCCTCAAAGGGACCAAGATTTACCCTTATAGCATGCCTTGACTTATTTGAAGTTTGGTTTGGATTTTTGGATTTACCTAAAGAAAAATAATTTTTTAGGTTAAGTGTTAAGAAGAAAAAAGGGTCTCCAAATGCCTTGGATGAGAGAGAGAGAGAGTCAGAATTTGTCTTTAAGTAGTATGGTTTTCTCTTTTTAAAAGAGATGTTTTTAAGAAAAAATGAAAAAGTCCTCAATTGACGCACATGGGTTTATAACCCACGCAAGTGGGTTACGACCCACATAGAGCCATTCGTGGGTCTGGCGACCCACAGGGGTGGGTTTTCAATTGACACTCATGGGTTGGCTGACTCATAAGCTTGGGTCGGACCCAGACTTATAGGCTGGGCCAACCCTTAGGCTCCTCGAACTCCACTTTTGTTTGTTTTTAGCTATTTTTGGTCCGTTTTGAGTTTTTTGAGGCTCAGGTGTGTGTTTTTAGGTTTTTTGGGTGTTTATTTTGGGTATATCATATTTTTCTCAGCACACTTGAGATGACTTCCGAAGAAGCCTTCCCCCTATCGTCAAATTTTTAGGAGACTGCTAAAATTTGGGTGTCAACAATAATATATATGCTTATTGTTAATCCTTTGATAAATTATTCATATTCATAGTTCATGTTTGGCATTTAGCAATGCATTATGACCACTCAAATGTTAGAACTTAGTCAACATAATTGCGAAGTCAATCTTTTAATGAATGATTTATCTTAATAATTCAATTCTTTCATTTTCTTATGTCTCAATTGAATTATAAAGTATGGATGCAGGTGTCAACCCTAGAAAATAACCAATAATATTAGTTCTTAATACAATACAATTGATTTTGTGAATAAGATGCATGACACACATTTCATCATCTTCATTATACTCAGCCTTGTGTATGAATTTAGTATTACTGAATATCAACATATAGTTAGGATATAATCACATGACAAATTACTTTATGTAATGCATCCTTTATTGATAGTTCATTTTCTTTATATGATTCATATTATACCCAATGATAAATCCATAAGTCAACCTTAATGGATAATATAAGTTTATTTCAAAATATAATAATCCTCAGATAAGATACTATTGTTTATCTTAAGTATATGGATAACAACTTACATAATCATTCACATGAACTATCATCTATAAACATAATATGTAAAGCTCTAAATAAAAAACTCATTATGGGTCAATCTTCAATGAATTCATTCTTTATTGAGCATCAACATGTTAATCTCATTATGTGCATGCCTTAACTTATGATAATAGTTGCTTACTTTAGAAAGTAAGTGATATAACATTGTTGTAGCCTTAAATGTTCAATAAATATTCAATCTTGATTAAACCAATATGAACAAGTTAGAAATACTTCTTTAATGTGATGAGAATCTTATATTTATACTCCCATTATAATTTCTTTCACAAAAATTGTATTACACAAATTACATCTTTTATGTTTTTTGAATTGTTGATTTTTTTGAACTTATACGTTGAGTTATTAAAATTTACAATATATTTCTATAAAAAATATAAAATATCTTTTTTTTGTTACATTGGAAGTTATAAAATATCTTATTTTAAAATACACATGTTCTGTTCTATGTAGAGTAGCCTAATTATATTACATCTAAAATATTATTCTTTTTTTCCATAAAAATTATATCTTTTATTCTAACTAAAGTATCATTTTTTTTTATTTTTCTTTTCATTTATTTATTCAATTATTATTATTACTATACATATTAAAAATATATAATGCACTCTTAATAAAAAATAATAAAATAAAATTATTGCAATAACTTTTTAAGTTTTATGTTTATTTTTTAAGTAAATTATAATTATAACTTATCAAAATTAATTAATTGATTATTTTTATATTCTTTACAATACGTGCTATATATAATCTTAATAAAAAATAATAAAATAAAATTATTACAATAATTTTTAAATTTCCATTTTTATATTTAATTAAATTGCAGTTTTAATTTATTAAAATTATTTCATTAATTATTTTAAAATACTAGTAAACAATTACATGCTTCACACATTAATAAAACATTTTTTGAACTTGTGATAGTAAATAAACTATTAAACATATACTTTGATATTATTATTATTATTATTATTATTACTACTACTATTAATACTACATAAAAATTTTAAAATTAATAAAAGTGTTATTTATTTATATAACAATTTGATATTAACTTAATATAGTTATAATTCATTACAATTTTGATAGATTTTTATTTAAATATAAGTAGACCTAACTAAAATAGGAAATATACATATTTTTAACAAAATTACTACTAAAATTTTAACGAATTTAATTTTGATAGTGATAAAATAGAAGTTAACCTAATTAGAATAAGAAATATACTTTTAATTAAATTAGAATTACACATTTATCAATTTAGTTAATTTAATTTTGTTAGAGATAAAATAGACGTTAACCTAATTAAAATAGCAAACAAACTTTCACTTAAATTAGAATTATATTTGAATTAATTTAATTTTTATTAGAGATAAAATATAAATTAACCTAATTAGAATAGAAAATCTTTCAATTAAATTAGAATTACATTTTAATTAATTTAATATAATTTTTATTAGTGAATGACTAAATTATATTTTTATTAATAAATAACTAAATTATTTAATTTTTATATAATAATGATCAAAGACTTTTTTGTAACTTTTACCTATCCCCATTCATATATTTATGTAGACTAGTTTTTTTCCTTATGTGCATTGACGTGATTAATATTATTATAAAACATGTAAGATCGATAAATTATTAAATAAATATATTTATAACATAAATATTATACAATATAAAAGATAAAAAGGAATATAACTAAAAAAATAATGATAAATATAAAATAATTAAATAAATAAATAACAAATATAACTGATTAGTGAAAATTTTATTTAGAATATTATTACAAAATATATATTCATTATTAGCTATAATGTAAATACATTAAAAATAAAAACAATAAAATAAATATGAAAAATATAATAACAAACTTTTTTCTTAATTATTTATGATTTTTTATATCTATAAATTGAAATACAAAAGATAAATGTAGATTAATTTTTTCAAATTGGATTTTCTAGTTCAAAATTTTGAAATGGTAAAATCATAGTAATATATTAATTACACATTTACATTACTAACTTGTTTGGTTTACCAAAAGAATAAATTTATTATTTAGTAATAGTAAAAGAAAAAAGAAAAAAGTAAATGTGACAATATATAAAATTTGGTTTGCTATTAATATGTTTGATTTAAAATTAAAATGGCTAATTCTTATCATCTTTTTTTCATTGTTTTATAACTAAATAATAATAATAATAATAATAATAATAATAATAATAATAATAATAATAATAATAATAATAATAATAATAATAATAATAATAATAATAATAATAATAAAAGTAATTCATAAACAAAGTTTTAATCATAAAAAAAATTAAGTTTGTTTAACACAATCATTTTATCTATTGCTTATATATTTAACATGTTTAGTGATTTCAAAATAAAATATATTTATAAATTTAATTAATTTACCTATTATTAATATTTATTCAATTTTAAGTAAAAGTCTATAGTCAACATAAGTATGAATTGAATTATTTTATTTATTATTTGTATAAAATTCAAAAGACATATTAAACTTAAAATAAGATGTTTTATCTTAATCTAAATTTTCCATATATAATAGATGTTTAAGATAATATTATGAACGCTTGATTTGATTGGTCCGCAACGAAGGCTCAATGATGAGAGAATATGAATCTTGAATGCAAGAGAGCCCAAAATCTTTTCAAGAATAGACCTAAAAGCTTAAGCCTGAGCCTAGAACCCAACCTAGCCCAAAATAGCCTAAACAAACTCAAGAACTAAGCCTAAAATGCCCGAAGGCCTATCTTTGGCCCAAAGGCCAAACTCTGGGTTTGGGTCAAATAAGTGACATGCTTGACCAAAGAGGTGGTGCTTCTTTGGTAGCCACTTCAGTGAGGCGATGCCTCTTTATCAGCCACTTGCACATGCATAAAATGCAAAAGTGACAATGGTGGACAAGTGGGTGACTCTACACTTTAATGGTATTAATCCCTAGAAGTGAAAATACAGTCTTAGGGTCAAAATAAATGGCTAGAAAAGTACACATAATAGGTAAGAGATGTAAGGGAGGAGGTGAGATTGCTTATCAAAGGCATGGGTAGCCTAAAAAGGTAAAAAGAAGGGACTTTAAAAGGAGAGATTTTTTTTTTTTGAGAAGAGGTTGGCTAGTTTTTATGAAAAATAGAGCTTAAAACTAAAAAGGAGAGGAGAAGAAAGGGCTTTGGTAAAAAAGGTGCATTCTCAAGAAAAGAAAAGGAGAGTTATTGCATTTAAGAGAGTTATTGAGGGCTGAGGTAGGAGCATCAAATCAGCTATAGGAAGTAAGACCCTCCATTTTTAAATTGTTTTAAGTTCTTGGTTTTCATAAATATTTTGTTTATTTACTTGTTTGATCTTAGGTTCATTATTCATTTTATGTTATGCTTATGATATTATTTATTAAGTTACCTGACATAGTTGTAAGTTCTACATTATTTGCATTTTAATTTTGTTTACTTAAGATTTAAGAAAATTGTAAGTTGGTACTGCGTCTATTTATTAGGCAATGCCTCTACAGAAAGGCATTTCCTCTTTGACTTCAGGCGATGTAATATCGCCTCTATGTCAAAAGGCAATGCCTCATTGACTTTAGGCGATGTAATATCGCCTCTATGTCAAGAGGCAACACCTTATTAATGGGGCACTGCCAATTTGTAAGAATTTTATGCAATTTTCTTTTTATCTTACATGATATATGCTCTTTTTATTCATTTTTATATCATCATATCTTAAGTTGTCATATGATTTTCTATGGTGTTTTTTATTAGATATGGTTGTACGACTTTTTACTAATTTAAGGCAAAAAGGAAAAAAATTTCTTAATTTAGGGGTACTTTTCAAAGTATTTATGGATTTAGGGTAAAAAAATAATTAAAAAAAAAGAATTAATCCTAATCTGCCACTTAAAGTGGTGGAAATACAAGACAACAAATGATTTCCGCCAGTTTGATTGGTGGTATAATTTTTTTTTAAATAAAAATTACGGAACTCTGCCAATGAAGATGGTGGAGCCCTATTAAAAGCTACATTCTTGTAAGAAGTTTTGTTTATTTACTTGTTTGATCTTAGGTTCATTGTTCATTTTATGTTATGCTTGTGATATTATTTATTAAGTTACCTGACATAGTTGTAAGTTCTACGTTATTTGCATTTTAATTTTGTTTACTTAAGATTTAAGAAAATTGTAAGTTAGTACTGCGTCTATTTATTAGGCAATGCCACTACAAAAAGGCATTTCCTCTTTGACTTCAGGCGATGTAATATCGCCTCTATGTCAAAAGGCAATGCCTCATTGACTTTAGGCGATGTAATATCGCCTCTATGTCAAGAGGCAACACCTTATTGATGGGGCACTGCCACTTCGTAAGAATTTTGTGCAATTTTCTTTTTATCTTACATGATATATGTTCTTTTTATTCATTTTTATATCATCATATCTTAAGTTGTCATATGATTACTATGGTGTTTTTTATTAGATATGGTTGTACGACTTTTTACTAATTTAAGGCAAAAAGGAAAAAAAATTCTTAATTTGGGGTACTTTTCAAAGTATTTATGGATTTGGGATAAAAAAATAATTAAAAAAAAAGAATTAATCCTAATCCGCCACTTAAAGTGGTGGAAATACAAGACAACAAGTGATTTCTGCCAATTTGATTGGTGGTATAATTTTTTTTTAAATAAAAATTACGAAACTCTGCTAATGAAGATGGTGGAGCCCTGTCAAAAGCAACATTCTTGTAAGAAGTTTGCTAGTCAAATTGGCGGATTTCATGTGATTAATAAAAAAAATTTCTTACTTCTCCACCAAATACACTAGCGAAAATCTGTCACAAACTGTTCCTTCTGACCAACTTCACAAGTTGCACAGTTAGCCAACTCAATAATAGAAAAAATTCTCCTGAATAATGAAAGCAAAACAAAAGTAAAACTATTGAATAAAAGGCTGCAGAGGCTTGCAGAGTTCCTCAACTCACCATGCAAGCAAAACAAAAATTCTGCTTTTATCATATTGATGGACATTGCAAGTAAAACTATTTTCAAACTTCAATAATGCTAATTCAATCATTTTTCCTCCCCTTATCAGTTCCTTAACTCTTTATATTCTCCTATTTTTTTCTTAATGCTGCAAACTCTCCTATTTGGTTGCATGAAATTAATGCATATACATGAATGGGAGCCAAAAACTACTATGTGGGAACCAAAAAAAAAAATGCATGAATGTTACTCTTGCACGAAATGGCCAAGTTTAATATTATTTTATTATTAATATTAATATTATAATGATTATAATAACTTAATTATAATATTATGTTTTTTTATTTTAACATTATTTATGCATGAGTGTTGTGTGTGGGGGCATTTATGCATGAATTTGCATTAGTGTTGTGTAATTGGTTATGTTTTTTTAAATATTATAATGATTATTATTAATTAATTATAATAATAATATTAAAAATAAAATCATAATTATAATAATAGTATGATTTTTGTATTTTTTAAATTATTTATTATTATTATTATTATTATTATTTATGATTTTTTAATTTTTAAACTAGTTTTTTAATGTTAAAACTAGTTTTTTTAATTTTTAATTTTTTTAATATTATAATAATTATTATAAATTAATTATAATTCCCTTCATGTATGAATGAATGCATGGCATTTTGTGCATAATTCCCTTATGAAATGAGTGCATGGTCTTTGTTTGTATGAAGGACATTCCTTTTCTATATGCGTGACCAACAACATAAATTAAAAAACAAACATTTTCATATCAAGTCCTTTTAATTAAATATAAATTATATCTACTAATAAATTAAAGATAATTTATATCTACTAATAATAAAAATATAAATTAGTTATATATAACATGTATTATATTATAAATAAATTTTTTTTTGTCAAATATTCATTTGTTGAACTTATAATTATTTAATTATTCAAATATTTTAATTAAATTTGATGATAAATATAGTAATACATTATTTTTTTTTTTCTCAAATCTATATATCTAACTTTTAAATATAGAAGTTAAAAGTTTAAATTTTAAAATAAAAACTAAATTTATGTTTGCCAATTTAAATTAAGATTATTTTATTAATATGTAAAAGATACATGTCCTTTTATGTGTAAAAATATTTTTTCTCTATTCTTATTTTTATATATTGTATAAATTATCTAAACTAGCATAATATAAATATTTTTATCAAAAAATTGTTTTATATATAGTATAAATTTACATATGATACAAAAATAAAAAAATATTTTTATCCAAAAAATTAACTCTCTTTTAAGTTTCATTAGCTGATAATCCATATAATACTTAATTATAATAAATTATAATTATTAGTTATAATCCATACATAAAATATATAGTACATTATAAGTAAAAATTTCATAAAAAATTTATATATACGAACCTTATATTTATTTAATAATTTATGTATTTCATTTATATTTTATGATAAATATAATAAAAATTATTTAACTTTTTAAAATCTATTTAAAGTTTAGAATGCAGACTAAAATTATATCAATTAATTTCAAAATTTTTAAAAAAGAAATTAATATTATTTTAATCAATATATTAAAAGGCATATTTTTTGAAAAAAAAATTACCCCTATTCATATTTGTGTAGATATATTCACAAAAAATAGATAGTATAAATATAAAGTTTTTACAAAATATTCTTAAATTTTTTTCATATGTGTTATAAATAGCATATATTTATTAATAACAAAAACATAAACCAGTTACATATAATATGTATAAAATTATAAATAAAACTTTATAAACTATTTATATGTTAACCTTATAATTATCTAATTATTTATGTATTTTAATTAAATTTGATGATAATATAGTAAAAATTATGTTATTTTATTGTTGAAATTTATATATCTCACTTTAAATATAGAAGTTAAAAGTTTAATTTTAAAATATAATATAAAGTTATCATTATAAATTTACATTTAAATTATCTTATTAATAGGTAAAAAATACATGCACTTTTTCAATTAAAAATATTTTTTTCTTTATTTATACTTTTACATATAGTACAAAAGAAAAAAAATTAATAAGAGTGCTTACTTACTTTCCGAAACAGTAGAAATCATCAAAATTATGAAAAAAATCATTAAACAGTATTACAACTATATATGTTATATGATGGTCAAGTTAAAATAAAGAAATAAGCAAATTATTTGAGTAATGTTGTTTTTTTAATGATCAATGTTTTTTCTTGAACATATGGTAAATAAAAAAAAAATTATTGGATTACAATCTCAACAAACAAATAAATAGAACTCTATAAAAAGTTATAGTCATTTGTAATTTAATTCTTGTGTAAAATATAAATTTTTACTTATAAAATGAAATGAATTAATTTTTTAAATTGTAAAAGTACAATTGAAATAAAAGTAAATTATGAATTTATTTTTTAAATGTCCCCATAAAATATGTTTTTCATTCTAATAATATCATTCTATGATTTAGTTTAGTTATTTTGTTGAAATTTTAGAGTTCTAAAAATTTTAAATTATTGTGAATCAAATTTAAATGAAAATTTTGGTTATTATAATCTAGAAAATGTTTTTTTTTTTGAAAATTTATATCTATTGAATGAAATTAAATCATTCAAATAAATAATATGATTATTTTTGTTTTTTTCTCGAAATGGATTATTTTTATTATTAAGTTAAAAACATATGCATGATAGAAAAAAAAAGTGATCACTTCATAAAAAAAAATTTAACACAAGTTCGTAGGTAAACTCACCCTTTTTTCAGATTTAAAATTTTTAATTTTCTCTCACCCTTCTTCTTCTTCTTCATTTCGATTCTCCATTGTTTCTGAGAAATAGAACGAGGAGCAACTCCTAAATCAACACAACCCAGGCTACAATGGCGGTAAATTTCAGCATTCTCTCTGCATTTTTCCTGCAAATTCAAATTCCCTGCTTTGCTGCTGCTTGATTATCTTAATTCTTTTTTCTGTTTCTTCTTAGGATTTTTCTGGGACAACGTTAATGGATTTAATTACGGCTGACCCTGGGAAGACGTCGTCGGGATCTACGGCAGCTCCTCAGCCGGCTTCGCAGCAGCCACCGGCAACTGGATCAACAACAACAGCGACGACATCGTCTTCATCATCATCGTCGTCATCTTCTATAGGCAAAACGATTTTAGGGGAGAAGAAGTCAAAAAGAGCAACTCTTATGCAGATCCAAAACGACACCATTTCTGCTGCTAAAGCTGCTTTAAATCCTATGAAGACTAATATCATCCCTCATCAAAGACAGAACAAGAAGGTTATTCAATTTTATTTGTTGCTATTTAATTTAACTTTATTATATTAACTAATGCAATTAGATTTACGTATAATCTGCAGCCAGTTTCTTATTCACAACTTGCGAGGAGTATTCATGAATTAGCTGCTACATCTGATCAGGTTACACATTTTACATCCTTGCTTTCGAATTGTTTTCAATTAGAACAATAATAGTAATGATGCTTATGAATATTTATTATTCTGATTTATTATTGTTTATTGTTATTGTAGAAAAGTTCTCAAAAGCAATTAGTGCATCATGTGTTTCCGAAACTTGCTGTTTACAACTCAGTTGATCCATCATTGGCACCGTCTCTTCTCATGGTATGTTCAGTTCTACTGCTACTGGCTCCTGTTTTTCTTTCTTTCTTTCTAATAAGCTCTTAATCTGAAACTATGTTTGAGTAGTTAGGTTTACAGAAACAGAGGGGTTTTGGGCCCTGCCAACTTTTGTTGACAATAGTTGTCTTTAGGTATTTGTCCGGAGAATTTAGATCTAAATTATATTAGAACTTACTTTACAACTTTTAGTAACAATGTCTAGCTTCAATTATAGTTCCATCTGGTATCACACTTATGGTTAATTGCAATATGATTAATAGAAGTAGAATTGTTGGAGGGTTCTCTCTTATTGACTGATTGAGTAGTAGGAGAATAGTTACAGTTGGGTATATATGGACTCAATAATTTTAAGTTTAAAGCTTTTTTCAGTATTTGAACTTTTGAATTTTTCTTATGAAAATATAGGATGTCTAGAAAATTCACCAAGAAAAAAAAAAAGACTCATTGTAAAACCTTAAGTTATGCAACCCAGTTTGTTCTAGCAAAACTATAAATTAGTAGAATACTGAGGATTTCTAAATCTAAACAATTACAGAATTAGATATAACTATTTTAATTTATGGGGATATGACTTGAAAACCTATAATCATCGTAATTTAAAGTTTACTCATCTTCTCTTTACTTCTCTTGACTCATTTTTGGTGAATTTGTCTATTATATTTGTTCCCTTTCCTAATTGTATATATGTTTTTTTAGGTTTAATTTGATGTTTAATTCTATGTTTTTAGTTGCCATTTTAATTCCTTCTACAGAAGCAGTATTTTAGGGATGCCATTTTCTTTTGCCTAACTTTGAAGCTGTGAGTCTATGCTGTTATCTCTTAGTGTGATTCACATGAGCTAGATTCTTGTTGTTTAAGCTGGATTTTTATATTTTAACATTACAATTTGATGTACCTTTGACATTTAGTTTTTGCTGTACATAAGGTATGCATTATTTACAAAAGAAATTCTTATTTTTAGCATTTTTGAAGAAATTTTTTTGGCAGGGTAATATAATGCATGTTATTGTATATTTTCTTTTCATTTTACAGCTGAATCAACAGTGTGAAGATAGGACTGTCCTACGCTATGTCTATTACTACTTGGCCAGAATTTTGTCAGATAATGGTGCTCAAGGTCTGAGTTCAGGTGGTGGTATCCCAACTCCTAACTGGGATGCTTTGGCTGACATTGATGCTGGTGGAGGGGTGACTAGAGCTGATGTTGTACCGAGAATAGTAGAACAGCTATCAGTTGAAGCTTCAAATGCTGAAATTGAATGTAAGAGGTTTCTTGTTCTTATTTCTGATATTTAAGATGTTTAACTCTGAGATATTGTTTTATTACATTTGCAAATTTTGCTTTCTGACATTCATAAAACTGGAACTATTCAAATTATGTATGTAGTATTATTGTGTATGGTAGGAGTTAACAGTTATAACTTCTGTGATGATCTATCAGATGGACTATGTTGATCTGTAATTGCTAGTCTATCATGTGTCTATCTTTCTACTTTATAATTGTGTGATTCAATTTTATAAACATCATAATGCACATTTTGAGCCTATTAAGGGGCTTTTAAACTATATTTTTCAAATTCATAGGTAGATTGCTTCTAGTTGTGCAAACTTTTGGCAACTATCTGAAATTTATAGTGCCCCTGAAACTTTTTAGAGATATCTTGTCTATTGCATTTTGTTTTGAGAAAGATGAAATCCATGGTATCTTAGGTTTTTGTTCTCCTCTGAAAACTTAGTTTAGTTGCTTTCTATAGGCAATCTTTGCAACATTTTTGAAATGATTGTAGAGGTTGTACCAGCAATCAGTCACCTATATGGTATTATGCAAGCACATTGTTGCAGATTTTAGGCAACAGTTATTGTGGGTTTAGTTTTTTACATATTATTATTTTTGATTGTGGATGTGGTTGTTTATTTATTAATTCTTTTAATATTAAATTTTCTTAATGCATATATTGATACTTCCCATTGATTTTGTTATTTTTCTTTGCTAAAAACATGTTAATTCTATGAAACTGAATTATAATACTATAAAATAAAAGATCAAGGATCTTAATTGTGATTGGAAAAAGAAAGTTATTTCTTAGTTTAGATTTCTGAGGGTGTTGCAAGCTTGAGATTGAAGTATGGATCAATTTTGTTAGTTGGACAAATTTAGTTTGAGATGTGAGGAAGAGATTTTTAACTTCTCTTTGTGGAAAGACTCTGAAAACTTGCCCCTCATCCCTCTGATTGAAAATTTTGATTTGCTAGATCAATAAGTAGAGCTTATGAAGCCGTTTAATGCAATAGTTATTTGAGATTTGTCATGTGAGAGCTAGTATTTTTAATCTTTGTGTTCTGTATACTCACGTGATTTTAGCATTTAACCATTTGAAAAACTATTTTGAAATGGTGTTTTGAATTTGATCATGGATAACGATTCTAATGTAAATAGTTATTGGCCAGGGAAGATTGGTGGATATATTGACTTGTTTGTCATAAGACATTATCTTCTGCTTTTTTTATTGCATTAATATATCATTCCAAGTGATGAATCTTAAGAGAATACATGAATTATGGATTTGATTCTATTTTTGGTTGTAATGGACAATGATTACAGCTGTATAAAAATTGTTTCTCGCAAAATGAGCTGTTTGTGTTTCTAAGAATGAAAATATTTTTCTTTTGATATTCTAATGTGATTAGAATTTGACATTTGTCTAATCTTTTTCGTGAAGTTCATGCTCGAAGATTGCAAGCTTTAAAGGCTCTTACTTATGCTTCTGCAAGCAACACAAATATTTTATCCAGATTGTACGAGATTGTATTTGGCATCCTTGATAAGGTTCTGCTCCATTGTCTTCTTTTCACATTTACTAACAGAAAGCTGAATGGTATTGGTGTTTGTAGAAAATGGTGTCTGAATCTTGCTGGAAATATTGCTTCTTTTGTTTGGCCTAGTGAAATAGACTTATCCTATATCTGATGTACTAAAAAGGAGTAAGCTTAAATTGCTTTCTATATTGGTGATCTAAAAGTCATCTTCCCTTTGGGGCATGTGATCATTACTACAAGATGTGTTTTACATGATTAGGAGGCGGCTGTGGGGGGATTTGCTCTTCTTGCTGATTCCTTGATTCTCGAACAACTGTTTCCTTGATCCTTGAACCATGTCCCTCAGCTTTCTTTTAAGGATCAGATAGTTTAGTTTTAGGGGCATCCAAAGTAAGGTCTAAAATAATAAACTGGCCTGCCATTTCTTTAAAATTCGGTTTTTGTCCAATAGAACATTTGTTAAAAAATTTAACAGCTCGGTTTTGGTGCCACTGATAATGATAGTTTCTCTTAGTTTCTTGAATAATGTTAATTTATTCCAAAGGAACATCATTAAGATCCGCTTTCATGTGAGGTTTTTGAAGTCTACTGCAGCAAGAATAAGGCTTTGTTCATGATAAATTTTAGATTAGCACTGTTTTGCTAATTATGATGTCTTGTTTTATGTCAATAATGCTCAAGTTGTAAATTTTATTTCTTTTTTGTGGAACTACTTATGTTGATTTCAGGTTGCCGATGCTCCTCAAAAACGAAAGAAAGCTGTATTTGGGACTAAAGGTGGTGATAAGGAGGTAAATATTAGCATATTATAATAAGCTATGAACTTTTAAACTTGATTTTATTCCATTGATTTGCATATTGGAGCAAGCAGCATCATTGTTTTATTTTAATGAGTTTTAGCTGCTGAATCATAAGTAATTTTATGTTATGTCCTTATTACGTAATTCTTTGTGCAACTTCAGATGTTCATTGTTTCTGGCACTTGTACCTTTTTTTCTAGAATTTTTTGGCTCAAAATCATAAAACTTGAACTTAGCTTTTGTTGAGCTATTGTTCTTATTGCTTTTCATGTCATAAGGAGGGGCAAAATGATCCATATTGATATTATCTTGGGATTGTTCACTTTTGTTGAAATGGTGATCATATCTTTAATTTTGGGCCTTTTTGATGCTATTAGGCTCTAGCTAATTTCACTTCTAGTGGCTATATTGTGCTAGCTAATTATACTCCTAGTGCCTAGAATACCTTTTCCTAGTTTTCTCTTGGCTTAAAAATGTTGCATTAAAATTTAATGATAGCATATGTTGTTATTGTTCACTGTTCATTGTTCTCTCTTTTTTTTTTTTTTTTTTTTTTTTTTTTTGTATAAATCTGAAGCTCCAATTTATTCATTTGGCTTATTATTCTGGTTTTAATGGTTGATGTACATTAGTCTGTAATCCGGAGTAATTTACAATATGCTGCACTAAGTGCAATGAGAAGACTTCCTCTGGATCCTGGAAACCCTGCATTTTTGAATCGCGCTGTACAGGGGTGAGCTCTCTAATTTTGGCGTACAAACTATGTTTACTTGTGTGTGTTGGCTTGACATATTATCCTGATTAGTTTTGGTATCTCAGCTGCTGATCTCAACAAGTTTCTCATTAATAGCCATAAATTTAATTTATGCAGCAAATTATTCTGTCAGCATCACAGCTGTTTTCCCTATTATATTTAACTACTTTGATATGCCCCAATCTATAATTCCTTCCTGTCAATTAGATACTTTTTTAATCATTGAAATTCTTGATTTTTTTCTTTATCTCGTGAATCAAGTTACTACAAAATAAGTGGCCTGCTTTCTGGTGTTTATATATGTTGTACTGGAAGAAAGTAAATAGATAAAGGAGAAATTTAAGTGAGAATTACCTAATCTACACTTTCATTACAATTGTCTAAAAGTGGGAATATATCCTTTTACCACCACTAATAAGAATGTAATATTGTGAATGTTCAGAACTGAACTGCAATCAAAATATAACATTTTCAGAACTGAAGTCGACTTTTAAATGTCAAGGACTAAAAGGTAGTGTAAATAATTCAGTGTCATACTCAAAGACTGAAGTGTTGTGTGTTGACAAACCTCTAGGACCAAAGTGCCTAATTTGAAGTGGTAAGGATCGAAGTGTATATTATGCCAAAGCTTATTAGGGAGTTGTGGGGAGGGAGGGATTGGAACTGTTCTCTGTTCTTATTTCTCTTATACTTGCATTTGAGACATCCTAGTTATGGCAGCTTAAGATATTAGTTCTTTTGGTTATGGAGACAGTTTTATTTGATTGCAGTGTTTCATTCTCGGATCCTATAGCTGTGAGGCATGCTTTAGAACTTATCTCTGAATTAGCAACAAAAGATCCTTATGCAGTTGCAATGTCATTAGGTAAGTATTTCTTTTGAATCATTGTTGTAATTTTTCAATGAGTAATTTGTTTAATTTTGTGCTCTTCATAGTAAGATTTGGTTACTTATTACACCTGTTGTGCTGTGTACCTTATTGCAGGAAAACTTGTTCTTCCTGGAGGTATGCTTCCTAATTCATTTGAGACAATATTTCAATAAATGTTTGAGATATCTAGACTTTATTCTGTGGATGCATTATTTAAGTTTGTGATCATTATGAGTTCTCACAATTTATTTTTTTATTAGTAATGTACTCCAAAGTGTTAGTAACATACTCCTAGTAGTATTATATTTTTTCATATTGCACATGCTTAATTAAATTCAGTTATTTTCAAATTTTATTCCCATTGTGATTTTGTGAAGTTTTTTCCTTTCCATCTTTTTTGTTAACAAGTCCACGGGCCTCAAGATTGTTGCCCCAAATGGGGTTGAGCCCGTATAATACAAAACTAATTGGTTGTGTTAAGGTTCAATCTACATCACTTATAAGGTAATTTATTGCTTTGCACTTTTTCAATATGAGATAATTCTCCAATGCTCCCCTTAAGTGTTAATGGGCATGGACCGGTTATACTTGCTAAACACAAACGGGCCGCATTTACTGACTCACATGGGTTGTTTCAAACTCAAATGGGCTGCACCCAACAATTCAAATGGTGTCACAATCGGGCCGCACTCAAACGAAGGTTACTTGTCAAATGTCAGTAGTCTCCTATTATTGTTACTTGGTTATCCCAATTCCTGAAAGCCGTATGACCTCCCGTCTCCCTAGAATTGCCCACTCTAGCACTCATTCCCTGCCATTATTTCTATGAAAGCTAGATATAAATGCTGTCCTGCATAACGGTTTTTACTTTTGTTATCTTTGTTTTGGATAATTGCTGAAAGAGTGGTCAAAAGTTCATTTATTATATGCAATTTCTTTTTTGGTATTTGTACGAAGTTAAATGACTGTATAGAAGAGACTTCTACATAATTTTGATGCTATACATTCTCATGGGAAGGGTCTAAGAATCTCTTTGGTTAGAATCACAATCTAGAAAAAGTTGAGTTGAATGAATTATTTGAGTCCCGGGTGGTCAAATGGGTAAAAATGTGTTATTTTTTGTTTGATTTAAATGCATGCTATGACATACTTATCTTGGTACTTCTCGAATATTTTAAGCTTTCAGCTTATGTGGCTTTTGTTTTTGTTAGTCAGTATTATGATTCTAAAGGCTGATGATATTTCATTAACATTGAGCAACACTTAATGTTACATGAGCTGGGTATTTAAATACAAGGATTGACACAAGAATAGCTTTACAACAGATAAGATGAACATAGCATAACAAGCTAACCAACTACAAACTAAAAGTTGTTACTAACTTATATCTCTTGATATGCCCCCACAAGTTGAAGGTGAAGAAGGAAGTAATTGAAGCTTGTCCAAAAAGTGAAGAAATTGCTGTTTTGAAAGAGGTTTAGTTAGAACATCTGCTAGTTGACCAGTGGAATAAATGGCGGAAATTGATAATTTCTTATGTAACATTTGATGAACAAAATGAACATTGACTTCTACATGTCTCATTCTTGCCTGCAAGACATGATTGGAGGACAACAATACTGCACCGATATTATCACACCAAACATGTGGAGGCTACTATAACTGAATGCCAAGCTCAGCAAGCAATTGTTTGAACTATTTTAACTCAACACATATATCTGCTACAACTGTAAATTTTGACTCGGTCAAAATTCCAAGTAATCAAATTTTGCCCATGAAAGATTAGATAACCCCCTGTGGGAGGCCTATCATTAGGGCAACCAACCTAAACCACATCACTAAAGGTTGTCAATATATCTTGGGAGCATCTTGTAATAAACAGAGTGTGCTTTGATGTACCGTGAAGGTAATGCAGGACACACTTATGAGCCTGAAAGTGAATGTTTGTTGGTTGATGCATATATTGACATAGTTCGTTACTTAAAAACGAGAGGTCAGGGTGTCCTATATTTTGTTGCCTCTTCACTGACAAAAGATAAAAAAAAAAAAAGAGATCTTCTGAAATGTTTTTCACTATTATTTCACTTAACATAAGTACAATATACAAACATCAGGAATTGTCAAATCCCTTAATTCTATATAGTAAGCATAATTAGATCCCATAATCCTAGGTCTATAATAGGAAGAAATACAGCAGTAATTACAGCAATAATAATGAAAATCTTAGAGAGATAATCAAGGAATATACAACTATATATGAAAAACTAAATAAGGAAATATATAGCTATATGAGAAAAAACTAAATAAGGAAATATACAACTATATGGAAAAAACTAAATAAGGAAATAAGAGTTTATTGACATCTCCCCTCAAATTGATGCGGGTAAGTCCATCGACATCAATTTGCTACTGAGAAATTTGTGTCATTGGCGTGTCAAAGCTTTTGTAAAGACATCAGCTATTTGAAGATCAGTAGTAAGATGAGGAAGAGTGATAACACCTCGAGTAAAAGCCTCCCTAATGTAATGACAATCCACCTCTATGCGCTTTGTGTGTTCATGATATACTGGATTCGCAGCTATTTGAATGGCACTAGTATTATCACCATGAAGTGGAGTGGGATCAGTTTGAGGGAATCCAAATTCTGAAAGAAGACCACGTAACCACACAATTTCAGAACAAGCTACAGACATGACTCTATACTCAGCCTCCGCGGAAGATTTAGAGACATAGTCCTGCTTCTTACACTTCCAAGAAATCAAGGCATCTCCAAGGAAAACACATCAGCCTGTTGTAGACTTCCTAGTATCCGGGCAGCCAGCCCAATTTGCATCACTATACGCAGTCAAATGAAGAGCAAATTTGGTAAGGAAAAACAACCCACGAGTAGTTGACCCAATTAAGTATCGAATAATGCGACGAACAGCAGCAAGATGAAGATGTCGAGGTGATTGCATAAATTTGCTAACTATATGGACAACATATGAGATATCAGGCCTTGTAATTGTTAGGTAAATAAGACTACCAACAAGTTGCCTATATAAAAAAGGATTAGGCAAAAGCTTGCCTTCATCTTTTCGGTATTTCACATTCACCTCCATTGGTGTATCAACAGCAGTAGCATCCTTCAAACCAGCTAGCTCAATGAGATCTTGGATGTATTTATGTTGATTTAAGAACAAACCATGATCTCGAGAGTGAACTTCTAGCCCTAAAAAATATGTGAGATGTCCAAGATCTTTCATTTGAAATGTATTATGCAACATAGTTTGAAGCTTAGTGATCAGCCCATTGTCATTATCATCATCTACATAGACCAAGAGAAAGACCATACCAGTGGTTGTCTTGTGAAAGAAGAGTGATGAATCATATTGACTTTATGTGAAAAAGAAGTTGAGAAGAGTGTTGCGAAACTTCTCAAACCAGGCTCTAGGTGCTTGCTTCAATTCATACAAGGAGCGTTTTAGCTTGCAAACTTCATGAGAATCCGTCAATGACATACCTGGTGGAAGTTTCATGTAAATCTCTTCTTTAAGGTCCCCATTCAAGAAGGCATTTTTTATATCCATCTGATGTAAAGCCCAAGAGTTTGATGATGCAATAGCATGAATGGTTCTCACTGTGGTCATCTTAGCAACTGGTGCGAATGTTTCTTCATAGTCCAGGCCATATTCTTGTTTATTGCCAAAAGCAACCAATCGAGCTTTGTATCTATCTAAAGAGCCATCAGATTTGAGTTTCACAGTATAGACCCACTTACTACCAATGGGCTTAACATTTAAAGGACAAGAAACAATGTCCCAAGTATGGTTTTCCTCAAGTGTTTGAAGTTCTGCTTCCATTGCTTGTTGCCAACACTCATGTTCCATAGCCTGTTTATAACAAGTGGGAATGGAAATAGAAGACAAAGTAGTAGACATAGCCACAGGGGTTGAAAAACCATACCTTTCAGGAGGTTTGTGAGGTCTAGAGCTTCTTCGAAGAGGAGGTGGATCATTGGATATGGGTAGAACAGGATCAGATGCCGTAGGAAGATGGGGAGGAACCTCAGTGAGACCTGTAAGAGGATCAGATGTAGGAGGAGTGCGTCTGCGGTAAACATAACCAGGTTTAAAGCTTTGTATTGGTGTTGGCGATTCAGGAAAATGTGGTAAAGCAGATAGAGAAGGGAATTCTGAAGTCTGTTGTGTGCTAAAGAAGGGCTGATTTTAAAAAAAAATGACATTCCTAGAGACTCGAGTTCGACGGGCATAAGGATCATAGCAAAGATACCCTTTTTGGGTTCCGGCATATCCTAAGAAAACACACTTGACAGATTGGGCAGTAAGTTTATGTCTCTCATGTGCAGGAAGGTGAACAAAGCAAACACATCCAAAGATATGAAGATTGGAATAATTTGGTACATGCCCAAACAAACGAAAGTAAGGAGAATCATTGTTCAAGTTGGAAGATGGCAATCTATTAATCAAATAAACAGCAGTAGACAAAGCTTCACACAAAGAATGAGAAGGAACACAAGACTCAATTAGAAGAGTTCGAACAACATCAAGAAGATGGCGATTCTTTCTTTCAGCCACGCCGTTTTGTTGTGGAGTGAAAGGGCAAGAACGCTGTGATATGATCCTATGACTTTGAAGAAAAAATTGAAATGCGTTTGACATATATTCACCACCTGAATCAGATTGTAAGATTTTGATTTTGGCAGAAAATTGTGTTTCAACTAAAGCAAGAAAGACCTTAAACACACAGAAAACCTCACTTTTAGACCGAAGAAAATATACCCAAGTAAAGCGAGTGAAATCATCGATAAATGTAACAAAGTATTTGTAATTTTCATGAGAAATTACAGGTGCAATGCCCTATACATCAGTATGCACGAGTTCAAAAGGTTTGGTGGTGTGGCTTTTATGCAAGGGAAAAGGAAGTGTTTTGCTTTTACCAAGTTTGCAAGATGCACAATCAACAATATCACTATTAGAAGAGGCTGAATTTTTATTTCCAAGTAAACCAGATTTAAACAAGAATCGAAGTACATGAGAATTAGGATGTCCTAAACGTTTATGCCACATCTGATTATCACATTGAACGGCATTACAAGCAATATAATTTGACACCAAAGAAGCAGATAGAAGCAAAGGAAATAGACGTCCTACTTTAGGTCCCTTTGCGATCATCTTCCCGAACACTTGATCCTGCACAAGACAACCAGAAGTTGAAAATAGAACAGTACATTTGTTGTCAACTAATTGGCCGATAGATATAAGACTAGTGGACAGCTTAGGAGACACAAAAATAGTATTTAAAGAGGTTGAAATATCACCAACAGCTGTGATAGGTAAGGAATTACCATCGGCAGTATGAATCCGAAGATCTCCTTTATATTTTTTAATATTATTTAAAGGTAAGGCAGTGCTGGTCATGTGATTGGAAGCACCAGAATCAAAATACTAAGGCTTAGGATTAAAATTTTTGTTACCTGAAAGGCCTAAAATAGAAATGGCAGAAGCTATCATTTGTTGGACCATTTCAGGAGTAATAGAAGACTGACCAGGACTATGAGCATTCGAGGAATCAACCGAGACATTGTAGGCAGTTTCAAATTTCTTTGGAGGCTGAATGGAACAATCTTTAATGATATGCCCTGTTTTCTTACAATAATTGCAGAATTTTTTAGTACAATTAGTAGTAATGTGCCCAAATCCTTTGCAACTATAGCACTGGACATTAGTCATATCTCTGCCTCCTTTTAAACCTTCCTTGAGCAGCGTAGGCAACAGGAATTGGAGCAGAATTTTGTGCTTTCTGCTCCAAGACAGCTTGTGTAATAAGCTGTTGTTTTTTCATGAGAAGCTCTCCCACACAAATTTCGAATAAAGGAACTGGTTCTCTGTTCATTAGGTTGGACTTGATTGCTTCAAACTCCCATCTCAACTTCATTAAAAACTGGTCACACTTGCTAATCTCATGCACACTTTGGATAGCAATGAGTCCTTCAGGAGGTACACTTGCATACACAATATCAGTGTACTCAGCCCAAAGATTTCCAAAGGAAGAATAAAACTCTTGGATTGACATACTCCCTTGGCTGAGTTGACCCAACTCGAGTTCTAATTGGAACCTTCGTGCTGTATTGCTTTGGTTGTAAATTTTCTTCAAGTAATCCCACATTCCTTTAGAAGTTTTATAAGGCTTGAGATTGAGAAGTATGGATGGTTCTACACTTCCAAGGATCCAAGACATAATCTGAGCATCCTTCATCTCCCATTTCACATATATCTCCTTCTCCTTCTCGTTATTAGGTGCAGGATTTGTTCCATTAATATGACCCCATAATTCCTTTCCCTTGACAAAGATCTGAAATTGGAATGCCCATGCAGAATAGTTCTTGCCATTAAATCGAATAAGAAAATGTTCAGATCGTTCTAAAGACATGATTCAACCAGAACAAGAACTAAAAAATCAGGTCCAAGAAAACAGAATAGAAGAGCACGAAAAGAACAAGAACAAAAGACTAAGATCTTGGAGCTAGACAAGAAACCAGGCGCAAGATGAAATGATCTTATAGTTTAGGCTCTGATACCATGACAAAAGATAAAAAAAAAAGAGATTTTCTGAAATGTTTTTCACTATTATTTCACTTAACAGAAGTACAATATATAAATATCAGGAATTGTCAAATCCCTTAATTCTAGGGTCTAATATAGTAAGCATAATTAGATCCCATAATCCTAGGCCTATAATAGGAAGAAATACAGCAGTAGTTACAGCAACAATAATGAAAATCTTAGAGAGGTAATCAAGGAATATACAATTATATGGGAAAAACTAAATAAGAAAATATACAGCTATATGAGAAAAAACTAAATAAGGAAATATACAACTATATGGAAAAAACTAAATAAGGAAATAAGAGTATATTGACATTCACTAGATAATTGCTTGCCTTGATGCTTCGAAATAAGGGAGCTTCTAACCATTGCCGTTGAACAAGACTTGCAATTTTCCATTCTTGCACTTTTAATAATATTCGAAATATAAGGAATTTTGAGAAAGAAGAATACCACTGTGACAAGATATAACTTAAACACTAAGAAAATAGTGCAAGTCACCCAAATCACGTAATGAAAACTCTTTTGATAATTGATCAATAAGAGATCTAACTAGCCTTGAATTGTATAACATCATCCACATACACCAATAGAAAACAAGTGCTGTTATCCATGTTGTAGATAAACAATGAGGAATCGGCATTAGAACCCGCAAATCCAATAGTGAACAAGTAGTTGCTTAGCTTTTGATACCAAGCACTTAGTGCTTGTTTAAGATCGTGAAGATATTTGTTCAACTTATAGACATATTTGGGATGTGCTTTATCAATGAAGCCCTGATGTTGAACCATATAAACCGTTTCTTCTAGCTCTCCATTTAGAAATACATTACTAACATCCAATTGATGAAGCCTGCAACCACTAGAAATAGCCATTGAAAGAACATACCTTATAGTCATTGGTTTAACAACAAGACTAAAGGTCTCTTGATAATCTAGACCATACTCTGAGTATACCCGTTTGCCTCAAAATGTGGCTTCAAATGTTCAATTTTTCCATTTGCTTGTCTTCATTTTATAAATTCATTGATTCCCAACGACATTGCCTTGCAAGGGTGGAGGGACAAGATCCTATATATGATTATGATGTAAAGCTAGCGTCTCAATCTCCATTGCATGATTCCATTCAGTAATTTGCTTGCTTGTGTGAAAGAAGATGGCTCAGTTTGAATGTGACTATAGGATTTAGTTGATGGGGTTAAGTCTGCTGTGGGTTTTCATTGAAGAGTTGAAGGACGTAACTGCATGGGGTGAGTATGTTGAGGTTGAGGATTAGGTATAGTAGAATCTATTTCTGTCTCAGAAGCACAAAGGTCAATAACTAATTTTAATCCTTCAGATTTGTATATTTTGATAGGGCGAAAAGATTTCGATGGAGTTGTTTGATTTGTACTAGAAAGTGAGGGTAATGTAATTTGTTTAGGTGTGGGTTATCGATTTAGTAGCTGTGTTTTAGAACACCTTGTAGCTTATAAAGACCCAGCTCGCCCATTCCTTGAAGTGTCGTTCTCTTAGGAACTTGATCTTTAACAATGCAATGGTCAACATGGAATTTGAAAAAGCAATGATTATCTTGGCAAAATCTTTGAATTGACAGTAAGGGTTTAGTAATTATGGGAACATGCCATACATTATTTAAAGCAAGCATCTTTGAGGGAGATGAGATATTACCGATATGAGAGATTTGCAATCCTGTACCATTACCAACAATCAAGTTTTCCTTACCCTTAATACTCATTAGAAATATTGAGAGATGACAAGATTGGAGTGACATGATGGGTAGCACCAATGTTAGGATACCACTGTGTTTGTTGATCAGTAGAGTATGTAGAATTCATTCCAGTATATGCTGGTAACACACAGAGATTTTCCTGCATCCATGTATTGGAATTGTGAAATCCTTTAGAAATAGAACTTGTACCTTGACTGTTGCAAGTTGTAAAATTTGAATCAAATCTTCGACGACAATCAATGGCTATGTGATTGTTATAACCACATATCTGATAAGAGGATGAGGAAAAACCTCTTCTGCTACCATGATTTCCTTTTCTCCCACGATTATTGTTGTTTGAAGTTGGAGCAAGAGTTGTTTGTGCTATTGGAGAAATTAGTGCGTTGCACTATATTAACCATAGGAATATGTGGTTTCTGAGACTTCAAAAGCAACTTATATGCTAACAGCTGATTGTGCAGGTTATGAAAGGAGACAGGTTCGGAATGTTGTTGCAAGGCTCCAATAATTCCATTATATTCTGATCCAAGTTTCTGAAAGACTATAGCATTGAAATCGGACATTGAGATCGATTGTCCTGCCAAGGCCAAAGAATCAGCAATTGCCTTTGCTTTATATAGATATTGAGAAACAGATTTGCCATTTTTGATAAATTGTGACGTTCAATGTGTCCGTTGTGCATGACTAACAACACCATATGCTGTGGCTAAAGCTTTCCACACCAATGCTGCCGAATTAGACAAATGAGTTGAGGGTATACCTCCTCTGTAATGGAGGACAAGAGCCATGAAAACGAAAGTGGATCTTTGCTGAACCAGATTGTATATTCTGGATTTATTTCAGATTGATTCGTTGTCGAGTTGACAATTTCCTTGGGAGGTGGGGCGTCGGTTCCATTGATTATACCATGAAGATTATAGAAATATAGTAGAGTAAATTGCAATTTCCAAGGAATGTAATTTTTGGAAGTCAATTTGATGGAGAAGGTTTGATGGATATGTATAGGTGTTGTAGCAGGAGATATGAGAGAGGGAAGAGAAAGAACAATGTTGGTGACTGCCATAGAAAAAGAAGATGATGAAGAAGGAGTAGGAGTGGTCATTCTTAGGCTTGGCTCTGATACCAACTCAGTAATATGATTTGAAAGACTGATGATATTTCATTAACATTGAGCAACACTTAATGTTACATGAGCAGAGTGTTTAAATACAAGGATTGATAGAAGAATAGCTTTACAACAGATAAGTTAAACATAGTATAACAAGCTAACCAACTAACAAACTAAAAGTTGTTACTAACTTATATCTCTTGATAATGTCTATCACCTTATTGGATTTCCTGGTTGCTGCTGGTAACTTGTGAGACTTTATATGAATCAGGGGCTTTGCAGGATGTTCTTCATTTGCATGATGTGCTTGCTAGAGTTGCATTGGCCAGGCTATGCCATACAATATCTAGAGCTCGTGTGCTAGATGGTAAAATGAATTTGACTTATTTTGCTCTTCAAATGTCATAGATGTCCCCCATTTTAAGATGTAGCTAATTTTCTGAAGCTGTTGTCTGCAGAGAGGCCTGATATTAAATCTCAGTTCAATTCGCTGCTCTATCAACTCCTGCTAGATCCCAGTGAACGGGTCTGTTTTGAGGCAATCTTATGTGTTTTGGGAAAGTATGACAACACTGAGAGGTATATACATATTTATGTTCTCATAATAACTATGCTCCCTTTAATTTATTTTTTAATTGTTATGTCATGTTTTTTTTGAAATGTTTGTATGGAAGACAACTAGTATTTCGTTGCTTTCACTTCTCTTTTTCAATGATATTTTGAAATTATGAAATTCATTTCTTTTATTGTATTTCTGCAGGACTGAAGAGCGAGCTGCTGGATGGTATCGGTTGACCAGAGAAATTTTGAAATTACCAGAAGCACCATCATTATCGTCAAAGGCTGGTGGCGATGAATCAAAGGCTTCCAAAGATAAATCTCAAAAGACCAGGCGCCCACAACCTCTTATTAAGCTAGTAATGAGAAGGTTGGTTGGTCTCTCTCCTTTGCTTTTTTCCCCTTCATTTCATCTTGATGTCCTTTGTTCTTTTCTGGATGTGATTTATGTCCTTGATTCTTTATGCTATGAATAAGCAAAATTTAATTGTTGGTTCTAGAATTCTCTCTGTTCACGGTTGCTCTTGAACCTGATTCATTTTTCTTTCTGTTTCTGATGCAGGTTGGAGAGTGCTTTCCGTAGTTTTTCTAGGCCAGTGCTTCATGCAGCAGCAAGAATTGTGCAGGAGATGGGAAAAAGCAGGGCTGCAGCTTTTGCTGTAGGCTTGCAAGATATTGATGAAGGAGTCAATGTGAACATGTACTCTGATGCTGCAGATTCAAATGATGCAGATTTTAATGAAAACCCATATGCAAATGGTAACACTCTTTTCCATGTGGTTATTTAATGTTACAATGCTATAGAGATCTCTGAACTTCAAATGAATGAAAAATTTATTTTTGTTCAAGGAATATATATATCTCCAATCATATAAATGATTGAATTTGCATGTTATATGGCATGTTTCAGCTTGCTATGTGGATATCACCATCCTCTATTTTGTTATGCTTGATGCAATTTTCCTTTTCCTATGTTAACTAGCAAAATTTATTTGTTGAAGTGTTGTTTTTCTTTTTTGCAATTAATTCTTCAATCATTATAATTTTGGTATTGATGATGTTTCAAATTTGGTTTTGGGTTCTTTTCTTCAATCATTATAATTTTGGTATTGATGATGTTTCAAATTTGGTTTTGGGTTCTTTCCATTCGTTGATACATTGATATGCAAACCCAATGAGAAGTCACATGCATTATTAAAGGATTTCTTTCATCTATTTTTATTTCCCACCTTGTTTATTTTTTTAACTAATTTTTCATTTTTAATATTTCTGTGTAATGGTTTCTTCAATTTCTATACATTTCATTGATAGTTAATTTGAGATGTCAACTTTCTGAAGTTCCACTTTAAGTGTATTTAGTTGGGTGATAATTTTGATTATCATACAGGTTCTATCATTGTTGTTTTCAATGTTTCCTAGTTTCTATCAACATATCTATCTAGTGTATGAATTACTAATGTGTTGGATTATGGTCTGAACGGTTCTCCTCCACTCTGCTACTTTGCAGGTTCTCGAAGGGCCTCTTCTATGTCTAGTACAATGGGCAGCAAGGATACAATTGCAAGTTTATTGACTTCATTAATGGAGGTTGTGCGGACAACTGTAGCTTGTGAATGTGTCTATGTTCGAGCAATGGTAATCAAAGCATTGATATGGATGCAAGTTCCACATGAATCATTTGATGAACTAGAATCCATTATTGCATCAGAGCTTTCTGATCCAGCCTGGCCAGCCACATTGTTGAATGATATTTTGCTCACACTGCATGCTCGTTTTAAGGTATGTGATTGGTATTAAAGAATGAACTTATAACTTCACGACATTGTTTCTTTATGCTATTTGTTTTATTTTGTGACACATGCTTCTTTTACTTCTACATTCTCAAATTAGTTTATGGCTAGAATTGGATATAATAAATGACATAGTTCATTGTAAGTGGTTTGAAATGTTAAAGCTACACCATGTCGGTTTATAAGTCTTCATATTTTCTACTTGGCAAGTTTCCAACATCAACATTTTGGACATTCAAACATTGATAGCTAAGTTGCTTGTGTTTAGCTTGGGCTTAGTATGCATTCATATTTTTCTACTTGGAAAGTCTTCAAAGTTGATTTTTAGGCATTAAAATATTGTTTGCTGAGTTGCAAGTTTCTCTTCTTGAGCCATTTAATTTGTTCCCCTGTCATCAGCATTCTTTTGATACATTAGTCATAATGATTGTAAATTGTCATGATAGATCAATATGCATATTAAGTTTCAAATCTCAGGGAAAGGTACATCGTTGGTTGCATCGTATTAGGTTTGCAAGTTACAAGATAGTTTTCTTAGTTGACAACTTCATCCTCTCAAAAGCCTTTCTTTCCCTTTTTTCAGAGATAAATGCTTTGTCTTGCTTTTTTTTTTTTCTGTTATGGGATATCATAATTGAGTGTTTTCTTTTTTAATATGGATCTGACCTTGTATTTCTGATAGTGAAGATTGATCTCATAATTGTAACTTGAATTTACAAAACCAGGCAAAGGAGTTAATTAATAGGAACATTAGCTGATGGTTCATGTTGAGCCTACGGTTTGCAAAAACTGGTGTTATTTGGATTTCTAAAGTGATATACCAGTTGTTAGCCTTAGAATTAGAATGTAGACTGAAAAAACTAAACATTTTAGTCTAGAAGTAGAACATCTTATACCTGGAAATATACTCTAGAAATATTTTAATTTGCTAGCTAAAACAGGAATTTTGATGCTGTTGGAATCCCACATTGGAAAAGTGCAAAAACAATAAAGGGCTTATAAGTGGTGTAGATTGGACCTTAGCACAAGCCAATTGGTTTTGTGTTAAATGGACTCAACTCTATTTATAAGTCCTCATGTGTGTGCATGGACTAACACTCTCGAGGCCCGTGGACTTATTAACATGGTATTAGAGCAGTGATCCTGAGCTCGTGTTTAAGACCTGGAGTTGGGTGCGCAGCCCATTTGTGACACCGTTTGGGTTGTTGGGTATGGCCTATTTGTGTTTGGCAGGCCCAGTTACACTTGAGGAACCCCATTTCTAAGTCCACCCATGGACTTGTTAATGGGTGCTTGAAGGGTGGTAACTGCTTTCTAAATAAAAAATTAGAGGAAGAAAACTAAAAACAAGAATAATTGGCTTTAATAGTGTATGGAATGATAAATGAAAATTTACAAATATCATGGGAAAATAAATTCTTGTTGAAAAGTTGAAGAGCAGTAACAAAGTTTAGCAGTTCTATTTTAATAATTATACTGTCAATGCATTTCTAATTGAATAATTAAGCTGCCACTCTTCCAGCTTGAGAAATCATTTGCTCTGGATTTTAAATTACCAACTCATTGTAACAGATCTAGGAACTTATTTAAAAAGAAATTATTCTTGAAATTTAAAGTATATGTAATTTCTAGAGAAGGCACAATGGGTTGGTTATTAGCATTGCTCCAGTCATCAAGTTTGGAATGAATTGTAACATTTTTGGCAAAATTTATGATTGGCTTAGACTTTTAGCTAGGTTGCCAGTTTTATGTCTAGGAAAATGATTCAACTTTTTTCCTTTCTCTTTAATTTGATGCTGGTGCATGTTTTTGCACCATTAACAATATTTTCATGCAACTTCTTTCTTTGGTTGGCTAGGCAACTCCAGATATGGCCGTCACTCTACTTGAAATTGCAAGGATATTTGCCACCAAAGTTCCAGGGAAGATAGATGCTGATGTGTTACAATTGCTTTGGAAAGTATGTTTCCTCCCAACATATGATGACATTGATAGTTGGTTGTTTGCTTTTGGTTTGTACATGTGCATTGCTATTTTTGTTACTATCATCTGTTTCTACAACAGACAAACAATTATTAAGGAAGTAGCTCTGAATTAGATTTCATGATAAGTGTTCAAGTACTAAGTTGCTTCTCAATTGACTGAAGTTTATATGCAGCATTAATATTTCTTTACCTATAAGCATGGCACCATCCTTTATTGATTGTTATCATTTCATTTATAGACTTGTCTTGTCGGTGCTGGTCCTGATGGGAAGCACACAGCCTTGGAAGCAGTCACAATAGTTCTTGACCTACCACCACCCCAACCTGGGTCTATGGCAAGGCTTACATCAGTAGATAGGGTATCTGCATCTGATCCAAAGTCGGCTCTAGCTTTACAGAGATTAGTCCAGGCAGCGGTAAGTAATTTTTGTCATCATGGCAATTTTGGAATTTGTCAATCTATTGTTCATATGATGAATACATTGTGACAGACTTTTATTTTTTGATTAACATGTTAATTTTTTAGCATTCTAAACTTTTAATTGAAAGCAATATAGGTATGGTTCCTTGGGGAAAATGCCAATTATGCTGCCTCTGAATATGCTTGGGAATCTGCAACCCCTCCTGGTACTGCATTGATGATGCTAGATGCAGATAAAATGGTTGCTGCTGCCAGTTCCCGTAATCCTACCCTAGCTGGTGCATTAACTCGACTACAGAGGTGTGCTTTTAGTGGCAGTTGGGAGGTAAAAGTTCTCATCTTGTGATCATTCTTAAACATACTTGATGCTTGTACTTGGGATGGCAATAGAATTGATTGTGATGTAATGTAAAAGATTGATCTTTGTGGTTCCCCTAATTAATTTCTAGTTTCTTTGGAAGGATAATCTAGTCCAACATCTATTTTAATCCTTTTATTTTTATCAATTAAATCTTATGCCAAGGCATGATTTTATTTAATTATTTGGGAAATGAAAGGTAGCGGTAGCACTAGCAAGGTTCACAAGTAAAACCATTATAAAGAGATATGGACTGTAAATGGCTCCGATATATGTCAATGGGTACACCATTTGGCCGTCAATGTAATGTTGTATAATGATTGGGCATGCATGCCCATTATATCTATTAAAAAGTGGAACAACAATTTGCATGCCTATATATATTTTAATTTTTTTAGATATTCTTATAAAATTTTTTAACACAATAAAATTTCATGGTTTGATGGTTGTATCTATTTGCCTTTTTGTTGTGTAACGATTTTTTAGTTATTTTTTCCTTTATACATTCTATATTGCATGTGCTTGAGATTTTTATGGTAAGTAGCCACTAGTTACTTTTGTGCTTGGGAAATAATGTGGAATCTCTGATCTTTTTTAATAATTAAATACTAAATTTGCTATTTTAATGTGTGGAATTCAGTTTTGTTGACATATTTTGGGATATAGATTGTATGATAACCTATCAGAAACCAAAAATTATGACTAGTGTTGCCTTCTTAAATGTGATATTTGTTTCTCTTAATTTAAATAATTGCAAGGAAAATAAGGTTTTAAGTCATGATGTCTTTGATTATGAAGTCAACATTCATATCTTAAGGAATATGGAATGATAGTATGGTCAGCACGATATAAAATGTTTCATTCTTGTTATAACACTTACAAAAATAGTTTTATAAAAGAAATTAAAGTGTAGCTTTGGAACAGGAACACAAATAAGTGTATACTGTGTAATGCATACAGCCTTTCAATTTTTGTTTTCTTTTGGAGCAGGTGAGGGGGAAAGGTAGGATTTTACCACAAACCTTGAGAAGCCTCACTTGCGGCGTATCCTATTTCACCTATAGATGATTGGACAGGCCTTTTACTTCACTAACTCAATTGCTCTTTCTACAGTATATCAAATTCCTTCGTTTGAAATTATGATTTAAAATTCAGTTAGCAAGTTAATTTTAATGACGTTGGTTGAGTTTGTTTCTTAGTAAAAATCTATTTTTGGTACATAAATTAAGAAATGTGGAAGGAAATAAATATAAATAAAACTGAGTGATCTATTAGTTTTCCTTCATTTTAAAATCTGTTAAAGGGCAAAACATAGCTGCAAACTCAAATAATTTCAAATAGCTTTATTTTTAAGAAATAATAATGATTTATAGTTTGAAAAAATTTAAATTTTAAAATTAAAAGTTAGGAACTTAAATATAATGGAGGATACATTTTTTGGCCCAATCAAGATAATATGGCTGTGAATTGCAAATATAAAAGTACTTGAAGTTAAATTAGACATTTGTGATTGCTATTACTTTTTTCAATAATCAAGATTCTAACTCTTGTTCAATTACATTATTCTTTAATACCTTACTCAAAGGTACAAGGACAATTCAACTGTTCGAAAAAAGGAGTAATTTGTATTTCAATTGTTAGAAAAAATATTTAATTGTTATTATTATTATTATTATTATTATTATTATTATTATTATCTTTGCTTCGAAGTTCTATGCCCAAAGTACCTTCTTTAAATTTTGGTTGTTATGGACAAATTGATATGAAAGACAACAATATTTGATTTGTGTATGTAAAGTAAATCACTCATTCATCAATTGGGTGAATGAGTGAGTTATGATATATTTGGCTTAAGTTGATATGAGTACCATAAAAGTTTTAACTGTGTCATAATGGAATAATAGGTCATAGACAATCCAACCATACCAGCCCATTTACCATCATTAGCAAAAAGTAATTGATTAAACACTTGATGCTTTACATATGCTGAACTTTATCATGAACTTTTGGTAGTTTTTAAATTGGTAGTGTTGTTTATATGCCTCTAAACCTTTAACAATGCTTCAGTTTGCCCTTCCAGCTCTAACCTTACAAACGCTACCTCCTGCCAATAATTTGCCACCCGTAGTGAATCACCAAGTATCTTGTCGATTTTATCATAAAATCCATATTCATTTAAAGTATAAAGACTTTTCTTCTATTAGTTAGGATTTAACTTATGCATAGAACGAGAAGAGGAATAACCAGTTGTTGCACCAGTAAGCATTCCCAACCTAAGATATTTAAAGTGTTTGTTTTATAATTATTGGAGAAATGGATAAGAGGCAAACTATCAGTAATAGAAAACTGAAGATGGACTCAAAGAAGCTAATGATAATTGAAGCTGATCCTATTGTTAACCATTGTCCACTAAAGATGAGGGCATAGGCATGTGATTTCTACTGTATTGCTCACTACTTTCTTTAGTTATGTTTAGTTTTCTTCTTGTTTGGGATTGAACTTTTCAGAGGAGGGAGAGAATCTTGCACATTATATTCCTTTCCATAATTGTAGCTTGAGATGATTCAAGCTCATCTCTGAGGGAATCTCTTTACTGCTGTTATTTTTCTTCTAGCAATATAAAAACAAGTAAGATTGTCTTGATTTTAAATTTTGATAGGATATTTAGCAATTCTAAGTTTTATCTTTCTGTAGAAAGTTGTAGCAAACTTTATATAGAGAATCACAAAGCAGTAGCAATTCTCTGTTTGTGTATCAACTGAAACAAGTGTTCTGGGTGTGAGAATCTTGGGTTCTAATCAGAAAGCATAGGCAGGCTTAAGTGATAGAGGTGATTCCTGCTCTAAAAATAACTGTTATAATGAATGATAAAAGAATATAGATAGTATTTTTAAAATTTTTAAAATTTCCTTTTAAGTGCATTTTCTCTTTCCATTAGATTTGTTCAATGTGTGATAACTGGTAAACATATATATTTAAAATTAAATCTCTAGTAAGATAGTTAAATTCTATTGTCAAGATAAGTGATTTTTGTTTATTGATATTGTGATTCTACACCCTTTCTGTGAGTATGCAGAAACTTGTCGGATGATAGACTGGGTCAATCACCATTTTGTTTGTCTTCTTCATACTGCTGAGGTTTTTTTTTTGGTCATGTTGGAAAAGTTGCATTTATTTTTCAGAGATGTCTTTTCTTTCAGGGGTATAAATGGAATTTCTCATTAATGCCCTTGAAGCTATAACAACACTTAAATGCTTATCTAAAGGAGGAGTTGTTTTCTTTGTTTTGTCTGTTTACTTGAACTTGCCACATCCTTTTTTTCTTTTGTCTGTCCGGACACTCAGGTTCGCATTATTGCTGCTCAAGCCCTCACTACAATGGCAATCAGGTCTGGTGAGCCTTTTAGGCTACAGATATATGAATTCTTAAATGCCTTAGCACATGGTGGTGTGCAGTCTCAATTATCAGAAATGCATATCAGTAATGGTGAAGATCAAGGAGCCAGTGGTACAGGCCTTGGAGTCTTAATAAGTCCGATGATAAAGGTTCTTGATGAAATGTACAAAGCACAAGATGAACTGATAAAGTAAGTGTTGAAGAATTTTCCCATTTTTGTTTCATACTTGGATTATTTTTTGTATCAATCTTCATTGAATTTTCTAATCATGCAGGGATATACGCAACCACGATAATACAAATAAAGAATGGACAGATGATGAGCTGAAGAAACTTTATGAAACCCATGAGAAGTTGCTAGATCTTGTTTCACTATTTTGTTATGTTCCTAGAGCAAAGTATCTACCTTTGGGGCCAATAAGGTACTAAATTTTCTTATATGTATCTTCACCTTGATTTTCTGAGATAAATGATGTCCATTTTATTTGAGAAGACATTTGCGATTCTTTTAATGCTTAGATAGGTGATTATTCCAGAATTGAGGCAATGATCATGTAACTATTCTACTGGTCAATTTGGAAGTGTAGAAAATGCGAACATAATTTGGAATGAAAGAAAAAGGGGGAAGAAAAGGAACCTAACTATTTTTAGTCTATGATTATGGGGAGAGGGAGAGAAAAATGCTCATTTTGATATAACACTAAGAATTTTACACTGGGATATGTAGACTTTATGAAGACGCAATCATGAATGTTAAAGGGTTGATTTATGAAGTTACAATGCATAATTTCCTCTATTTCTTTGCCTCCTCAAACAGTGGAAAATAATCTTTGTTTTTTTCCCTTTAGTCAAGCTGTTGCCATTTGAACTTTTAGTATAGTCAGAAAAATGATTTTCTTCTTTTGCATGTTTCCCCACATTTTCTTTCTCATTTTATAACATATTAATTGCATCTTTATATTGCTGAATGTTAAGTCAATTTGATACTTGTTGGTTGTACTTTTATGCTTCAAGGCTAAAAGTACAACCACAAACATATGCATTTCACCATTCCCGTTCAATTATTTTATGCTCTGCCCATTTAATATTTTGAGTTGGAAACTTGTTGAAGGTTCTGAAAATCCCCTGCTCTAGTTGAGAGTTTTTCCTTATCTGTATTATGAGCTTGATTTCTTATTGAATGTTGTTTACACTCCTTGTCATTTCTTATTTTTTGCAACTCTCTGGACTTTGATGACAGTGCAAAACTCATTGACATCTATCGTACAAAGCACAACATAAGTGCATCAACAGGTTTAAGTGATCCAGCTGTTGCCACAGGAATCTCTGACCTAATTTATGAATCTAAGCCACCACCTGTTGAGTCTGATGCCCTTGATGATGACTTGGTGAATGCTTGGGCAGCAAACCTTGGTGATGATGGCTTATTGGCAAATAGTGCACCTGCAATGAACAGGGTAAGAATTTTTCCATTAACCGTTCAGTGGAAGAGGATCTAAATCAAAATGAAAAAATTAAATATTCAACTAGAATATAGGTTCGTGCTTTAAATATCAGTGAGCATCTATCATCCCCTAGTTGTACATCTTAAATGCTATTTCCAACTTCTAGGTGATTTTGACTATATATTATATGAACATATGATGAGTATGTTCATTTACTTGTATGTTTGTGTTATATCTGAAGGAGGTGCAGTGTTTAACATAATATTATCCTGGTTGCTTTTGTTATATCCTATTATTGAATAATTGCTTTTCTCATGCTCTTCTCTGAGGAACTGTGGGTCGCTTATCTTTACCAGTTTCTTTCTTTATTCTTCAATTCTTCTGGTCTCATATTTTTTGTTTCGTGGTTGCTTGAATGATATATTTATATATATATATATATATATATATATATATATATATATATATATATATTTGGTTGGAAGGTGATTTTTAAGCCAGATTTGGATTCTTAAAACAGTAAAATATAAGGCTAATCTTGTGCCCAACTTGGGTTGTTTTATTCAATCTACTACTTGAGCTTTGGTGTCCTTCATGCCAGGTCAATGAGTTTCTTGCTGGTATTGGGACTGATGCTCCAGATGTTGAAGATGAGAATATAATCTCCAGACCTTCAGTTAGTTATGATGATATGTGGGCAAAGACGCTTTTAGAATCTTCAGAGTTAGAGGTATGCAATCTCAATGCTATGTTTTTTGAATGGTGAATTACATGCATGTCATCAGCTAAATATTTAGAAGTGCAAACATGTTAAATGGACACTGGAGTAATTTGTAAATATGTTCAATTGCATTTGCAGGAAGAGGATGCAAGGTCATCTGGGACATCTTCGCCAGACTCAACAGGATCAGTTGAAACTTCAATATCATCTCACTTTGGTGGAATGAGCTACCCATCATTGTTTAGTTCACGGCCTACCAACTATAAAGCTCCACAGGCCTCGGTAACTTCCAATATATATGCGTTCATTTCTTTTTTGTATGCTCACTTTTAGCCTGCTATTTCTTGACAAGTTATTTGCTAGGTTGCACTTTTTAGTGTTTGATTTATATGTTTTTTCCTAGGAAGTGAGAAATTCAGATTATCTCATTGAATTGTGTTTTATTTGCTAACCAACTACCAAGGGAATATTTTGTGAATAGATGATGCTATGTTTTGTGACCACAAAGGTTATTTGAGGAAATGCTGAGTTACACTAAAGTGCATGGTCTTTTCTGTTGCTTATTATTGTTATTCTCCATCTTAAATTTTTGTACTGATGTTCAAAGATTAGTTCTATCCTGAAACATTTAATTCTTTGAATACTCTTTGTTAGGCTCTGTTTGTTTTGAAGAAATATTTTCCCATAATGCATTAGAATTTCATTTTCTGGTGTCCCAATGCACATAGAATAGTTCGTCAACTTCAAACAATTTTGGATGGTCATTATCAATGGTTGTTGGTTCTAGCTGATTTCCATTTCCCTCCTCTTTTCTTTATGGTCCTTGTAATCTGATGTATAGATTGATAATTGATGATTAAAATTTGATTGATGATTAAAATTTTTTGTGCGCTAAAAATTGCTGCAAATATAGTTACAAACTTAATAGCTGTGAATCTGTGACATTTGGAAAATGATCAATTTATGCAAAATGTGTTTCCTAAATAAATTACTTTCATAGGTTGGTTTTATAGAAATAAATGGAGCCCTAGTGTTGTAAATTTGAATACTTGAGTGTTCTGCCAGAGTGCTTTTTTTGTTTCTATCTTCTACATACTAATGAAAATGCAATTGTCTATAACAGGAGAAGTCAGGAGGAAGAAAATATAGTGGTTCTTCATCTATGTATGAGGGCGTAGGCTCTCCGGTGAGGGTTGATAGCCTCTTGTTTTCCATTTACTTTTATACATTGTATCTGAATAGTAATCATTCATTCATTCATTTTTTTCAGATTAGAGAAGAGCCTCCATCATATGCGTCATCTGTCATGCAAAGGTATGAATCATTTGAGAACCCTTCAGCAGGTCGTGGATCCCAGAATTTTGACATTCAGGATGAGGAACGGGTTTCTTCTGGAAATCCACAATATGGAACAGCACTCTATGACTTCACTGCAGGTGGAGATGATGAGGTAAAATGACTCATTTCTTTTAGTTGGTTCTTTGAGATTACTATTCTAATTAACAATCAAAGAAAATATTAGACTTTGTGAAATTTATGATTAGTTTGGTGAGGCTATTTATTTATTTATTTTTTTCCATTGTATAAACTGAATAGACATTTGAAAAAGCGACTTCTTTTTTTTTTTTTTTCCTTCGTGGTTTAGAAAAGGAATGAAGATGATTGAATGTGGTTTTCCTTGCAGTTAAATTTAACAGCTGGAGAAGAGGTTGAGATTGAGTATGAAGTTGATGGATGGTTCCATGTAAGTATTTATGGAGGACAACAAAATAAGAAGCCTATTATTCTTACTTTTCCTCATATTAGGTAGCAGTTTGAAATAGTTGATAATATTGAGCCAAAAAAAAAACTTTTCTGAAATATCATTCTTTTGAAAAAAATTCATCATCCAATCCTCCAGCCCTCCACCTGAAAAGAACCAAATAAATTGAAAAAAAAAGAAATTACTTGGGGTAGTTTGCCAGCTTCTCTACAAGGAAGCAACTTTATTTGTGTGTGTCGATATATGATTTGCTTTGATATTCATAACTTATTACAGGTGAAAAAAAAGCGTCCTGGGAGGGATGGCAAAATGGCTGGACTAGTCCCTGTTCTCTATGTCAGTCAGTCTTGAGATCTCAGAAGAATCTTATTCTGTTTCTGTACCATCCACGTTGCACGTATCTCCGTGGATATTGCATGAGCCTCCTATTACTATAGGTTGTTTGTTTCATCATAATCCAAGATTGCGCTTGATGGATATCCAGAGTGGAGTTGAAACATGGTGTAGAGGTTGGCACAATTTCTGGAACATTTTTTTTTTTTCCTACAGGATGCCTAAGTCTGCGATATTGTTCATGTCATAGCTGTGGTCTGAGGAGATTGTTAGCGGCTCTTGTTGTCCATTATTATTATTATTATTATTTTGTATCATATACACATATCATTTCCTTTTTTTTTTTCTTTTCCGAACTGGAAATGAGGTATATATGTAGTTTTTTTTTTTTTTTTGTGAAAGCAATTATGGCATTATTTTGTTCTCTTCCTCTTTGATACATACATTCAGCTTTCAAACAAAGTTTGGTTTTGTTTTTATTGTTTTTTTTTTTTTTGAAAAAAAAAATCCTGATCACATTAGTTTGAACCATCCGGGATTTATGTTACCATGTGTTTGCACTATCTTGTAGCTTTGTTTCATTTTGTGGGATATGTGTAGCTTTGTTTCATTTTGCATTATCTTGTAGCTTTGTTTCATTTAGATGCGTTCTGTGCCCTGCGTAGCCAATGATTAGAAAAATTAAATTATTCTATAGTATGTTCAAATTAAGTGGAGCACTTATTTCATTGACAAATGAATGCATTTGCTCTTTTACCAAATAACACTACCTGACATTTAAAAGTAATACATTTCCAGGATTTCGTTTTGCGTTATGATACTATTTGTTGTCTTTTTGCCATTAATTTTTTTCTAATTCTTGTTAACTATCAAGAAATTACTAAAATAACCTTTAACGTATGAAATAATAACTGTCTCATCTAATATTTATTCCTTAAAATTTAAAAATTATAATTTTCATTATTATACTAATTTCTGTTATCAAAATTTAAGTTATAATTAATTGACTATAAAATAACAATTATATTTTTCTAATAAAACAAAAGATAACTATAACTTTAATCTATTTGAAGTTTTAATTAAATTCTAGTTTTAATCTTATAATAGCTCTGGTTGTAAATTTTATGATGCTTAAAAAAGTAAATTCTCTTTTTAACTTAAAATTTAATTTTTTTTTTCATTTGAATTGTTAGTTTAAATACGGAAAAACGGGGTGAGTATCAGTAGGTTTAGTTTGGTTGGGAATTATATAAAATTAAATTAAATTAAACTGAAAATATTTCAAAAATAATTGAAACGAAAGACTGAAAATTCAACTGAACCTTTTTGGTTCAGTTTAGTTTGATCTTTTCGGGCCTTTTAGACTTCTATAGTTTTGCACTATTCTAGTAATGTTTACGAAATTTATTGCTGATAAATTTTTATACTTAATTAATTTCTTTAGTAAACCAACCGAAGTCATTATAATGATTTAGTTAAGTATTTAAAAATTAATATTATCGGTCTAATTTGAAATATTAATGTTAATATGACCAAACCAATCCATAATACTTATATAAACTAACAATGTTTTAGGAATTTGGTACAATTTGGTTTAATCATATTTTCAACAATCAAAACTGTATTGAATTGAAAATATTTTACTTCTAAAAAATCAAGCCCAATAAAATTGAATTATAAGTCGAACCAAATTGAATTGAATTAGTTGGTTTGGTTTTATTTTTTAGTTTTTGGTTATTCTGGTTTGGCTCACCCCTAAGCAATATAAACGAGGGCAAATAACAATATTTTATATTTTACATTTCATTAAAATGTATATAGTATTCATTTCATTTACAGTTAATAGTTTTAATAGAAATTATGAGAGAAGAGGAAAATAGTATAAAAATAAAGGATAAAAATATAACTTTTTAAATACACAAAATACATGAAAAAATGCATAAAAAGTGAGCGGCATTGTAATCGTAAAAGATTGTGAGCAATTCCAATTTCAATATTAGGGCTTGAGCGTGTAAACTCTGGAAGAAAGGTCAGCTGTAAATCTAACCAAAAAATTATCGAACCCCTACATAAGGGTCAATGACTCATGAAAACCCACATTACAAACATTGTTGCCATTTAAGGTTGACATTTAAGCAAGAAGCTGATGACCTCATGATTAATCGGCAGTATTTAGAATCACTTGAGGTAACCACTCAAATCACCGAATTGCAACACACATGTTCATTAATGCATTTCGTTATTTGCCCATTTTGACCATTTTGCTTAGTTTTATTTTGTTTGTTTCTTTATGAATGGATGGTGATAAATGTGAGTATGTTCAATTGCTAGTAGTTAATTTTGGATGAATGAAATGTGTGGTTGTGTGCACTAACCTCTATTATTTTGTAAGAATTATTAAAATAGGATTTTTTTTTTCATTTTGCTGTATTTAATAGATTAGATTATGAAAGTGTTGTAATATTTAACTCTTTTTTCAATTTTTTTTCCATTTAAATGTATTTATTAGATATCTCAAAGGTAATCCTCAGTTTCTTTTCCGTTTCTTTATCTTTTTTTTTTTTTAAATTATGTTGCATGCCTTGTGTACTACGTGTTTAACTTATTTGTTTTGCTTGATTTACTTGTTATCTTGGATGTGATTGGATGAATGCCATGATATGAACCCTACCTATAACAAATATAAAACATGCATTCAACTTTGAAATCTAGTCCAATGATCATTAAAGACAAATTGTGTTGATGGAGCTAAACCTCTTACTTATTAAATTGAAGCATGATACTTAGCTATTAAAAGATAACCAATCATACAATTTTAAATCTAATCTAACTTAGCAATTGTAATGAAAGATAAATTTGAAATAATTCAAGTAAACTTGTAAAGCTTTAAAAGAACAAAGTTTAAGGAAAAACCTCACTTTTTAATATTTTAATACTTAAATTCATTTTACATACGGTTTGCCCTTATATAATGATCATAATCATTGAAGGAAAATGTTTCTTACTTATTCATAAAAACTCCTATAAAGGAAAGTCTTTAATTAAATAGAATTCCTTCAAAAATAAGACAATTAATGACAACTTATCTTTGAAAAGTCAAAATTGATAACTAATAACAACTTATTACAACTAAGCAACATAACAACTCATTACAATTAAGTATTGAAGCATGTCATGTCACGTGTCATGTAGGATGTTGACCATTGACTTTGATTTTGACTTGTTGACTTATTGACTTTAATTTGGAATATCTTTAAATTTTCTCACATCTTTTAGAATCTTCTTAAATCTTCTTTATTAACTTTAAAATAGAAAAATAAATCAAAATTCGTCCATATCAAACTAATTAATTTGAAATATGAAGTTAAACTAATTAGTTTGAATTATTCATCATTCGGTTTCATACTTATACTTAAATCCCTTTTAGGGTTCATATTATGCCAAATGCATTATTAAATCGAAAATAGGGTGATGTGACAAACAATTTAGGTCATATATACTAAGAAACAGTCAAATATATGCTACTCCTTAAATCTAGAATCTTTGATAAGGGAAATGAATTTCATTATTTACTTCCCATTTTTCGATCGTAGTTAGATGGCAACTCCAAAATTCATAAGGCTACTCAGAATTATCCCTCCCATATCAATAACACTCAAAAATAAATATTCCTGTCGCTTGTCTTGTGTGCACCCCGACCATAGAAAACATATTAAATTTATAAGAATTCAACTTATTTTTGCTTCAAACTCAAGGTAATCATGTTTTTATTCTTAATTACATAATTACATGTGTTTGCTCAACAAATTTCTCTGTTAATAACAAATTTCATAGTTTCAGAGCCAAAGTCATATGAAGTATACTCAAGCAATGATCAGAGCTGAATTCAACAATTTTAATTATAAAAAATGCAAGAAGGCGATGGATACTCAAGGAAACTAAAGTTTACAATTCAATGCACAGTAAAGCTTAGCAAGGACTTGAACAAATAACAAGCTTAGCATGTGTCTCATTGCATGTCTACATAGTTGACACCTCACCTACACTCTTACACTTTAATCTTTTATTTTTTATTTTTAATTAATCTCCCACTTGCTTTAATTTCTTTTAATTTCACCTTTTATTGACTTTAATTACTTTCAATTTAACCCTTCGTTAATCTATTTTTTCCAAATCAAGGCTTAAAATTACTATTAAATTAATAATATTAATTTTATACTTATGTGCTCGGGTCATGGATGTTACACAAACCTTTCTTTAAAGTCATTAAAACTCTCTTTAATTCAAAACATCATCATTATTAATTGTTTCTTTTAACTTCTTAGATATATTTAACATAAGTTACATAATTTTATCTTTATCTGTATATTTATATTTATTATTAATTAAATAATAAGTTTCATAAATTATAATATAATTGAATCATAAATTATAAAATTTCTTTTTGTTTGTATTATTTAATCATTACATATATTTATTAACAATAGTTGCAAAATACTATCAACCGGAAGAGTTTTAAAACAAATCAAATGTTTGAATTTTCAAACCCGTTTCATATTAATTTAAATTACCTTTTTCAATAGAGCATAATAAATCTCTTTATAATAATTGATTTTTCTAAAGGTTATATAAAGATTCTTGATGGGAGGATTTTTTTATGCATTGGTGAATCTCCTTATTCACATACTAAACATCATTTGATTTTATCATTTTTTATAAAAAAGGTAAACATAAATGTAGGCAGCGTTTTGGTCGCGCGTTTAAGTGTTGGCGACAATTGTATTGTACGAGCTTGAAACTCACTAGCAAATGCATAGTGGGCTTGGGGTTTACAATGGAGATGGAGTCGCTACTTGGATAAAAGTCGGAATATACTGTACAACAACTGAATTCCACGAAAATTCTCAGAAGCCATCATCAGAGATCAGGTTCGGAAATTGGGTATGGACTTTTGGAATGCCCACCCAATCTTACGGTTGGCCTCCGTTTGTATTTTGTATTTTATTATCTTTGATTATTAAATTATTTTCTTATTAACATGCAAATCACGATTGATTTCCAAATTTATATTTTATCCCAAGTTTGCACATTAGTCTCATTTCATACTTATATTCTCGACATTCAATAACAAATAAAATAAAATAAAACAAATAAAAATAATTTACAAACATTCATTCCAAATAAAAGGGATAGGGATTAAGGATTACAACTTTTGGTGTAAATAATGTAAAAATACTAAGAATAAACCATACATAAACAAAAAATAAACCGAAAATAAACTAATTAATTATACAAATTAATACTCTAAAAAATAAATAAAGCAAATGTCTAGTGATTAAAAATCACCAAAGAATTCCTGCAACACATACAAGTTAATTCCATACAACAACAACAATAATATTTACAAATCATCAACAAATAGTATTCATAAAAATAAATAAAAATAAACTCATAAAATGGTCCACTAAATAACACAAAAAAAGGAAAATAAAATAGAAACAATATTGATCAACATAGGGAGCATGCGTAATCTCACAAAATATAACAAATTAGATAAGAAAATTATGCCAAACATGCAAGATAATAACTAAAAATCAAGATAGGAACCGACAAAATGTTGGTCAAGAGGCGACGTCTCCTAATCAGGAGGCGATGCCTCCGTCACCTCATTATGAAGGGGTGACATCTTTATGAAGAGACATCGCCTCTTTAACAGGGACAAAGACAAACTACATTTCTTAAATTTTAAGAAACTCAATGATCATGCAAATAAACAAAAATCAAATGCAAATATAAAAATATTAAAAATCAATATTCAATGTCTTATGCTATCATGCTTCTCTTTAATTTCAAATAAATAATATAGCTCAAGAAAACACACAAAAGAGCAACAAATTAACGTTTTAATGAAGATGAAGAACTAAAAGCTAAAAACTAGAGAGACTCACCGTCTTGAATGAGTTGATGCTCCTAACTGAGCCCTCAGAGCTTGGTTGATGGATGAATAGCTTTGAATGCAAGTAGGTCCCTTCCTTTTCTCAAAATTCAAGTTTCCTAAGATTCCAAGTCTCTCCCCTTCTTCTTCCTTTTTTTCTTTTCTTTTTTTTCTTCCTCTTTCCTCTGTTTTTTATCTCTTCCAATTTTTCTTTGTTCAATCACCTTACTTTTTAAACCATCAGCCAACCCCCCTCCACTTTGCCCCCACATTCCCTTTTAAAGCCCCCTCTATTTTCTCCTTTTTCAAATTCCCAAAAACTCATTCTCACCCTCTCCCATTGCCTTTTTTCATTCCCCAGTCTTTTTTCCTATTTTTTTTCCTTTCTTTTACGTCAAAAAATGATTAACTCTTCAACAGGTGAGCCTCTAACCACTACCATTAATGGCATTTAATGCTATAGAGAGTGGATGTGAAGAAGCACCGCCTCTTCGATGAGGCGTCACCTCATCGATGCTTAGGGTGAAGAGGCAATGCCTTTTCGTTGAGGCGATGCCTCTTCACCTAGGCTAGGTCAGGGACCTGGGTTAAGAGATAATGGGCTTAGGCTTAGGCTTTTATTTTGGGCTTGGATATGGTTTTTGTGGGCTTGGTTTAGTGTTTGGGCTTTCATAGTCGATTTTAGAGAAGTCTCGGGCTCCCTTTGCATTCAAAAATTGAACTTTCTCATCATCGGGCTTTCGTTGCTGGCTAATCAAACTGACAGTGTCCATAGTTTGCCCCCTTGGTTTTTTTAAAAAAGCAACATGCACATCAAATAATAAGGAGTGAGGATGACATACTTGACTTGCGAGCTTCACTCGGGCCGTCAGCCTTAGGAATTCAAACCCAAGAGGTCAAACTTCATCTTTAAAACGTGACCATGATCCTCGAGTTTTTCTGGCCTGATTTACTCATTAATAATTTTAGCATAAATCTCAAGCATGGCCCAATCTTCACTTAGTAGAGACAGAAGAGAAATGTAGCCATGATCCTTAGGTTAAGCTAACTCGAGCTACTCATTATAAATTTGGCATGATTCCCAAGTTTTCCTGGCTCAAGAAATCACTTAGTAGAAGAGATGAAATGTAACTGTTTTCCTCAAGTTTTCCTAGCCCAACCAATTACTCATTATAGTTTGATGTGAATCTTAAGCATGTCCCAACCTCCACTCAGTAAAAAGAGATGAAATGTAATTGTGTTCCTCGGGTTTTCCTAGCCCGATTAGTTACTCATTATAGTTTGGCATGAATCTTGAGCATGAACCAACCTCCACTCAGTAAAAAGAGATGAAACGTAACTGTGTTCCTCGGGTTTTTCTGGCTTGATAAGTTACTCATTATAGTTTAGCGTAAAACCCAGGTTTTTCTAGCCCGATAATTACTCAGTAAAAGAAGAATGCACTTTGGGAATTCAAACCTGACCACACACCTCTTGAGATGCACACTTTAGGGATTCAAACTCGACTAGACACTTGTCCTTCCGTGCACTTCAGGGATTCAAACTTGACCACACGCTTGTCCTTCCATGCACATTGGGGATTCATACCCGACCAGATGCTTATTCTTTAGCGCACTTTAGGAATTCAAACCAGACCAAACGCTTGTCCTTCCATGCACTTTAGGGATTCAAACCCGACTATATGCTTGTCCTTTCATGCACTTCGGGGATTCAAACCTAACCAGACGCTTATTCTTCTATGCACTTCGGGAATTCAACCTCGACCAGACGCTTGTCCTTCCTGATGCTTCAATGAGAATGCATTTAAATCCAAATATTGATTTTGGGGTACACTCGAGTGGTGATGCAGAAATTCTCATTCATTCATCATTTTTTTTAGCAGGCTATGGGCCACTTTGTGCTTTATTTTATCAAACGGGCCTCACCCTCTTTTCTTCATCTTCTTTTCTCTCAATCCTCCTCTCTTACCCTAATCATATAAATTCTCACTTTTCTTCTCCAAGGGTCACTTTCACCTTTCTGATTCTCTCTATTTTCTCTTTTCCTCTCATTTCTCTTTCTCTCTTATTCTCCATATTCTCTAACATGGACGTGCCACAGACCCCATATTTGCCCATGTGGGACTTAATGACACCTACAATGCATCCTTCTTAAAGTTTTAGGCTCAGTATTAGAGATGAGATCCCCCTGTTCATGGGTGTACGATCCCATATTTGCATCCTGGCCATCGGAGAGGTAAGTAATAAAATTTTTTTAATTTTTTTCCTGTGAATATCATCAAATAGCATTAATTTACTATTTATAGATGCATATTTATCAATTTAACTGAAAGAAATTAAATTTTATTGATTAAAAATTGAAATTTTGAATCATTTTGTCCAATTGTCGTCACAAAGAGGCGTTCACCTCTTCGATGAGGCGATTGCTTCTTCATAAAGAAGCGTTTGCCTCTTCAAGTGCAATGAGGCAATTGCCTTTATATCTGGAGGTGAAGCCTTATCACTGAGGTGATCGCCTCTTTGATAAAGGCGTTCACCTTAGCAAGAGGATTCGGTAAAATTTTGAAATTTTATTACATAAAATGACAATTCTACTCCCATTTTTACTCCCTTAGCTTGATGCCCACACCCTCAAAGGTGCTAGGAATTTTAGCAGTGCGCGCATCTGGTATGACAAACTTTCTAAGGCCGTACGGACTTAGATTCATAATATCAACTTCTCCGACTTTATCTTAGCACTCTCAGCATAGTAGGGGTGTACAAACTACTAGCCCTTACATGCCCTGATGGAGAGGTGGTTTGAAACCACCCACAGATTTCATCTTCCTTTCGGGGAGTTCACCTTAGACCTAGTGGCCTTCATCGCAGTTATTGGCATTAATTGTGTTAGGGATTTTGTTCCCTTCGATGCCAGCCTCCATCAATTATCTCATGATCGTCTTGCTTTCATTAAGCATCTACTTAGGATGGTCCCAGACATGAAGGGGACCCACACAGTGAAGCTCGAGTCAATTAGGTACTTCGACACCCGTGCTAGAGTTGAGGCGGCCATTACACCCCTACAGATCGATTAGGTGGTGTGTGCTTTCCTCGTTTATTTGCTAGGCACTACTCTCTTCGCAGATATAACCAGCTTTGTAGACTTGAGCTTTCTGATGCCTCTGAGAGACCTAGACTTGGTGGTGACCTATGATTGGGGCAATTGCGCCTTAGTTTATCTTTATAGGAGCATGGATGAGCTGGTACGTAGAGCTAGGTGACTCTATAGTTTTTGGCACACCATACTGGTATGTTACTTCCTCTTTCTCCCTTCATATTCCATTCCAACTGTTGTTGTTCGATCTTACTAACAACCCTTTATTTCTCTAGTAGGATTGGGCTTTAGAGCTGGAGCTGATAGTGGGGATCACTAGGGTATTAACACTCCCTTCCCTGTGATGGTGAGGTGGGGTCCCAACTAGGCTTAGAGGAGGCCTGTGGCTCATGTTTATATCCACCATGAGTGGTTGAACATGCTCACTTATGATGAGGTATGCACCTATAAATATAACTAAGATTAGCAATAAACTCATTAATCAAATTCACTTACTTGTTTATTCTTGTAGCTATGCCCAAACTTATGGGGCCCATAGGTAGGGTGGACGCAGGCCATAATTCACTCTATCCCTTTATCTAGGAAGAGGGTTATGCTCAAAGGCCCTAATTGTAGAGTTTGGTTGCTTGGGGAGAGGATACATCAGTAGCAGTTAGGTTCCTGAGTGAGGCATGAGATTAGCAATAAACTCATTAATCAAATTCACTAACTTACTTGTTTATTCTTGTAGCTATGCCCAGACATATGGGGCCCTCAGGTTGGGTGGACGTAGGCCATGATTCACTCTATCCCTTTATCTAGGAAGAGGGTTATGCTCAAAGGCCTTGATTATAGAGTTTGGTTCCTCGGGGAGAGGATACATCAGTAGTAGTTAGGTTCCCGAGTGAGGTGTCCACCTTTTTCTCCTCCCTGGCATATCTTTTGGGTGCATGAGTTAAAGGGAGATGAGCTTGATTAGGCCTTATAAGGAGAGGATGTTGCAGACTATTACGAGAGGAGGAAGTCTTGCTATGTGGACTTTACATGAGCACATATGCTGCAATGAGTGCCCTTTCCTGAGCCTGCACTTTAGGTAAACATGCAATGTTTTATTTTATTTATTTTATATTTACTTATAGATGTTGTTCTCTGACTTATTTTTCATCTTTTAGGCAGTTACTAGGGCACCTGTTCCTCGCCCTAGGCCCTCTGCACAAGAGAGGCCTTATTAGCGCCCGCGCATCAATCCCAGTGGTGAGGGTTCTTCTTCTAGGGTGCCATCCTCAAAAGACCCTTCCAGTTCTTAATCCCAGGTAGTGGCTAGCAGACTCACTACCACTCTTAATCTACTGACTCGTTGCTGGATGCCTTTTGGTGAGCTCTCTTATCGATTTTTAGCGTTGGATATGACTCTGGAGCTAGCATTCTTCCCAGATGCTACTACCTATATAAGTTTCCTTCTCTTGCAATTATGTTCTTAAGTCTTATAACACATGGTTAATTCTAACATTATTAATGGAATAGATACCTTAAGATCAAGGGGAGTACATATATCAAGTGATCGAGGCCCACAGGGACTTTCTAATGCAGGTGACTCAGTAGTGGAAGGTAAACACAAAATATGCATTATTTATAAATGTATGCATACTTTCATGATTTTCTTACCTCTTATCGTGCTTCGACAAGATTGAGATGAGGCCGGCCAGGCTAAGATTACCACCCTTGAGCGCTAGCTTGCCACTCTTTAGGTTGAGGGCGATGAGGAGGAGGGGGAAGCCGATGAGGAGTTTGAGGATAATAGTGATGATGATAGGATTGATCCTATTGATACTTCTATAGATGAGCCAGCTGATGAGGAGGCTGATGAGTCTGATAGTGATGAGTAGAGAGGACCCTCTATAGATTTTTGCTAGTGTAGGGGTGTTTTTGTCTAGACATATTGGATGCTTTATACTGTCATTCTTACTATCTAAATTGATTTTTTTTTATTTTTACACCTTCATATTTTGCACTGTATGGATGGAAATTATGACTTTTAAACTCAATCTTTGGCAAAATTTTGAAGGAGGCCTTTTCATCTTTGAAACACTATGCTTTGACTTTACACATACAACCCGAAGAATTTCTAGAAATGTGAAGACCTGTTCTGCATGTCGTAGAGGTGTTACCTCTTTGAAGGGGTGTCACCTCTATGTGATGAGGCAATGGATAATTCACCTCTTCTTATAGAGGCTTCGCCTCTACACATTTGTCCTATAGCTATAAAAATCCCCAAATCTTCTTCAAAATCCCTAATCTCTTCATTTTGCCACTTCCCTCTATTCTTCTTTCCCAGATAGCATTCTAACCCCGAATCATGACTGAGAGAAGGTTGAAATAGCTATAATCAATTTTAAAAAATCTGGATGGTAGGTCATGGGATAGAATAGAGCCATTTCACCTATTCACCTTCTAATCTTTATATGCTAGGAAGATCAAATTCTTATTTCTCCATGTTCTTGCTCAATTTTGGGATCCTTAAAAACATGTTTTTTGATTCTATACTATGGAGGTTTGCCTCTTACCAGAAGAATTTGAAGCTATCTTGGGCTCTCAAATAGATTTTACTTGACAAATCGTCATTCCTTCAATCGCAACCTCAGATTTTCACACCATTCAATATTAAATGGAAAGGTTTTTCAACGTGTCCCCTCAGTCCTCTCTTCACCACATTTTCAGCAATGAAATCCTGATGAGCCCTTTTATAGAAACTATAGTAGCTATAAACAACAATGAGTTTCCCTAGCCTCGAATGATAACACTTTGCTTATATGCTCAATTTTTGTTAGTCTCCCCCTCTAGCAACTGTGACTTGAAGATCCTTCATGTTTTAGACCAAGTGGAGAATGGACTGAACCCTTTCCCTCTTATTTTGGTTGAGACTATTATCAGGCTTGATAACTTTTCTGAGACCAAGTGATTCTCTAGGAGTCCTTTTCTGTTGGAGGTGAGTCTCTTCTTCCATTTACCATCTTTTGCTTTTCATCATGCTTATCCATTCTTCACTCCTGCAGGCTTGGTTGCAAGAGAAATTGAGGTTGCTCGAATCACCTAGAGAAATTGCTCACTATAAGGCCAAACACAACCGCACTAGGAGACTTCATCCTATCTCATAAGATACTCACTGTTCGTTGTCTACACTCCCTGATACTCTGATTTAGTGGATGTGCCCATGGTGGAGATTGCAGCATGTGACCCTCCGGTCCTATACCTACTGTGTTCCTTTGGCCAACCTCCATTATGCCACCTTCTACAATCCATCCTGGCTTTGCAAGCAATATGGATAGAAATAATGGATTATAGAACTAGTGCATGAGTTTGAACCAGGGCCTCTTTCTCAGAACTTTCTGGACAACTTAGTTGCTACTTAGCCTCTTAGAATCATCCAGAAGTTCATTGACTATAGTGGAGATTAGTCTACTGATGACTAGTACAAGGCATGGATTCAACTATAACATGTAGAAAAGGATGAATTTATAAGAAATAAAAGGATAATGGAATTACAGGCATTGAGTGCTTAGGGGAGTCACAAGAAAACCAAACGATATTAGTTCAGTTTATGAAATTTAGTATTTTTATGCACTTTCTTATCGAATGGGATTTCCTTTTGAGTTAGACAATGTGTAATAAGCGTTTAATACAATATTTTCAATAATAAAGGCAATCCATTCCATTTAATTTAAGCACAATGCGACTATACAATTTTATTTTTTACATATCTCCTGTTGTTAATTGGCTTGCCCTTCTAAGCTTTCTAACTAACTATTTTCTCTTTTCTCTCTCTCTCTCCTCTTACATGTCCTTTACTTTTGCTTAGACTGCCTTTTTAAGTTTTCAATCCAGCAGGAATTTTTACTTTTTCCTTTTTTTGTCTTTAACTTTTGCCTAGGCAGCCTCTTTTGAGGTTTTCTCCCTAGTGAGACTTTTACAGAAATTATTTCTTGAGCTTGTCCATGTTGATGGGCTCTTTGAATTTATTCCTCTCTAAGTCAAACAGAATAACAGCTCCTTTGGAAAATAACTTCTTCACTTGGTAGGGACCTTCCCAGTTCAGCTTGAACATCCCTCGCTAATCAATCATAATTGGCCTAGTGAGCTTTAAGACCAAGTCACCCTCTTTGATCTTGCCTGGCTTAATTTTCTTAGTATAAGCACGAGTTATCCTTTTTTGGTACAACTAAGTGTGATACATGACCTTTATCCTCTTTTCATCCAACAACGTCAGCTGTGCCAATTGGCTTTCTACCCACTAATACTCAGGGATTTTAGATTCTAAGAGAACCCTTAATGACTAGATTTCAACCTCAACTAGCAATATAGCTTTACACCCATATGCCAGAGAATATGGAGTGGCTCTTGTTGACATTTTAGCAGTGGTTCTGTATCCCTATAATGCAAACTGTATGTAACTTGCCCAGTCTTTGTAAATTTCTAGTATCTTGGCTACTATTCTTTTCATATTCTTGTTCGCTGCTTCTATGACTCTGTTAGTCTGTGGTCTAGAAGGGGATGATCTATGATGCTTAATTTTGTATTCTTCTAACAAAGTGGTTATTTTCTGCCCTAAACTGAACACCATTATTAGTAATGATGTGATGAGGCAACCCATACTGGAAAATTATATTCTTCTTTATTAACCTGGCCATCTATTTCTGTAATATCCCGTGTTTTTAAAAATATTTTTTACACTGTACCGGGATATGCAGTGTCAATAATTTTGAATATATATGCGATATTTTTATGAGTTAATATGTATTTTAAACCTATTTTAATTACTGTGTCTTATATACAGTGTTTTACGTAAAATTTTCCCGGGACTTTCATTTTCGGGGAAATTTTCACGTAAACAATGTATTATTAATTATTTTAAATGTATTTACGGGTTTGCATGAACTCATACATATTTTTAAATTATTAAATAAAGTCTGTGTGTGTATATTTATTTAATTAGGGTTTATTATTACCCTAATATTTTATTATTTATTTATTATTATTTGATTATTTTATTTATTATTAAATTATTAAAATTTATTATTTTATTTTTATTTATTTATTAATATTTAATTATTTTAATTATTTTATTTTTTTTCTTCTTTTCTTTTTCTTTTTCTTTCTTTTTCTTTTTCTTTTTCTTTCCTTTTCTTTCTTTTTCTTTTTCTTCTTCTTCTTCTTTCTCTCCCGCGCCCGACGCCGACCACCATTTCCTCACCGCCGTTTCTCCCTCCTCCGGCCACCGTTTTCGACACCGCCGGTCTCTATCTTCTCCTTGAGCTCCGGTGAGTGTTATTCTAGCTTTGGTTTGAGCTAAAATGGTCTAGAATTGCTTAGGTTTCGATTTGAAAATTTCAGCCTCTTTGGGTTTTCGATTTTTTTGAGCTTCGATTTGGATGATTCATGGAAAATTCCTTCACAAATGTTGTTCCTGGTAGCTTAATATTCATGTATGAATTTTTGTAGAATTTTTGGAGATTGTTTGGATTTTTGGGTATTTTTGAATATTTTAATATTATTTTCTAATTTTCGGAAATTAATTATTTAAATTATGAAATTGGAGTTTATGGTTGAATTAGGTGTTGAAATGAATTATAGGAATTTATTTGGAATTTTTATGAATTTCTAAGTATTTATTTTTAATTATTGAAGTTTATGTGATTTTGTAAAATTAAGTTAATTGTGTTTTAAATTGAATTTAATTGGTTAATTGAGTTTAATTATTGATATTATTGATAAATATGTTGAGAAAATTAATTTTGGATAATTGTATGATTTTTGGTGAATTTTTGAAGTAATTTAGGTATATATATATATATAGGGGTATTTTGGTAATTTTACCCTAAATTGTCTAAAAATGTAATTTAATTGGTTTTAATATTTATTTAAGGTATAAAAATGATTTCTACAAAATATCTAGTATTTTTAACTAATTAAAACTATTTTCCGGGAATTATTTTCAATTATATATATAATATACGGTTTTTCTAATAAAATGAGTTTTAATCGATTTTTACAGTGTTTCAAGATTTATTATGTAATTTCTACGTATGAAATGTATTTTTATGATTTAAGGATATTTTTGGTATATTTGAATATATATTCTGTGTTTGTGGACCCCGGTCGACAGATTGTAGTCTGGAGTCCGACCGAGGGGTTGTGATTGATTGTGGTGTTTATTTTTGAAGTGTATTTTCTTTGCAGGGTTGGCTCTACTCTTTTGAGTAGAGAGATGTCCGTTTTACAGGGGAGGTTCTGCCGAATTTTCGATAGAATTCTCGTAAAACGTGATATCCAGTCGAACCCTAATTTCCGATTCTATGTTGAATACTCTAGATTTAATTCTAGGATTTCTGTTAGGGTTATTCTGATATCGATTAATTATTTCTTGTTTAGTTGCGCCGAGACCGAGGGTTAGTGGACCAGGCCCGTCGGACCTGTCTCGTGGAGCGCATTAGGTGAGTTACTATATTATATATATATGCTTAGGATGCATGATTTAGAAAATGCATGTTTTATTTTGACTAAATATGCATAAATAACATTATTTATATTCAAGTATGTTTTTGGTATATTTTTGGCATATAATAAATTATATACATGTTTTATTAATAAAATATATTTAAAATGTTTCTAAATATATTTTTAGTTTAATTCATGATTTGATTGGATTTATTTGACATATATATACTCAAAATATACCTGGTTTATGTTTGGTATATTTTCGGTATATATATGGTTTATATTGCTATTTCATTTATATACATGCATCATTTATTTTTGTGAATGAATGTTTTATATTTAAGAATGAAGGATATCAATAGAACGTGCTACCTAGTGGGCAGCACTAGGACCGAGTACGTACCGGTACGCCTATAGCTTTAGGCTATATTACTAACTATTTGTGGATATTGATTTGGTTATGATTATTGATATGTGTGAGATGTGGTTTGGGTGTGATTGCTGGAGCTCGGTTGACCAAGTGTCTCGGGGCCAATCACACTGGCAGTCAGACTGCTGGAGCTCGGTTGACTTAGTGTCTCGGGGCCAGTCTACTGTCCATATGGAATAAGTGGATATATTTGGAATCAGTGAGCCTGTATGGCTAGAGTGTTGTTTAACACTATTTTCTGAGGTTGCGATATTCTAGGGTTCTATGTGATCCTTCATAAAAGAGGTTTTTCAGATAAAATATATAAAATGATTTTTATTGCATCTGTGTGCAATTGCCTGTATATATACATATTATATATATACTGTTGACTGTATGCATTATCACTTAGTGTGTATGTATATATATTATAGTAATTCACTCAGTGAGGTCTGACTCCCCTCCGTTGACTATTTTTCAGGAGAGTCAACTTCCTCAGACCTCAGTAGCAGGTCGATACGCCGGATTTCTTCCGCCCCGGCTTCTTTATGTAAATTGTATACTTGAGTCTTATTTATTTTATCTAGACACTGCAGTAGTTGTGATTTTCAGTAGTTATGATTTTCAGTAGTTGTGAATTAAAGTATTTGTTTTAAAGAGATGTATTATAGTAAAACTGGATTTGTATAAAGATTATACATTTATGAGATTATATATGTGATGTGATGAGTTTTGAATTGAATCGAGTTGATATGGATGATACTGTAATATTATGATTTTTATTTCCGCTGCATATTATATTTTTATTGTTATTATGGCATGCTTTATTTTATTTTTTAGGCTTGCTACGGGTTCCGGATTCGAAAGAATTCCCGTTCCCTAGCGCTGGTCATGGCCCCTGTTTTGGGTCGTGACAAAGTTGGTATCAGAGCGAAGTTGGTATCAGAGCGAAGTTGGTATCTGAGTGGAGTTCTGTGTCAGGGCTTAGTTATGTGAGTTGTGGCCCTAGTTTTAAAGTTGTGTTTTCTGTTGGACTACTGCAGTGTATTAGGTTCGAGTATGTCTTGATAAGTATTCCTTGCTGTAGTTTTCAGCGTTATTCCTCCGTTGTCTGTTTTGTCTGAATTTTTCCGTTTGTCTTTTCAGAATGAGGAGGCGAGCGCGTGTCGCTCCACCGGTCGTTGAGGCCGAGGATGATGAGTCTTTTCAGGATGAGGTTTTACCTCCTGAGCCGCCAGTTAGACGTAGAGGTCGTGGCAGGGGTAGACCTCGAGGAGCGGCAGGTCGTCGTAGGCAGAGAGAGTTACAGGATGAGGAGCCTGTTGAGCCTGAGTTTGATGTTCCTGTTCCTCCAGTTGTTCAGCCTGTTCAGCCTGCCTATCAGCAGGGTATGTCTGACCCTGAGGCAGCTTTGTTTTATGCCAGAGTTGGCAGGATTGCTTTTGATGGGACTTCCGATCCTTTAGATTTTCTGCATGCGATTGAGACTAGGACTCGGACTGCTCATACTGAGTACCAGAGGATCATGATCGTTGAGTTGTCTGTCGAGGGACCAGCCTTGGATTGGTTTATTCAGATGATCCAGCCTTATATGATGACGATGACATGGGCTCAGTTTCGAGAGCGATTCATGAGGAGATTTTGTCCAGAGCCTCTTCGTTTGAGCTATCGTCTCCGTTTGACTAGTATTTCTCGTGGAGATCGATCAGTAGAGGAGTATACCCGAGAGTTCCTTCGTCTGGGTAGATATGCTGAGGATCTGATGCGAGATCAGTATTTCGCTGTTACTACCTATGTTACTGGTTTGGGTTCAGCTTTTGCTGGTATGCCTACAGCAGGTCTTACTCTGGAGTCGGTGATTGAGCTAGCTAAGGAGATTGAGCTGAGGTTAGTTAGGCAGGGAGCGATGCCTGATTATTACCAGTTGGGAGTTCAGTCGAGTGGATTGCAGGCTACTCCATATTCGAGTTTTCATGTTGGTTCGAGTAGTCAGCAACGAGGTTCGACTCAGCAGAGTCAGAGACAGCAGCAGCGAGTGCATCGGAGCAGTAGACATGGTCGTGGAGGTCAGCGTAGATCATTCAGATTTGGGTCAGGTGCTTCGAGCAGCAGCAGTGGTCGTAGTTCTGGATCAGCGGCCAGTGTTTGTCAGACTTGTGGTAGAGTCCATCAGGGACCGTGTTATCTGACACCGTTGACATGTTTCAGATGCGGGCAGACAGGACATTTTGCCAGATCGTGTCCTTACCCTGGATATCAGCAGCAGCAGATTCCGCGATTCCCACAGCAGTCGATTGCTACTGCAGCACCCGTGCCATTTCAGTTACCACCAGCTCAGCATCAGAGTTCTACTCAGTTTGTTCCACAGCAGAGTCGTGGTAGAGGTACGAGAGGAGGTACCCGAGGTGTTGGCCAGGCTTCTACCAGTCAGCAGGGAGGTCGAGGCCAGGCCAGAGTTTTTCATCTGACTCAGCAGGATGCTCAGGCATCTAATGCAGTCGTGGCAGGTATTCTTTCTGTTTGTTACCTGGATGCTTTGGTTTTGTTTGATCCGGGTGCCACGCATTCATTTATTTCTCCCATTTTTGCTTCTAAATCTTGTTGGCAAGCTTCGAGGATGGCTTTTCCTTTGTCTGTTGCCACTCCTCTGAGTGATTCTTTGGACGCCGATATTGTTCTTTCTGGTTGTCCAGTTCTCGTGGGAGATAGAGAATTATCCGCTGATTTGATTTTGTTGGATGTGATGGAGTTTGATGTTATTTTGGGAATGGATTGGTTGTCTCAGCACTTCGCCGTGGTTGATTGCAGGAATAAGGAGGTGATTTTCAGAATTCCTGGTGAAGTAGAATTTAAGTTTGTTGGTGACAGGAGTTCAGCACCTCAGAATCTTATTTCTGTTATTTCAGCTAGGAAGTTGTTGAGGAAAGGTTGTCAGGGGTTTTTGGCATTGGTTAGGGATACGTCAGTGGAGAAGTTGTCACTCACAGATGTTCCTGTTGCTTATGAGTTTCCTGATGTTTTTCCCGAGGAGTTGCCAGGTTTACCACCTCATAGAGAGATTGAGTTCTGTATAGATGTGGTTCCAGGTATTACTCCTATATCTATGCCACCTTATCGTATGGCTCCTGCAGAGTTGAGAGAGTTGAAGGAGCAGTTGCAAGAGTTGTTGGATAAGGGTTTTATTAGACCTAGTGTTTCTCCTTGGGGTGCACCAGTCTTGTTTGTGAAGAAGAAGGATGGTACCCTGAGACTGTGCATTGACTACAGAGAGCTTAATAAGGTGACAGTGAAGAACAAGTATCCTCTCCCGAGGATAGATGATTTATTTGATCAGCTCCAGGGTGCACAGTTCTTTTCTAAGGTTGACTTGAGGTCGGGTTATCATCAGCTGCGGATCAGTGAAGCTGATATTCCTAAGACAGCGTTCCACACTCGATATGGTCATTATGAGTTTCTGGTGATGTCTTTTGGTTTGACTAATGCACCAGCAGCTTTTATGGACCTGATGAACAGAGTATTCCGACCGTATGTGGATCAGTTTGTGGTAGTCTTCATTGATGATATACTAGTATATTCGAGGAGTATGGAAGAGCACGTATATCACTTGAGGATTGTACTACAGACACTGAGAGATCATCAGCTTTATGCTAAATTCTCGAAGTGTGATTTCTGGATGGAGAGTGTTTCTTTTCTTGGACACGTAGTGTCTAAAGAAGGTATTCAGGTTGATCCACAGAAGGTTGAAGCAGTATCTGAGTGGCCTAGACCTACTTCAGTTACTGAGATTCGGAGTTTTCTGGGTTTAGCCGGGTATTATAGGCGGTTTGTGCAGGATTTTTCCAGGATAGCAGCCCCTATGACTCGCTTGACTCAGAAGAATGTTAGATTCGAGTGGTCAGAAGCTTGTGAGAATAGTTTTCAGTTGTTGAAGGAGAAGTTGACCACAGCGCCAGTATTAGCTTTGCCTAATAGTGTGGATAAGTTCACAGTTTACTGTGATGCCTCTAGAATTGGTCTTGGTTATGTGTTGATGCAGAATGGAAGGGTGATAGCCTATGCTTCGAGGCAGTTGAAGAAGCATGAGCAGAACTATCCTACACATGATCTAGAGATGGCTGCAGTGATCTTTGCTTTGAAGATTTGGAGACATTATTTGTACGGGGTGACTTGTGAGATATTTACTGATCACAAGAGCCTTAAGTACATTTTCCAGCAGCGAGATTTGAATCTGAGGCAGAGAAGATGGTTGGAACTGTTGAAGGATTATGATTGTGAGATTCTTTACCATCCGGGTAAAGCTAATGTGGTAGCAGATGCCTTGAGTAGGAAGTCCTCAGGTAGTCTTGCTCACATCGGTGTGGAGAGGAGACCATTGATCCAGGAGTTGCATCTGATGGTGGATCAAGGTCTGATGATGAACATTAGTAGATCAGGTGGACTGTTAGCTCAGTTTAAAGTACGATCTGTACTGAGGGATAGGATTAAAGCAGCTCAGAGCCGAGATCCTATTCTGGAAGAGCTTGCAGAGAATGTCAGAGCAGGGAAGTTCACTGATTTCACACTCGATGATGATGGTGTGTTGTGGATCAGTGGTAGATTGTGTGTTCCTGATGTGGATGATTTGAGAGAAGAGATCCTAGAGGAAGCACATTCTACAGCTTACAGCGTTCATCCAGGTGTTACTAAGATGTACCACAGTATCAGAGATCTATACTGGTGGGATGGATTGAAGAAGGATGTTGCTGATTATGTTGCTAAGTGCTTGACGTGTCAGCAAGTGAAAGCCGAACATCAGAAGCCTTCTGGGAAGCTTCAGCCTCTTCCTATTCCCGAGTGGAAATGGGAAAGGATAGCTATGGATTTTGTGGTCGGTTTACCTCGTTCGAAGGATGGATACGATTCCATCTGGGTGATTGTAGACAGATTGACGAAGTCTGCACATTTCTTGCCTGTGAAAGCCACATATTCAGTTGCTAGATTGGCGAAGTTGTACGTGAAGCATATTGTATGCCTTCATGGAGTACCTGTGTCCATTGTGTCAGACAGAGGTTCGGTGTTTACTTCTCGTTTTTGGCAGAAGTTGCAAGAAGCGATGGGCACTAGGTTGGATTTCAGTACTGCTTTTCATCCTCAGACAGATGGTCAGTCTGAGAGGACGATCCAGACACTGGAAGATATGTTGAGGATGTGTGTCATGGATTTGAGAGGTAGTTGGGATGATCATTTGTCGCTTGTTGAGTTTGCATATAATAACAGCTACCATAGCAGTATTGGCATGGCACCATATGAGGCGTTGTATGGAAGGAAGTGTAGATCCCCGTTGAGTTGGGATGAGATCGGTGAGAGAGTTTTGACTGGACCAGAGATGGTTCAGGATGCTGCAGAGAAAGTCGCCGTGATCAAGCGTAGATTAGAGACCGCAGTTAGTAGACAGAAGAGTTATGCGGATCCTAGGCGCAGAGATGTGGAGTTTCAGGTTGGAGATTTTGTTTTTCTGAAAGTATCTCCGATGAAGGGTGTGATGAGATTTGGCAGGAAGGGTAAGTTAGCACCGAGATATATTGGACCGTTTGAGATTCTGGAGAGAATTGGCACTGTTGCATATCGGTTGGATTTGCCTCCGAGTATGTCACAGGTGCATCCAGTATTTCATATCTCGATGTTGAGGAAGTATATCTCAGATCCTTCACATGTGTTGCAACCTGACAGTGTGGAAGTGAGTGAAGATTTGACGTTTGTGGAAGAACCTGTGGCGATCGTTGATTTTCAAGTTCGACAGTTGCGATCGAAGCAGATTCCGATGGTCAAGGTTTTGTGGCGTAGCGACAGAGTTGAAGAGCATACGTGGGAGACTGAAGCTGAGATGCGAGCTTCTTACCCGTATCTCTTTCCTTCCTGATTCTGTAATCTTGTTTTTAGAATTCGGGGACGAATTCTTGTAAGGGGGGAAGACTGTAATATCCCGTGTTTTTAAAAATATTTTTTACACTGTACCGGGATATGCAGTGTCAATAATTTTGAATATATATGCGATATTTTTATGAGTTAATATGTATTTTAAACCTATTTTAATTACTGTGTCTTATATACAGTGTTTTACGTAAAATTTTCCCGGGACTTTCATTTTCGGGGAAATTTTCACGTAAACAATGTATTATTAATTATTTTAAATGTATTTACGGGTTTGCATGAACTCATACATATTTTTAAATTATTAAATAAAGTCTGTGTGTGTATATTTATTTAATTAGGGTTTATTATTACCCTAATATTTTATTATTTATTTATTATTATTTGATTATTTTATTTATTATTAAATTATTAAAATTTATTATTTTATTTTTATTTATTTATTAATATTTAATTATTTTAATTATTTTATTTTTTTTCTTCTTTTCTTTTTCTTTTTCTTTCTTTTTCTTTTTCTTTTTCTTTCCTTTTCTTTCTTTTTCTTTTTCTTCTTCTTCTTCTTTCTCTCCCGCGCCCGACGCCGACCACCATTTCCTCACCGCCGTTTCTCCCTCCTCCGGCCACCGTTTTCGACACCAGCCGGTCTCTATCTTCTCCTTGAGCTCCGGTGAGTGTTATTCTAGCTTTGGTTTGAGCTAAAATGGTCTAGAATTGCTTAGGTTTCGATTTGAAAATTTCGGCCTCTTTGGGTTTTCGATTTTTTTGAGCTTCGATTTGGATGATTCATGGAAAATTCCTTCACAAATGTTGTTCCTGGTAGCTTAATATTCATGTATGAATTTTTGTAGAATTTTTGGAGATTGTTTGGATTTTTGGGTATTTTTGAATATTTTAATATTATTTTCTAATTTTCGGAAATTAATTATTTAAATTATGAAATTGGAGTTTATGGTTGAATTAGGTGTTGAAATGAATTATAGGAATTTATTTGGAATTTTTATGAATTTCTAAGTATTTATTTTTAATTATTGAAGTTTATGTGATTTTGTAAAATTAAGTTAATTGTGTTTTAAATTGAATTTAATTGGTTAATTGAGTTTAATTATTGATATTATTGATAAATATGTTGAGAAAATTAATTTTGGATAATTGTATGATTTTTGGTGAATTTTTGAAGTAATTTAGGTATATATATATATATAGGGGTATTTTGGTAATTTTACCCTAAATTGTCTAAAAATGTAATTTAATTGGTTTTAATATTTATTTAAGGTATAAAAATGATTTCTACAAAATATCTAGTATTTTTAACTAATTAAAACTATTTTCCGGGAATTATTTTCAATTATATATATAATATACGGTTTTTCTAATAAAATGAGTTTTAATCGATTTTTACAGTGTTTCAAGATTTATTATGTAATTTCTACGTATGAAATGTATTTTTATGATTTAAGGATATTTTTGGTATATTTGAATATATATTCTGTGTTTGTGGACCCCGGTCGACAGATTGTAGTCTGGAGTCCGACCGAGGGGTTGTGATTGATTGTGGTGTTTATTTTTGAAGTGTATTTTCTTTGCAGGGTTGGCTCTACTCTTTTGAGTAGAGAGATGTCCGTTTTACAGGGGAGGTTCTGCCGAATTTTCGATAGAATTCTCGTAAAACGTGATATCCAGTCGAACCCTAATTTCCGATTCTATGTTGAATACTCTAGATTTAATTCTAGGATTTCTGTTAGGGTTATTCTGATATCGATTAATTATTTCTTGTTTAGTTGCGCCGAGACCGAGGGTTAGTGGACCAGGCCCGTCGGACCTGTCTCGTGGAGCGCATTAGGTGAGTTACTATATTATATATATATGCTTAGGATGCATGATTTAGAAAATGCATGTTTTATTTTGACTAAATATGCATAAATAACATTATTTATATTCAAGTATGTTTTTGGTATATTTTTGGTATATAATAAATTATATACATGTTTTATTAATAAAATATATTTAAAATGTTTCTAAATATATTTTTAGTTTAATTCATGATTTGATTGGATTTATTTGACATATATATACTCAAAATATACCTGGTTTATGTTTGGTATATTTTCGGTATATATATGGTTTATATTGCTATTTCATTTATATCCATGCATCATTTATTTTTGTGAATGAATGTTTTATATTTAAGAATGAAGGATATCAATAGAACGTGCTACCTAGTGGGCAGCACTAGGACCGAGTACGTATCGGTACGCCTATAGCTTTAGGCTATATTACTAACTATTTGTGGATATTGATTTGGTTATGATTATTGATATGTGTGAGATGTGGTTTGGGTGTGATTGCTGGAGCTCGGTTGACCAAGTGTCTCGGGGCCAATCACACTGGCAGTCAGACTGCTGGAGCTCGGTTGACTTAGTGTCTCGGGGCCAGTCTACTGTCCATATGGAATAAGTGGATATATTTGGAATCAGTGAGCCTGTATGGCTAGAGTGTTGTTTAACACTATTTTCTGAGGTTGCGATATTCTAGGGTTCTATGTGATCCTTCATAAAAGAGGTTTTTCAGATAAAATATATAAAATGATTTTTATTGCATCTGTGTGCAATTGCCTGTATATATACATATTATATATATACTGTTGACTGTATGCATTATCACTTAGTGTGTATGTATATATATTATAGTAATTCACTCAGTGAGGTCTGACTCCCCTCCGTTGACTATTTTTCAGGAGAGTCAACTTCCTCAGACCTCAGTAGCAGGTCGATACGCCGGATTTCTTCCGCCCCGGCTTCTTTATGTAAATTGTATACTTGAGTCTTATTTATTTTATCTAGACACTGCAGTAGTTGTGATTTTCAGTAGTTGTGATTTTCAGTAGTTGTGAATTAAAGTATTTGTTTTAAAGAGATGTATTATAGTAAAAGTGGATTTGTATAAAGATTATACATTTATGAGATTATATATGTGATGTGATGAGTTTTGAATTGAATCCAGTTGATATGGATGATACTGTAATATTATGATTTTTATTTCCGCTGCATATTATATTTTTATTGTTATTATGGCATGCTTTATTTTATTTTTTAGGCTTGCTACGGGTTCCGGATTCGAAAGAATTCCCGTTCCCTAGCGCCGGTCATGGCCCCTGTTTTGGGTCGTGACAATTTCGCCCCTACAGTTTTGAATGATTTAGCTTCTACCCATTTAGAGAAATAGTCAATTGCCACTACAATGTAACAATGACCATTGGATTCTTTTGGCCTTATCTCTTCTATAATGTCAATTCCTCAGACTGCAAATGGCCAAGGAGAGGTTAATCCTTGAAGTTCCATAAAAGGCAAGTGGCTCACATCATCATAGACTTGGCAGTTGTGGCATTTCTTTATATACTTCATACAATCTGCCTCCATGGTTAGCCGAAAGTACCTTTGACGAGTTATCTTTTTAGCAAGGGCTGTCCCATTCATATGAGGCCCACATACACCCTCATGAACTGCTTCTATAATTTTCTGCACCTCATCATTATTAACACATCTCATATCCACTCTAGCTAGCATCCTTTTGTACATCATCCTATTATGGCTAATGAACTGCCGATATAGTGCCCTTAACAACATTCTTTCTTTTCTATCAACTTCCTCTGGGAATTTTCCTATCTCAAGATACTATTGTAGATCATAAAACTAAGGCTTCTCTGTTGGGTCAATCATCATTATTTTGATCTCCTCATAGCAAGGAATCCAGGCCTTTACTAATATAAGAGGCTTCATTTATACTCGTTTGCCTCCTTCCCATGTCAAAGCTAGAGTGGCCAATGCATCTTCCATATGATTCTTCTCCCAGGGTAAATGTATGAATCTATATTGCGCGAAGGATAATAAGATCATGGCTAAATAATCCTAATATGAATTTAACTTATCTTCCTTTATTTCCCACTCTTTGGCGATTTATTTCACTACCAATATTGAATCCCCATATGCTGTTATCTCTTCTGCCCCCACATTCATGAGTGCTTCCAAACAAAAAATGCAGGCTTCATATTCAGCTTGACTATTAGTGACCTCAAATTCTAGCCTTTTTGCCATCAAAATTACTTCTCCTTATGGCGAGACCAAATCACACCAATGTTTGCCCCTCTACTGTTCACTAATTTGTCAAAGTACATTTTCCATGTCTGGATCTTAATTGCCCCTAGATGTTCATCCGAAAACTCTAGCTCCCATTCTTGTCCATTGTCCACCGGATTCTGGGCCAAGATGTCAGCCATAACTCTTCCTTTTATCACCTTTTTAGTAACATAATCTATGTTAAATTTTGTAAGCAGATCTAACCATTTAGCTAATTTTCCTATCAATGATGGGTTCTGTTGGAGATATCTAAGAGGATTGTGCTTAGAAACTGCTTGAATCCTGTAAGACTAGAAGTAATGTTGTAGCTTCTTTGTTGCCTAAATTATAGCCAAGCATGTTCTTTCTACTAGGCTGTAATTGGCTTCATAGGGTAGAAGCTTCTGATTATATAATATACAGCATGCTCGACTCTCCTTTCTCCTTTTTGCACCAACATTGAACCAATTGCATCTTTCTCTATAGCCAAGTACAACATTAAGGGCTTCCTTGGTCTGGGCAGTTGCAAGACTAGAGAATTCATCAAATACTGCTTAATAGTTTTAAAGCCTTGATGACACTTATCATCCTAGATAATCGACTAATTCTTCTTTAAAAGCTTAAAGATTAGCTCATAAATGGTAGTCAGTTTGGCTATGAACCTGCTGATGTATTGTAGCCTTCCTATAAACCCTCTGACTTCTTTCTCATTCTTTGGTGTAGGTATTTCTCTGATTACTTTGACTTTGTCCGGATCCACCTCTATGCCTTTCTGACTGACAATGTGTCCTAATAGTTTCCCAAACATCACCTCAAAAACATATTTCTTCAAATTCAGTTTAAGGTTATACTTTTCAGCTCTTGCCAGGAACTTGTCTAAGGCTTCGAAATGCCCTTCTTTGGTAAGAAATTTCACCATCATGTCATCTACATACACTTCTATCTCTTTATGGATTAGGTCATGTAACAACGTTATAACTATTCTTTGGTAAGTAGTCCCTGCATTTTTCAACCCGAATGGCATAACCATGTAACAATAAACACCTCACTCAGTGATGAAAGAAGTCTTCAACTTGTCAATTACTGCCATTATAATCTGATTGTATCCTGAGAAGCCATCCATAAAGGAGTACATAGCGCTGTAAGCTGCACTATCGACTAAGGTGTCAATTTGTTATAGAGGAAAATCATCTTTTAGACAAGCCTTATTCAAATCCCTATAGTCCAAACAAATCTTGACCTTACCATCTTTCTAAAGAACTGGGACTATATTAGCCAGCCACTGGGTGTCATCTACCACTTCTAGGAACTTTTCTTTCAGTTGTTTTTCTACTTGTTCTTTGACCAGGAGAGCCCATTCTAGCCTTAATCTTCTCTTTTTCTATTTTATCAGTGTGATGTGAGAATACATGGGAATCATGTGTTCTGCAATCTCTCTATCGATCCCAGACATATCCTTATAGCCCCAAGCAAATACTTTTTTTCTTTTTTAAGAGTTTCTTTCATTTTTTCTCTCTCATAAGGAGTTAAGGCAGAAGCAATAAGTATATTTCTAGGGTTATCGCTGGTGCCTAGATTAAATGATTTAGTTTGCACTGAATTAATGTCAAACATATGCATAAAATGATCATCACACACAATATAACCATTAAGAAACATTTCGCATAAGTAAGCATAATCAGACTTCATCACATTAACTTTATAAAGAAAAATGTCATTAGTCTCAAACAAATTACAAAGATAAAAGTCAATGTCATCATAAAAAAAATCCATAATAGAATTAAGGACAAAGGCTTCGAAGTTGAATTCCTTTTCCTAGTTAGCAGCATCCTTCAGCCCCACTGCAGGAATATCCCCTTCTGATTCTGAAGTCAATACCAGCTCTTTTATCATAGGCTTTTTAATAGCAGGTTCTTGGATCCCATCCATATATTCAGTAAAGATTTTGAACCTAGGGACTAGCCTCTCAGCAATCATCAGGGGCTCAAGAGCTCCTTGGTAGGGGTAATTGGCACCTTCCTCTGCAAATGTTTCTTAAAGTGTCTTTTTCTTCAACTCATCCCTAATTTTGCTCTTCCCAGACTTGCCCCTAGTTTCTTCCTTCTTATCAGACTCATCCTCCCTTGAATATCCTAACCCGTGCTTCAGAATTGGTACTTTGGGTTCAATGAATTTCAGTGAGCCCTACTGATTCTTTCCTAGTCCCATCCCATGTATGAACTGCATGCTCTTCATTATACTAACCACCTTTGGGTTTAGCTCATCTTCATAAATCATGCAGACTTCAAAACTTGGGTTGTTCGGGATCTCAGTAGGAGCTATTTCAATACAGCAACTGTAGCCTCTGTTTCAGCCATTATAGTAACCACCCTCCCCTCATATGGAAATTTAATCTTTTAATGAATGGTGAATGGTACTGCCCCTAAAGGATGGAACCACAGTCTTCCTAGAAGAATAGTGAAGGTGACTGGAATATCTATCACATGAAGGTTAACCCAAACTTCAATAGGACTAGTCTTGACTAAAGCTTGGAAAGTTCCATCAATTGACCTTTTCGTATCATCATAAGCCTTTATGACTACATCAGAGGGTTTCAAATCAGCTACCATCAAGCCTAGCTTCGGTAGGATTTTCAAAGGACACACATTGATGGATAACCCATTATCGACCATGACATAGCATATCAACTTGCCTTTCACTTCGGCCTCAATGAATAGGGTTTTGCTATGACCCCTTCCTTATAAGGGTAGGTCATCATCTGTGAACACAACTGCCCCCTAAGGACTTTCAGTTAGCAAGTTCACCATTTGCTTTGGAGTGTGTGTCGAAGGTATCTTCTTATGATCGGGAGCTAAAACCAGAGCTTCCCGATGGGCCCGGGAGTTTATAAGCAACTCCTAAATATTGGCAAGAGTTTTCTCGTCACTTTTCGCCTCAATAATCTCCTTAGCTTTCTCATTTTTCTTTGATCCCTCTTTTGAACTACTTCCCTCTTTCTCAAACCTAGACTTCTTCACTTCTTCCTCCCCTCCTCTGATTTCTCAATGGACTGTGTTGCTCTCCTCTCATTGTTCTTCCACAGATCAACTGCTCCTCCCTTTTCATCATCAAAACTCTAAATATCCAATATATTTACATGAGACTCAATGGCCTGTTGCCTTAGATTCAGGTCTTTTGGTTATGGTATTAGTGGGGTAGGTACAACATCAATAAAGAAATTAATGACTTCTTCCTCTGTTAGACCCGTGTTGATCATCAGGATACAAGGATTTGGTAATGGTACATTTCGATAGTTGGGTAAAGGGTTATTTTGGATGTTTAATTTTCTGGTTTTTAGGTCAGTTATTTTGCCCAAATCAATCAAATCTTGAATCTCATTTTAGGCGAGTGCATTTTTCTGTATCATGCTCAATGTTCTGGTGGTACTTGCAGTATAGTTTTTGGTCAGCATTTAGGAAAGGAGGTCATTTAGGTAAGGGTTGTAACAAGTTATTCTCAATTAGTTTTTCTAGGACTTTGGAGAGGGGTCTTCCCAAATTATAAAACCTTCGGGATTGCTTGACTACGTTAATATGTATATTACTACCCAGATCTAAACCCTTCTCTGTTTGCAAATCTTCCACTGAAGAACTTCTTTTCTTGTGCAAGGTCTGATTCTTTCTGTACTCTAAACCTGTACAACTCCTTAAAGTTTTAAATCCCTAAATCCCTCAATTTCTTGGAGAGAGAGAGTACAAATCCCTCTATGGCTATAACTAGTTGATCAGATTCCGCAAGTTATTGCTTCATCTGTGCTAATTTTGCTCTCCACTTGATCAAATAATCCATAAAGGATTCATTGAAATTTTGTTTCACATTCTGCAAGTCTCTCAAAGAAGCCTCTATTTGAATATTAAGATTGTACTACTTGATGAATGCAACTCATAACTCCTCCCAATAAGCTTGAACATGGGATTCTAAACCATAATACTGTCTGATGGGTGCTCCTTCTAAAGACAACGAGAATTGCTTCACAATCTATGCTTTAGTTAATTCTATCATCTTCATGTAGGTCACATATTGCTTTAAATAGAGGTGGGGGTCCTCTATGCCAGTGAACTTCTTTATGTCAGGAAACTTAAACTTCTGTGGTAGGGGATCATCATCTTTATCCAGGCTCAACTTGGAATAGCTCATTGGGCCATTGATCCCTTTTTCTTTCATCATCAACTGAATTTAAGCCATAGACTTGACAAGGTCTTTAGCCCAATCTGGCTTCTCTATGTTTCCCGAGGCATCCTCTTTCTGATGGATAATAGGTTTTGCTAATACTGTCTATTGATCATCCTCTACCTTTTGCCTGTCAAGAATCTTAGCATCCAAATCAAAAGGTCAAGGTTGAGGTACTAGTGGTTGGGGTGCTAGGGGTTGTGGTGTTGGCAGTTCTCCTTTAGCTATACCCATCATTTCCCCATAATTTCTCTCATGATTGCCCTGGTTTGTATGACCATTTTATCTTTCAACTGTTCTTTGAAGGCTTCAGCATCAAATTTTGCTATTTTGATCTCTCTATAGATTTTAACCAGGCAACCAGTGTCAGATCACTTCCAACTGGTAGATTGCTATAGATATATGCAATCATTGAGGGTTAAAAATATGCATGAGGTGTATACATAAAAAGCAAGCCTATTGGTAAAAAGAAAAAAAAATATACATGTATCAAAGGACAAAAAAGGCTCATAAATGGTATCTCCACCCTTATTTCTCTCACACATATGTTCAATGGCGAGTTCCTTATCCTAGGATTTTTTTCTAGGTTTTTTATTATCAATGGGGGATAATAAAATCTACAGATGCAAGATAACTCTCAAGACAATATAGACAAGTGGTAACTCCTCCAAATAATTCCAAAGTCCATTTTAAATGGGCCAAGAATGATATCGAAGGCCCACCTTGTCAAGATTCCTTTGAAATGGGTTAATAATAGGCATGAGAGGCCCATCTTGTCAAGGTTTATTTAAAATGGGCTTAGGCCTTATTTAAAGGATTACCATATGGCATAAAGCACATGCATTTGGAAAAAATCTAAGTGGAAATTACTAGGTCATTTACATAAGTTGAGTCTTGGATAATAAGCTTCGACTCCTACAACTATATACATCCATTACGTCTCCCCACTCAAGGGTTTGTGCGACGTGGATAGGTATGTGCCGTGAGTGACAATAATCAAATACCTCACCACCAGGTTTGAATGAAACACAGGCAATAAAGAAAAAATCATTGTCGATTTATTTAGGACTTGGAGTGCATTGTGTGGAAACATGTAGTGAATGCAAAATTTATGAAGAAAATAAAGAAATAATCAAAGATGATAAATTACAAAACACTTGGAATCAGTTTCTCTATCCCTAGTGGAGTCACCATTGTAGATTACGATTTTGGTTGCACTCCTAAGTGTTGCGACCATGACACTTGAAAATATAAAATGGGCTTGGGGTCCAAAATGGGGATGGGGTCACCACCCAGATAAAAGTTGGAACACATTGTATAACAACTAGATTCCACGGAGGTTCCTAAAAGCCGTCATCAAATATCGGGTTCAAAAACTGGGTATGAGCTTTTGGAATGCCCACCCAACCTTGTGGTTGGCCTCCATATGTGTTTTGTATTTTGTTACCTTTGATTATTAAATTATTTCCTTATTAACATGCAAATAGTGATTGATTCCCAAATTTATATTTTATCCTAAGTTTGTACATTAGTCTTATTTCATGCTTATATTCCCGACATTCAATCACAAATAAAATAAAATAAAATAAAACAAATAAAAATAAGTTACAACCATTCATTCCAAATAAAAGGGGTAAGGATTAAGGATTACAACTTTTGGTGTAAATAAATATAAAAATATTAAGAATAAACCATATATAAAAAAAATAAACTGAAAATAAACTAATTAATTACACAAATTAACACTCTAAAAATAAATAAAGCAAATGTCTAGTGATTAAAAATCACCAAAGAATTCCTGCAACACATACAAGTTAATTCCATACAACAATAATATTTACAAATCATCAATAAATAGTATTCACAAAAATAAATGAAAATAAACTCATAAAATGGTCCACTAAATAACAAAAAAAAGAAAAAGAAAATAACATTGAAACAATATTGATAAACATAGGGAGCATGCGTAATCTCACAAAATATAACAAATTAGATAAGAAAATTATGTCAAACATGCAAGATAATAGCTAAAAATAAAGATAGGAACCTGCAAAATGCTGGTTAAGAGGTGACGCCTCTTCAAAGAAGTGTCACCTCATGACTAGGAGGCATTGAGGCGACGCCTCCCTCGCCTGAGACGTTGCCTCTTCAATAGGGATAGAGACAAACTACATTTCTTAAATCTTAAAAAACTCAACAATCATGCAAATAAACAACAAACAAATGCAAATATATAGAGTATACATTAACCACTGTCACAAAGACATAGTGTGGAGATGAGTAGTCGCCACCCAAGGTAATAACTGGGAAAAATAAAAAAATGGTAGTACTCGATTCCCTAAAAGAAAGCCAGCACCATAACTAGGAGATTCTGGGTATAGAATACTAACTTCTTTCAGTTTTATGTTCTTTTAGAATTACTTTATGAATTACTATTTTATCCTCTATTTACATGCAATTTCATACAAACACTAAAAAAAAAAAAAAACAATTCCAAGCAAACTAGTCATGAAATATACAAGTAAACAATGCATTCATTTAAATCACAATCCCTAGGTTAGTCTAATCTACATTGATTTTAATTAAATGGGCTAAATCTACATATTTTAATTTACAAGTGAGCTTAAAGACTAATGGGCCTAATCCTTATTCAATTTTAATTAAATGAACCTCAGTCTATTTATTTTAATTCTAAACATGGGCCTAGATCTACAAATTATGAAGTATTTAATTTAGTGGGCCTAATTCTACATGTTTTAATTCTAAAGTGATCTTAAATCTATAAATTATGGAAAAGACTTAAATTAAATGGGCTATCTAAATTAATTAAATTAAATTAAGTGGACCTATGTCTAATTAACTAAATAAGCCTAAGTTATCTCTACCCTAAATCTAATTAATTATAGGCCTAAAATGCATTTTAATTAAACCTAAAAAGACCTAAATTTAAATGAGTTAAAGTTTAGTGTGGGCCTAGGGCCCAGAACACATAAACATAAGCAAACAAGCCCAAAAAAATAAGAACATCAAAATAAATAAGTAGAAGATCAAATTATTAATTAAATCTATTCTAAAACCCTAATTTAATTAAAGTAACCATGAACATAACAATCAATCAAGCAAACTAAGTTTACCAACTTAAATCTAATTCAATGTTAATTAGACAACCTAACGATTTCTATAACCACTAATTTTAATTAATTATCGAATGAAAACCCTAATTTTACTAACCAATGACTTAAAATAAAATACACAAGCACACACACCAAATTTCATTATTCCCACAATTAGGGCTATTACAATGAACTATTGAGAATAATAATAAAGAAAATTAATATAACCCAAAAATAAATAAAAGTAAAATAATGATAAACAAACTCAATAAAAACCCTAGAAATATTATTTAGCTACAAGGTTCCATCTTATTCTTTGAGTAAACTCATTAAGTGATCCTCTCCATAATCCCCAACATAAAAATAAACAATGGTTAGTGAATAAACAAAATAAAAATAAAAATTTAAGTAAAACCATAATTGAATAAGAACAAAAATAATAAAATAAAAAATAATAAAAAATAGAGAAGGAGAACATGATTATGGGATGCACTGTGGTTGGCTCTTCAAACTAGTAAAATCACCATTTATTCGTTAAATAAATCTTCAAAGACTTGTTATTCTTTCTTTAAAAAAAAGGCCTATTGCTCCTTGCTTCCAAAACAAAATAACCAAGAATATTTTTGTAAGTGTAGAAAAAGAGAGTTTCAAATAAAAAGAGAAAGATCCTGAGAATTCCCTCCCTGCTCCAGGAGCCTAAGCTATTTTTTTATAGGGAGAAAAAAAAAAACTCTAAGTTCTATGTACTGAAAGATCTAATTTTAAAAGAACTTTATTTCTTGAAGAGTTACAATTTTAAAAGAAATTTATTTCCTGAAGAGGTATATAAATCCCAAAATAAATTTAAGAAAATTTTTAAACCAATAAAAAATGTTTAAACCAATCAAAACTAGGAAAAAATATTTTTATTTTCTGTAAAAAATACAAAAAGCAAATGAAAAACACATAATTCCGATCATAATTCTATAATTCTTATTTTTTAACTTTTAATTACAAAAAATCCCTGAAAAAATTAAAATTTTCAATTAGGTCTGAAAAGGTATTACAATTAAGTCCTTAAAAAACCAATGACACTCTTTTTGAAAACATATTTGAACTTTTGAGGTTTTGAACTTCAAGTGTTGAAGACCTACTTATAACATTTTCATCATTGGAGTCCTTTATCGCATTCATATTTTATTATCCCGAAATTGGGTGTTTACAAAGGGCATGGTTTCAAGCATGCCTATGCTCCATCCCGTATCGCAACTCCTTTATTTCTAATGGTTGACACGGCTTCAAGCATGGTCGTGCTTAATCCATATTGCCTTGATTCTTCTTCCAGAACGTGACATAGGCCCAAACACGCCCATGTCATGGCCATGTTTAGTAATCCTTGACTATATAGGCTTTTTTTTTTTTAATCTTTCCTACAAAAGGGGGAAACTCTTATTAATATCAATTAAAAGCTTCTAAATAAACTAAAAATAATAGGAAACTAAAATAAAGGTCTAAATTAAGCAAATGCCTAATTAAACCTAAATTCTTCCTAATTATTACTAACTATTTATTTAAAATTCATTAAAATTCAACTCAAGAACATGTGTAAAATTACACACAATAAGCCACCCCAATATGTTTTCAATGACATGATGAGCAAGGTGAACACTTTACATTCTTATACTGGAGGTGAAACATTTTATTCTTTGTTACTCATAGCTATGGTTCAATGCCTGCATCATACTCGTGATTATGATATTTGACTTCATGAATTACTTGTCTTTGCTTGATATTTGTATCATCATCTTTTCTAAATCTAAATAACTGAGAACTGTAGATTGATCATTTTGGCTTTATCAATAAAAGGAATTTTATTAAATATTTATGAGCTAATACTACACTTAAAAAAAGAAAGAACATATGCATATGGCTTTAGCACCAAGTTATGGAACACTTAAATAAAAAAAAAAATTAATTCTCCAATCTGCATGTCCATAGAATATTAGTAGTAAAGAATTAAATGACACTGAATCCAAAAAAATTCACAGTATGACTATTGGTTCCTTACTACAAATGAATTCAAGAGATTACTTACATTATACTTTGTAATATCCCGTGCTTTTAAAATATTTTTACACTGTACCGGGATATGCAGTGTTAATAATTTATGTACATTATATGATATTTTTACGAGTTAATATGTATTTAAAATCTATTTTAATTACGGTGTATTAATTTCAGTGTTTTACGTAAAATTTTCCCGGGACTTGCATTTTCGGGAAAATTTTCACGTAAACAATGTATTATTAATTATTTTAAATATATTTACGGACTTGCATGAACTCATACATATTTTTAAATTATTAAATAAAGCCTGTGTGTGTATATTTATTTAATTAGGGTTTATTATTACCCTAATATTTTATTAAGTATTTAATTGTTTTATTGTTATTTAATTAATTTTATTTAGTATAAATTATTAAAATATTAAATTTTATGTGTGTGGTGTATATTTGATGTGTGTAATTTAATATTATTTTATTATATAGTGTAAAGTATATATATATACATATATACATTAAAATTTTGTCAAAATTACAAAAGTTTGGAAAATTACAAAACTGCCCCCGATTATCCCTTTCTTCCCCGACCATTCCCCTTGCCGTCCGGGCGTCTGTCACGCCGTTTCTTCACCGTGGGTGTGCCGTCCAGTGTGCCACCGTCTTCCCCGACCAATTCCGTCGCCTGAGGAGGCCGTTTCCGGCGCCTGGAAGTCGATTTTGGCCGGAGAAGCCGAAAATCGATCCACCGTCGATCACGCCGATTCCGGCCACCGTTTTTGACACCGTCGGTCTCTTTCTTCTCCTTGAGCTCCGGTGAGTGTGATTCTAGCTTTGGTTTGAACTAAAATGGTCTAGAATTGCTTAGGTTTCGATTTTGTCAATTTCGGCCTATTAGGGTTTTTGAATTTTTTGAGCTTCGAATTGATTGATTCATGAAAACTTCCTTCACAAATGTTGTTCCTAGTAGCTTAATCTACATGTATGATTTTTTGTAGAATTTTTGGAGATTTTTTGGATTTTTGGGTATTTTTGAATATTTTAATATTATTTTCTAATTTTCGGAAATTAATTATTTAAATTATGAAATTGGAGTTTATGGTTTTATTAGGTGATGAAATGAATTATAGGAATTTATTTGGAATTTTTATGAATTTCTAAGTATTTATTTTGAATTATTGAAGTTTATGTGATTTTGAGAAATTAGGGTTAATTGTGTTTTTATTTGAATTTAATTGGTTAATTGAGTTTAATTATTGATATTATTGATAAATATGTTGAGAAAATTAATTTTTGATAATTTTATAATTTTTGGTGAATTTTTGAAGTAATTTAAGTATATTTATATATATAGGGGTATTTTGGTATTTAAGGTATAAAAATGATTTCTACAAAATATTTGGTATTTTTAACTAATTAAAACTATTTTTTGTGAATTATTTTCAATTATATATATAATATACGGTTTTTCTAATAAAATGAGTTTTTATCGATTTTTACAATGTTTTAAGGTTAATTATGTAATTTCTACGTATAAAATGTATTTCTGTGATTTAAGGATATTTTTGGTATTTCGGGAATTATTCTGTGTTTGTGGACCCCAGTCGGTGGACTGTAGTTTGGAGTCCGACCGTGGGATTTTGATTGTGTTGAGCCTATTTTTCGAAGTGTATTTCCTTGCAGGGTCGGCTCTACTCTTTTGAGTAGAGAGATGTCCGTTTTACAGGGGAGGTTCTGCCGAATTTTCGGTAGAATTCTCATAAAACGTGATATCCAGTCGAACCCTAATTTTGTTTCCGTACTTAAATACTCTAGATTGAATTCTAGGATTTCTGTTAGGGATTATTCTGATGTCGATCATTTATTGCTTGTTTAGTTGCGCCGAGATCGAGGGCTAGTGGACCAGACCCATCGGACCTATCTCGTGGAGCTCATTAGGTGAGTTACTATTTTATATATATATGCTTAGGATGCATGACTTAGAAATGCATGTTTTATGTTGATTAAAGATGCATAAATAATTTGATTACTTCTTAATTTTACATTAAGTATACTTTTGGTTTATTTTTGGTATATACTAAATTATATGCATATTTTGTGAATAAAATATATTTAAAATGTTTTTAAATATATTTCCAGCTTAATTTATAATTTGATTGAATTCATTTGATATACATATACTCGAAATATACCTGGTTTACTTTTGGTATATTTCCGGTATATATATGGATTATATTGTTATTTCATTTACATTCATGCATCATATATTTTTATGAATGAATGTTTTATATTATTAATGATGAAGGATATCAATAGAACGTGCTACCTAGTGGGCAGCACTAGGACCGAGTACGTACCGGTACACCTATAGCTTTAGGCTATATTACTAACTATTTGTGGATATTGGTTTGATATGATTATTGATGTGTGAGATGTGATTTGGGTGTGATTGCTGGAGCTCGGTTGACCAAGTGTCTCGGGGCCAATCACACTGGCAGTTAGACTGCTGGAGCTCGGTTGACTTAGTGTCTCGGGGCCAGTCTACTGTCTAAATGGATTAAGTGGATATATTTGGACTAAGTGAGCCTGTATGGCTAGAGTGTTGTTTAACACTATTTTCTGAGGTTGCGATATTCTAGGGTTCTATGTGATCCTTCATAAACTGGGATTTTTCAGTAAAATATATAAAAATGATTTTTCTGCATCTGTATGAATTTGCCTGTATATATACATATTATATATATACTGTTGATTGTATGCATTATCACTTAGTGTGTATGTATATATATTATAGTAATTCACTCAGTGAGGTCTGACTCCCCTCCGTTGACTATTTTTCAGGAGAGTCAACTTCCTCAGACCTCAGTAGCAGGTCGATACGCCGGATTTCTTCCGCCCCGGCTTCTTTATGTAAATTATATACTTGAGTCTTATTTATTTTATCTAGACACTGCAGTAGTTGTGAATTACAGTGTTGGATTTCATGTATTTTATTTTTAAAGAGATGTATTATGTTGAAACTGGATTTGTATTAAAGATTATATATATCTATGTAATGAGATTTTGATTTAAATCCAGTTGATGTGGATAATATTATGATATTATGATTTTTATTTCCGCTGTATATTATACTGTTACTGTTATTATGGCATGATTTATTTTATTTTTAGGCTTGCTACGGGTTCCGGATTCGAAAGAATTCCCGTTCCCTAGCGCCGGTCATGGCCCCTGTTTTGGGTCGTGACATACTTCTGGTAATCAGAGTCACCCAGTCCAAAAATAGCATAATGAACTCCTTCCAACCATTGTTTACTAAGATTTTCTGTGGAAGAAAGTTCTAAAAGCCCTACATGTGTAGAACATAGATCTAATAATAATAAATAAATCAAAATGAGGCTTTTTTGTTTGCCTTCATAAAACAAACATATAATAAAAATATATAAAAAATACCTTTATGGAATTTGATGCCTCTCCCTGGCTTGTGGTAGAAACAACAAAATTACAATATCCTAAAAAAAACAAAAAGAAATATGAGACAACACAAAATTAATATGTTGGTAAGCAATATTGCAAGGAGTCATTTAAAATTTTAGCATAGATGACATAATTGACACATTAAAACTAAATTCTTTATAAGCAGTAATTAAAAAAAAAAAAGAAAAAAAGCAAACACAACATTTTCAACCAAGCGATAGGGAAATTATTGAAGCTACAATTATTAAAGAATCAAAGATGAACTGAACTAAGATCAACAATCAAAAGAAAGCACAACATTCTTAATAAAAAGAAAAGAAAAAAAAATAGTATTATGTATAAATTACATTAATAAACATCAAAAGCAAAAATGACAATAATACTAAGCCAAAGAGGTTGTACCTAAATGTAAAGGTATGAAAGAAGTCCTGCAAAATGGTTGACAATTTTGATTCCTAAAACTCATGGTTGTCTTTGCTAAAACCCTTCAAATGCCTCTCCACCCAAAATACTAAAACCCTTATTCCCCAAATCCTCAATTCCCCAATTTTTTTTTAAAAATATTAACTTTCACCTTTAAACCCGTCAAAACCCAATTTCTTTCTTTGCTAATTGCAAGTACAGGAGAGGGTATAATGAAGGAAATTACTATGTGTTTAAAGTTGTTTTGAATTCATTAGTTAATCTGTTAAGTCTTATAATTGTAATAATAAAAATAATAGTAATATTAAAAATAATTTTTCGGTGATCAAAAGAACTAAGATCTTTTGTGATTGATTGGTGATTGAAGCTACAAATATTAAAGAATCGAAGATGAACTAAACATTAAAGAACCAAGATCAACATTCAAAACAAAGCACAACATTCTCAACAAAGAGAAAAGAAAAAAAATAGTATTACGTATAAATTACATTAATAAACATCAAAAGAAAAAATGACAATGATACTAAGGCAAAGAGGTTGTACCTAAATGTAGAGGGATGAAAGAAGTCTTGCAAAATGGTTGACAATTTTGATTCCCAAAACTCATGGTTGTCTCTGCTAAAACCCTTCAAATGCCTCTCCACCCAAATTCCCAAAACCCTAATTCCCCAAATCCTCAATTCCCCAACTTTTTTTTTAAAAAAATATTAACTTTCACCTTTAAACCCGTCAAAACCCAATTTCCTTCTTCGCTAAGTGCAAGTACATGAGAGGGTCTACTAAAGGAAATTACTATATGTTTAAAGTTATTTTGAATTCATTGGTTAATTCGTTGAGTCTTATAATTGTAATATTAAAAATAATAGTAATATTAAAAATAATTTGTTGGTGATCAAAATATTTTTCATATTTTGTTTACATTTTCTCCTTTGTTGCAATTTAAGCATGCCAAATAATTTGATGTAATATAACACATATGTAAATAAACATTTAAAATTTTTGGGCATTTTTCTATAACAAAGGAGGAAAAAATCTTGAATATATAAAATATAAAGAGCACCAAGTACTTTAGAAACCCCATGAACTTTTAACAAATGATTTATCATATGTTGTAGAATTGGCCAAATGGAATCACTAATACTCATATAAGATGTTGAAGGCAGTATAGTAATCATAACATCACTCGCTTCTGTAACTTCAAAAGGTATTTATTTTAATGGAACTCCAACATCAATAAAAATTTTGATGGCATTACAATTTCTATAATAGAACCAAATTTGCCCATTTGATTTCAAGTACAGATGATGAAACTTCTATCTACATATATTAAGCCATATAACTAAAATCATAATGCTAATAAAAGAATGTACACCTTTGATTAAAAATATACTTGTCGAAAGATTATAGACTTATCCCTAAACATACAAAACTTTATTAAAACTTAAATAAACATATGGAAGTTAAAACAATAAATAGAAAGAAAAGGGCTTATGCCATACATGTCATGAATAACCACTTTGTATTTAGCCTTAATAAGATTTTGTGCCATTCTTGATCCCATATTTCCCAGTCCTATGAATCCAACATGTTGCAATTCACGTTCATGTATAAGATTCAAAATTTGAGTAATTTGCAAGATGAAGCATAAAAAGCACCATGGCAGAAAAAAACATTTGTCATTCCAACACATATAGACAAAGTGGTTCATCGTTCTTCTTAAAATCTAGTATATGAGATTTAATTTGATTCATAATGTTTATTTACAACATATATAACTATAAAGAAAAAGCATACACTGGGAAGAAAGTAAATTAAAAAACCTACGACAGGGGAGAATCCTTCATGGGGAAGCTCATAATCATCTTCTTGTAGGCTTTTGCATAAAGGAAAGTCATCAGCTACTTCACCAAAAGATGGTAAGTATTATGAGAAGTGCATATTTAACAAGCATGCATACATGCATATATATATAACCAAAGATAAGCCAATTGCATAAATGCAATTAAACTATAGAAAAGAGCAAAAATTTTTAGTTTTTTCTTTCAAAAGATGAAACTAAGAACAACATTATGACCTGAAACAATAAGATGGGATAGTGGGAATTTCCTCTAAAGATGATTGAGAATGGAAGCTATAAGAAGATACTATTCTTTATTACAATTGACTATTACTTCTAGAATTGTTACTAATCACACAAATATAGTATTAAAAGAAAATTCAAAAGCAAGAATTCATAATCCAGTGCCAATGGTATTAATATAAAAGATAGTGTTTCTCCCTATCCAAATATTTTTGGCATTGTTTGTACCGGCCCAGAATGGCCCAAACACCTTAATCAGCGCATTGAGGTGGGACCAAATCCACTTTACAGGGCCCAGTTAGGGTTAAAGAATTCATCCATTAGTCAAAGTGCTTTTTTGGCAAGTAGACAGGCATGCCTTAATCCAGGGAAATCAACAAATTATCTTATTACAATTTAGGAAGGTTTTTTGTAATTAGTTTACTTGTTATAGATTAGGTACGTCTTCTATTTGTATTTATTTCTTTTCTTAGTCAGGCTTAGGACTTATAAAAGCCAAAGCTTATGCATTATCATAAAGGAACACACATTTTTAATCAAAATTCAATATACTGCTCTAAGCTATATTATTAGACCCAGTGTTTATTTCTATCAAGATCCTAGTGATCAACAGCTTCCTAGTGAAGCAAACATCCTGTTTGATCCAAATCAAATAAGTTAGAAGGGACTTGAACTTGTTTCTTGCTCCTGTCACCACCCCGAGCTGGTGATAAAACCTTTATTCTTTAATGCCATCTTCTGTGATATTGTAAAAGGCTCATAAGAACCCATTTAAATAATCGAAAAGTGCTTGGGCCAATTCTTAATATTTTTGAGACCGAACAAATAGGAATGATGGTAATAGAAAAAGAAAACAAAAATAGAAGGAGATTTTAGGATATAAAAATTAAAGAAATAAGCAAACCAAAGAATTGAAGAATTCATATCTTTCTCAGCTAAAACCCTTTAAATCACTCTCTACCTTGATTCCCATCAAACGACTCTTTCTTTTCTTCTAAAAACACCAAGCTACAGTGTTCATGCCCATCAAATTATGCTTTCTTCAAATAGTATCTCTCAACAAAATTTCAATTCCCTCCTCTCTTCTCTTTCCTCCCTTTCAACCCAAAAGATTGCATTCTACAACACTACTGTTGGCCAAGACTTTTTGATCAAGGTATACGATCTCTACATTTACCAAGGGAAGTTTAAAACTGTTGCTTGTAGTTCATATCACCGAGCTTAAAGATGGTATCTTTATTAATTGCACCATTAATCAAATGGTGGCTGATGGCTCATCATTTTGGCAATTCTTTAATTCTTGGTCACATATTAGTCATGGATTTGTTAAGATTTCCAAGGCTCCTATTCTTGATCGTTGGTTTGCATGGAGGAACACATAGATTACGCAAAACATAAGCAATGCAGAGCAGTGAAATCTATTTGCTTCACAGATTCGATAAGATTTTGTTATTAGAAAAGTGAAAACTATTTCAAAACCCTTCATTTTCTACTACTTTTCAATTTTGTAATTGAAATTAAAAGCACCTAGGACCAAAATGAAAGCAACAATGCAAATGACATATGAAGCATACAAAGTGCCACATGGCACTAACAATATGAGATGACAAAATTCATGTACTTAATTATTATATATTTCATATAGACAGAGATTAAAAAAATATAAAATAACGAACAAAATTATAATAAGTTATTAAAACTATATCATATTAAAATTAATTACAATAAAAATTGACTAACTAATCATCAATTAAAATAAATGTAAAAGTAACTTACAGAATTGAATAGATTATTAAAAAAATTAAAATTAAAATTAAAATTAATTAGATATTGAATGACTATTTACATATTTGAAATTGAAATTATTTGCAATAATAAGTATCTAATTAATTATAAATTAAAACAATATAAAATAATCTAAAAATTATAAATTTTATTAATTAGATAGTAAATTATTAAAATTACTTATAACAGCAATTGACTAACTAATTGCAATGTAAAAGTGTGTTATAAAATTGACTAGGTTATTAATTAAAAATTAAAATAATAGCAACCAATTAATTATTTGACATTAAAATTAGTTACAATAATAAATGTCTATTAAGTATAAAGATATTTAATAAAAAAATAAATTAAAACTAATTGCAGTATTAAGTTTCTAATTTTTTATAAAAATATTAAATCATAAATTGAAATAATATAAAAGAAACCTATCAAATTGAGTTAATTATTAAATAAAAATAAAAAATAATTAGACAATAAGTGATCAATTAACTCCTATGAGATTAAACATCGTTACAACAATAAATGTATAATTAATTATAAAAACATAAAAAATTATATATATATATATATATATATATATATATATATATATATATATATATATATATATATATATATATATATATAAACAACCACGTATTAATATTATTAATATTAATATTATTATTGTTATTATTATTATTATTATTATTATAAACGTTTTAAAAATAATAATAGTGTTATTTATTTATATAACAATTTGATATTTACTTAGTATAGTTATAATTCATTACAAATTTCATAAATATTTTATTTGAATAATTATAGATATTACTTCAATATTTATTATAATTAGTTTTTCTCAAATTCACCTAATTAGAATAGAAAATATACTTTCAATTAAATTAGAAGTTTTGTTCAAAATAAGATAGAATTTAACCTAAATAAAATAGGAAATATACTTTCAATTAAATCCCTATATTTTAGTTAATTAACTTTTATTAGAGATAAAATTGAAGTTAACCTAATTAAAATAGGAAATAAACTTAATTTTAATTAATTATATTTTATTTTTATTAGTAAATGACTAAATTATCCAATTTTTATATAATAATAAGTGAAGACTTTATTGTGATTTTGCATGTCCTCCCTTCGTACACACACACACACATATAAGTTTTTACCATGAACTCCTCCAAATAGAAGTTCTTGAACTTGATGGCCTTTGATGTATTTTTTGTGTAATGTACGTACTCACAGAATGAATATTCGGACTGAATCTGTTAAGAAACAAAATACATATGTAAATATTATGTGAACATATAAATGAAAAAGCTTCACAATATACATTTAAAATTGTTAAGAAATATGGACTTGTCACTACTGACACTAATTGGTGTTTGGATAATAGTGTGACTAGACTTTATAGTGGCTACAAAAGCTATCAACTCGGGAGATGAAAAGTAGAAGGTGAGGGCTAAGAACATGAGGAAAGAGTAACAAGGGAGTGAACATCATCATTGATGGGTGTTTGCGATGAATTTGGCAGAGATGTAGGAGTAAGTGGTGGCTATAGCTAGTGATGGCTGTGACAGTTTAGTGGTTACAACCAGTGGTGGCTGTGATGGTCCAGTAGCTAAAGTCAGTAACAATAATGGATACACACACACACACACACACATATAATATAAAAGAATAAGACTCATAATAAAAATTTAAAAGTATTAAGAAATATGGATTTACTTGTTACCTTTGACACTGATAGGTATTCAGATAATAATGTGACTAAACTTTGTAGAGGCTGTGTAGGCTATTGACAGGGGGGATGAGAAGTGCAAGGTGAAGGTTGAGAATAAGGGGGAAGGAGTAATAGGGGAATGAACATCATCACTGATGGGCGTATATAATGAATCAAGTAGAAAAGTAGAAGTGAGTGGTGGCTATAGTTGATAATGGCTGAGGTAGTCTAATGGCTATAACCAATTGTGGCTATGACAGTCCAATAACTAAAGCCTATAAAAATAATGGATACACACACACATGTATACACGTATGTACACACGTATACACATACATACACACGCGTGTACGCATACACATACACATTTATATAATAAATAAATGAACAAGATTCACAATCTACATTAAAAAATGTTAAAAAATATGGATTTGTCATTATTAAAATTAATTAGTGTCTAGATAATAGTATGATTAGACTATGCCAAGTTAATAAAGGTTATTGTTTAGAGGAGTTGAGAAGTGGAAGGTAAAGGACAAGAAGGCTAAGAACGGGGGCAAGGTGTAACAAGGGAATAAACATCATCACCAAAGGGTGTATACAATAAATCAAGTTGAGACGTAGGAGCGAGTAGTGGCTATTACTGATGGTAGCTATGATAGTCTAATGGCTATAGACAGTGGTGGCTATGACAATCTAGTGGCTACAACTGGTGGTGGATGAAATAGGTGGAAATACTGGATGGCATCTGCCTATATTTATGCCCCAAAAATCCAAAAGTCAATGAAATTTTGACATAGTTTTGTTTGTAACTATATGAAAATAACATATTCTTTATCTTTATCACTTTGTTAGATTGTATTCTTACCATAAGTCTTCTTTTATCATGGTGTTATTTACTTATTAGGTTATTGTACTTATGCACTATATAAATTGATGTAACATTATTACCATTGAATGTATACAAAAACCCTTTTTACTATATGGTATTAGAGCCTAAACCATGGCTTCTAAAATTCCTGTAACTCTATCTTCTTCATCTTCTTTAGTCTCTAAAAGCACCACCACCACCATCATTCCAACCATAGTCACTTCATCCACTACTGCTGCCCATACTTTTACAATCAAACCTAAGCTTAACAATTATTTAGAATGGAAAACACAATTCCTTCCACTTTTCAACTACTAAAATATATCAAGCTTTGTTGATGGTACCACATCTCCTCCTCCAAAACAAATCTTAACGGAAACAATACCTCCAATCCATATGCCAAATCCAACATATCATGACTAGTATCAGAATGATTAAATGCTTATGACATGGCTTCACTCCTTTATTTCTAAAGAAGTATTTTTATATGTGAGAGGCCTTACATCATTGGCACAAGTATAGAGTGCCTTAGCCAATGCGCTTGGCTCAATTCCATAAAATTGCTAACTTCAATTACACATTGACCTTCAGGAACTCAAACGCAATGACGTGCCCATTTCATAATACTTACAAAGAGCCAAAGCTTTAGTTGATGAGTTGAGTGTTGTAGGAAGACCTTTTTCTTTAGCTGAATTTAATTCTACAATTTATAGGAACATTAGCACTGAGTTCCATCCTATTGTCATTACTTTGAATATTCGACCAGAACCTATCCTATTTCATGAACTCCATGGGCAACTCATTACTCATGAAATCTTTTTAAAAAGCACTCAAGAAGTCTTACTTGCTAATCTTGCATAGATAGCTCCAACATCTCCTCTTTTACCTACACCTTTACCTCACTATGATCATTTCTCAAATCAAAATAGGGGCTTCATACTTTTTTAGGGTAAAGAAAATGGGTAGTGAGGATCAATCAACTTGAGTTACTTTTGAGGCCTTCTAAAAAAAACTTATTATAAAGGTTTGGAATTAGCTTTGAAAACTCTTGTGGGAAGGTTTAAGTGTGAGTCTTGAAAACATTTGGAATAAGGTTTAAATGTGAGTCTAGAAAACATTTGATGAAAGATTTTGAATGAGCTTAAAAACTCATTGTTGTAAGGTTTGGTGTGAGCCATTAAAAACACCATCTTATAATAAAGGGAAAATGTTCAAATTGGACCCTGAACTAGGCACCAAAGTTGACATTGGACCTTAATCTTTGAAAATTTATGCAAATTGGACCCTTCTTCAAAGAATTGTTACAATTAAGTCCAAAAACTCAAAAGAAAGTTTAACTTTAATGTTGATTAATAAAAATTAGTTTGAATAACATTGCAAATTGATGAAATTGGTTTCAAAGTATATATATTTATGAGGTTTTTAAAAAATTTTATTATTTAAAAATACTTTTTTAATTTATAAAAATTTTGAAAAATTGAAAAAATAATTTTTATAGACCTAGAAATTTTTAAATAATTTAAAAATTTTACACTTAAGTTATATATATATATATATATATATATATATATATATATATATATATATATATATATATATATATATATATATATATATATATAAAATTATAAAATTTTTATGCACTTAATACATGTTTAAAATTTTTAATTTTTTTATAGATTTAAAAATTATTGAGTGCATGGAAATTTTTTATTCTTTTTTATTTAAATGTATGTTATTTGATTATAAATTTTTAAAATTTTTTTGGTTTATAGAAAAAAAAAATTTATTTTTCAAAATTTCTAAAAAATTAGCAAAATATATTTCTATATATATGAAATTTTAAAAAATTTTAAAACTTCATAAATTTATATTTTGAAACCAATTTCATTACTATTCCAACTAATTTATATTCATAACATTAAAGTTAAACTTGATTTTGATTTTTTGGATTTAATTGTAACAAATCTTTGAAGAAGGACTCAATTCTTCGACGAATGGTCCAATTTGTACGAATTTTCAAAGATTAAGGTAAAAAATGTAAAAATATATATATTAAGGTCCAACGTCAACCTTAGTGCCCAGTTCAAGGTCCAATTTGCACCTTTTTTGTATAATAAATCTTGAACATAAGATTGAATTGGGTAAATGAAAATCCTAACTTGGAGATCATTTAGGTGGAGACATAGGTTCATTGAAGAGCCTAACTTCTTAATTTATTGTGTTCAAATTTTCTTTCTTGTTCTTGTTCTTATTCACATTTGTTCTTCCTCAAATCAACTTTAATTTTCCATTAATTTCTAAATTTTTTCCTACACCTTAATTAGCCATATTCACCCTCTCTAGGGCATTTTCAATATATAAAATTATTTTTTTAAAATTTATTACAATAAATTAAAATGTTTGAAATTACTTTTTAAGTAGTTGAAATATTATAAAAATTTATCACTATCAAAATAAAAAATTAATTTCAACTTTTATTACTTAAAAGTTTCAAGTTTATCCATGACCATTATAGATAAAAGTCCAAATAAGGTCATATAGAAAGATTATACAACAAGCACTTTTGAGCTCTAATCACTTTAGAGGTTAAAAAGTCAAGTTCTTGAAGCGTTGGCTGCCTCTCATGACCATCAAGAGAGCATCATGAGCAAAAGCCTAATTAAAGCCAAGCATTATGGTCCTCTCACAATCTACCCCTTAATATCCTGAGGTGCTTGATCACGATTATAAGGACGGTCTCACGATCATGAGCATGGTCTGCCTCAACTCCAATGAACACTTTTGAGCTTTAATGGCTAGTTTTAAACGCTCATGATCATAAGCATGCCCTTCGTGACATTGAGCGTTCGTTTCACTACAAAAGGTTAAAATTTCATTTTATGAAGTTAAGGATTGAGAATGGTTTTTCTTCACTCCAATAACTAGAATTTGAGTCTCTAGTTATAACTATCTCTTAAAAACACATTGAAGAGGTTAAGAGGTTTAGTAGAAAAATTCATGATAAAAGTTATTGCTTATAAAACTTCTCATTTCTAATTTTCTTTATAATTAATATTTTAAAGAGAGTTGGGTTATGAGTTAGAGTTAGGATTCTACTTCATCTACTTCTTGGGTTAAGGGAAAATGAGGATAAACTCTAGTGGTTTGATTTAATTATTATTTATTGAACGCACTTGGATTTATGGTTATAGTTTGAGTTTAGTCAATAAAACTCATTTGTGTGAATATTTGAGTTAAGCCTTAAGAAAATCTTATGTAATCAATCTTAGAAATAAGATTGGAATGGGTGGTTTGAAAATCCTAACTTGGAGATAAGTTAGATGGAAGAAGTAGGATTGATTAAGAATTCTAACTCCCAAAAATTTCTTATGTTCTTGTTCTTGTTATCATCTTCAATCTTATTCTTATTCGTTATTACACTTCCTTAAATCACCTTTAATCTCCTTTTAGTTTTTAAAATTTCCTTTAAATTTAATTAGCACTACCTGTAGACGATGGGGTTTAGCACATGTCTAAGATTTTAGCAATTGCGACACTGTTTGAGCTCAGGACTCTATAGAACACACCAATCATTGTCACAAAGACATGACGTGAAGGTGAGGAGTTGCCACCTAAGGTAATAACTGAGACAAATAGAAAGTGGTGGTACTCGATTCTCTAAAAGAAAGCTAACACCACAACTAGGAGATTTTGGATATGGAAAACTAACTTCTTTTAGTCTCATGTTCATTTAGAATTATTTTATGAATTACTATCTTACCTTCTATTTACATGTAATTTCTTAAAAACCCTTATTTAAACAATTAACACCAGTCAAACCAGTCATGAAAAATACATGTAAATAATGTATTCATTTAAGTTCATAATCCCTAAGTTAGTCTAATCTACATTGATTTTAATTAAATGGGCTAAATCTACATGTTTTAATTTACAAGTGACCCTAAAGACTAATGGGCCTAATTCCTATTTAATTTTAATTGAGTGAACCTAAATCTATTTATTTTAATTCTAAAAATAGGTCTACATCTATAAATTATGAAATATTTAAATTAGTGGGTCTAATTATACCTATTTTAATTCTAAGATGATCTTAAATCTACAAGTTATGGAAAAAAAATTTAACAAAAACTTTAACTTAATGGGCTAAGTCTATTAAATTAATTAAATTAAACTAAAGTGTGCCTATATCTAATTTACTAAATGGGCCTAAGTTATCTCTAACCTAACATTTAATTAATTATGGGCCTAAAATCAATTTTAATTAATTAAACCTAACCCTAATTAAATTAGTAAACTTATTTAAATAAAAGGTGAATCTAATTATTAATCCTGAAAAAAACCTAAAATCATGAGCTTAAAGCCAACACAACGAAAACATAATATAAAAATCATAAAAATTAACAAATCAAATATAAAAATACAATCATTAAACAAACAATTAATCAAGATGTATAAATCAAAAGAATAAAAAAAACATGAAAATAATATACTAAACTATATAATAAATAAGCTACATTAATCATGCATTCAATAATATCTAACCCTAATTAAATTATATGCAACTTAAATTTACTACAACCACCATTAATTTTAATTAAAGTTTTACCAGATAAACCTAATTTACTAATCAATTAATAAAATACAACACACAACCACACACACAGGATTCCACTATTCCCATTATTGGGCTATTACAATGATATACTGAAAATAAATAAAAAAATTAATACAACCAAAAAAACTAAATGAATAAAAATAAAAAATAAAACAACCAATAAAATAATAACAAATAAAAAAATCTAAAAACTATATTCAACTACAAAATTAGATCCATGACATTCCATATATCTTTATGGATTCTATTTTTTTTTATAGTGAATTCATCATGTAACTCCCTCCATAATCACAAACACAAAAATAAACAATGATTAGTAATTAAAAAAATAAAACAAAAAATTAAATAAAATTAAAATTAAATGAAACTGAAATAATCAAATAAAATAAACAAAAGAGGGTAGAAGAAGAGATAATTGGATGAATGCAATATTGATTTGCTCCTTATAATGGTATACATCATCATTATTTTTTAGAATAGATCTCAAATGCTTGATTTTTCATCCTAAAAAGTCTACTGCTTCTTCTTAAAAGAACAGCACTTCCAAAGAATAATTTTTAGTTGAAAATTGGGTAAAAAGAAAAGAGGAAGAAGTCCTAGTCCAAAATAAAAAGTCCCCTCCAAGAGAGTTGAGTTGGGTTTATGTAGAAAACCCTAGCTAAAGTCACATATCTTACTGTGACTTCTCCTATTCACAGTGATAAAGTTTTGGTTTAATAAAGACTTTTAATTTCCTAAAAAATTCAAATAAATTCTAGAAGGGATTTATCATATTATTTGACCAATTAAAATTCAAAAAATAATTTTTTATTTACTGAAAAATAAAAAAATACAAATGGAACACAATTGGAATAGCATAATCCTGATCGGAATTATATAATTCCAATTGAAATTATATAATTCTAATTAGTTTTATGTAATTCTAATTGGAATTATGCAATTTCAATTAGAATTACATAATTCCGATTGATTTTTTTACTTTTAATTATAAAAAGACCTCTGAAAGAATTTAAACTTTTCAATTAGGTCCTTAAAGAAAATATTACAATTAGGTCTTTAAAAAAACCAATTATGTTATTTTGAAAATGCATTTAGGATTTTGAGATTTCAAATTTTAAGAGTTGAAGATCTATTTATAATATTTTCATTATTGGAGTATTCTATTGGATCCACACTCAATTATCCCAAAATTAGGTGCTTCCAATTGGCCCCCTTTGTTACTGTTTACCTGACAAATTACAGCAAAACAAATAAGCACACAATTTCAAAGCAGAGAGTTAGGATACTTACCTGTGTGCTGTGACTATGCATGACACTATGTAGTGTTGAATGCGACTTAAGGAACACTAAAATTTTTGTGGAATTTTTAGTTGTGATGCCATAATTGTGTTTAGTGAATAGTGATTGACACTGTGTTTAGTGTGTATTGAAAACATGCTATAGTTCTAATGGAACATATAACGATGATACTATCACTGTATTCAATGACTAGCAGTTGACACTGCATTCAGTACATTTTGAAAATAGGTTATAATTCCTATGGAATATATAGCTGTGATGCTACCACTATGTTTAGTGAATAGCAGTTGACACTATGTTTAGTGTATTTTGAAAACATGTTGTAGTTCTTGTGGAACATATAACGTTGATGCTATTACTATGTTCATAGCATTTTGCTATATTCTGTTAGTGATATGCACTAGGTCAATCATGTATAACCATGTTTTGACTTTATCATTTTATTCAATAAAGAGGCATTATTCATTATCATTTTGTGTTATGATAATTACTTGAATAGTCAATTCTTACTAAGGTCATCAAGTATGTGACTTGATAGTAAAACCCTTAGATTAAATATGAGTTCTATTCAAATTATCCTTAGTCATAACAAAATGTTATGGCTAGTATGATGTTAATTGATGATTATGTTTTACTAATCATGAATATGAGATATTAAGTCAACTCATAGGTACTTATTTAGGAAATAATGTATTGTATTGACGCATCACGAGAATACTGCATAGATAATTGTCATAAGTAATTCTCATCATAATAATATTGATTTAGTCCTTTGACCTTAAAATCATTATGGATTTTTACATAACTATTATATATTTTGACACAATCTAACATTGTCTTTAACATGATGATTAAATAGATTGTTGTTGGATATGAAATGAGTTATGTGAGGAATGTGAGTGATTGAGAAGGAATTTTTCCCTCATTTAATTTGAGTAAGATATCTATAGGCCCCTTGATAAGATAGACTGAGGAAAATGCATGGCCATGCTAAAGTGAATTGATAAAGAGTTATCATTCTCAATCTACTTAGAGTCAAGAAATAATATGATTGAATTATATTAGGATGACAGAAACTATGCCTTATATTCAATCAAAATATCATGTGACAAAGGGATTACAATATTTATTATAAATTAGGTTATGTCGGATTATTGACTTCACATGACTTGGGTAGTCATAATGTCTTGCTAGAGGCCACTTATGACTTATAGGCCTAAATAGAGATTTAAGGCCCATTGCTAATGTCATGTGAACCTACAGGGTCACACATTTAGAACAGGCCCAAAAATGGATATGGGTTTGAGAAGCCCAAATATGCTCTGTGAAAATAAATAAATTATTTATTTATTTAAGTTAAATGTTATCTTAAATAAATGGAATATTATATATGATTTAATTTTAAATAAAATCAAAATAATAATAATTGAGAAATTACTAAAAAGTTATTTTGGTAAGTGAAACCCTAATTAGAGGTCTATAAATATGTTATATTCTCTAGGGTTTCACTAACTCAATTATTACCCACCACTTGTAATTCGTTTTTCTCCTCTTAGAAAAAATAAAACATATAGTGTTTTTGTCCTTGATTTGTAAGAAATCAAGAGAAGTGCTAGCACACAAAGTTTTCAATTTTAATCAAGGGCTGTTCGTGTGGACACTTGTGGAGGATGGATTTTTGGAGACGTCTTAATCTAAACTAACAAAATCAAAAGCTCGAGGCAAGGTGTCACCGGAGTGAACCTCCTCTCTACCTTCCAACAGTCTTGCCTCTTCTGCATTTATGGTAAGATTTGAAAATCTAGTTTTAATACTTGGATCCGAGTTAGGGTTTGTGGTTAAAAGTTTTAATTTTCACTGCGTTTTTGAATCATGAAACTCAACATATTCCCTGTGGGATATTTAGCAGGTGACACAACATTCCCCATAGGACATTTAACGATTGTGATTTTCACTATATTCCTTATGGAACAAGTCGTGAACGTGATTTTCATTATATTCCCTGTAGGACATTTAGTGATTGTGATTTTCACTATATTCCCTGTAGAACATTTAGTGATATGATTTTCACTATATTCCCTGTGGGATGTCTAGTGATGTGATTTTCATTATATTCCCTGTGGGACGTCTAGTGATGTGATTTTCACTATATTCCCTGTGGGACATCTAGTGATGTGATTTTCATTATATTCCCTGTGGGACGTCTAATGATCATGATTTTCACTATATTCCTTATGGGACATCTAGTGATCATTGTTTTCACTATATTCCCTATCGTCTAGTATTGTGATTTTCATTATATTCCCTGTGGGACATCTATTGATCATGATTTTCTCTATATTCCTTATGGGACATCTAGTGATTATGATTTTCACTATATTCCCTATGGCATGTCTAGTGATTATGATTTTTACTATATTCCATGTGGGACGTCTAGCGGTCATGATTTTCACTCTATTCCCTGTGGGACATCTAGTGGTCGTGATTTTTACTACATTCCTTGTAGGACGTCTAGTGATCGTGATTTTCATTATATTCTATATAGGCCGTCTAGTAGTCATAATTTTCATTATATTCCCTATGGGATGTCTAGTGATCGTGATTTTCACTATATTCCCATGGGACGTCTAGTGATCGTGATTTGATAATATGTTATAACTAATATGTAGTGTTTAGCAAGTTATGATTATTTGGAATTTTTATTATAACTATTGTGTAGCATATAACAAAGTGGATATGAAGACTATGTTATAGCTACCATGTAGCATATAACAAAGTGAATTTGAAAATTATGTTATAGCTACTGTGTAGCATATAACTGACATGAAGTGCAATGTATGCAAAAAGCAGACATCACATTGGAACTTCATGTTGATTGGGATTTTGAGATTTTGTGTTCAATTGTGCACTAATTGGAATTTATGCTAATTATCTTTGAATTTTTTACTAATTTACTTTGATCAATAGCCTTTGTTGCTTGCTGACCTTGATTAACTTGTTAGCGCTAGTGCTGATTCACCATACTAGGTTTATCTTCTTCTTATGAACTTGTTATTCCTGAAGACTTGTTGAAATTAATTTCAACATGATAATTGTTATAAAAGGTACTCTTTTTTTTTTTTGAAAATTTAAAAGAAAATTCATAACTTTATCATGAGATAATGTGCATAAATTAATCTCACTAATTTTGATTTTCATGAAAATCATTTATTTGCCATTCGTAAGAGTCAGAGGTATCATTAACTATCTTATGCTGAGAGCATATTTTTTACCAAGTGAAGAACTTACTTCCACACCTAATTTTAGGGAGAATTTGCTAAACAAAACTTATGCAATTTGAGCATAAACAGGTCAAATTTTAAGAACTAAAAATTTTTTTTGAGTTATTTTTTATGTGCTTTTCTTCCTTATCCAAGGATTCCCTCGCCTTTCCCATATTACTCAGCGTGGATACCATTGAAAAGGTCCTTTGGATACTCATACTCTTACAGAGCATTAGAGTAAATAGAGCAGCTTTTAATGTGGGTCCTCTTTTAGTATTCCCTCACCTTTCTCGTATTACTTAGTATGGATACTGCCAAAGGTTTTACGTTGTTACTCTTACTCATTTATGAGCATTGGAGTAAATTGTGCTTGCTCTTATTTCGATTCTCCTCTTAATATTCCCATGTCTTTATTGTATTACTAAGCATAGATACCGTCAAGGGATTTTGTACTTGTCCTCATTTCTGAGCATTAAAGTAGATTATATGCACATTTATCATTCAAAAAAATTGAAATGATATTATGAAGTTCAAGCAATTTATATTGTAAGTCCAGAGATTTTGTTTTTTCATATTCTTCCCCTCGTTTGGGTGTAAAACAAGTATTAGATTGATTACAGTTTATAGACTCTCAACACAGAACTGTTAACTGAACATCTTAATTCTGTGAGGCTAATAAAAAAGAGCCATTATGATCAAAGGTCATGAGATAGGCTTTTCTCATATGATCTCGTGAAGTTAATGAATTTACTTTTAATTTATAGATTTTATTATTAAGATTGTACTTTATTACAAAATCTAAGGAAATAAAGTTTTGTTACTTCCCTTGATTATTTTAATAATTATTGGCAAGTTGTTTGTCACGCAAGGTGATACTTTGATGAACAATTAGCATTTGCAATCTTGCTTGATCTTTCTTATGTATCATTTCCTTTCCCTTTCTTTATTCTTTTTTTGTTTTTCATGCATAAAATACCATAAGTTAGTAAGGTTTATTTGTAAGTGAAGAGATTTTGTCAAAATGCAATATTATGATTTTGCATTCTTCCATTTTGATTGTGATGATGATGTCTCTAATAATAGGGTTATGATGCCCCACCATTAAAGTTATGGCTTTAGGTTGTATTTGTATTTCTGTCATTCCATTAATGCTATGGTAGAAGGCTTTGTTCCTTTTATTGACATCTCCTGCAAAAAAGATTCAGGAGTTAGAGGTCTTATTTCATAATCAAATAATTTTTCAGAGTGCATTCATTTTAAGTTTTGAGTGCATTCTTCCCTTTTATAGGGTCGACAAATGTATTGCAGACATATTGGACCTTTTCATTACCATATTCTATACCCTACGCTAGACTAACTGTTGTGGAGAGATATTCCAAATAAAGCTCCATATGAGACTATGGAGATGGATGTTGAATCTGTGGAGCTTGAGCATCCTATCCAGCCCCTTAAGGTCGCCAGGATGATGCTTTTGTAAGTATCACTATTGGTGATATTCTTTTACTAGATGAGCCCATAATATATTATATTCCTGAGGTCTAAAGTCCCATTGAGTATTAAGTTCACCTTGATAGTGTTACTCTTTTCCTTCAGATGTGAACATTCTGAATACCTTTCTGCACTTTTACAACACTAGTTTTGAATGTTAGTAGCAAAGTATTTGGATAATCTTATCTAGGCTCAAAGACTTTATTATGCAAAGCTAGTATTTCACAATAAATGTATGCAAGTGTATGCATGTTTTATATGACATGCATGATCCTAATAGGTCTTCTGTTTGGATTAGAGCTATATTGCTAATCTTAGAGTGTAAGAATGAGGTGCTTTATCAACAACCTGTAGGTTTGAGCATTGAATGCATCATTTTTGGTACTGCTGATGTTAGAGCTTCTGATACAGTTTGTTGGATAAATGACTAGGCTATGTTGTGTTGATGGATTATTGGTTATTACTTATAGTTTACTTCTTTGTGCTCCAGAACTATTATACTAGCTCTTATACTTCAGTGTTCCATCTTCTCTTTTTGAATGCAAACTTACTATTCTACAATTTACCCTCAGAGCTACATTTGCCCCCTAGTTTCATTCTGAATTCATTCATGCTATTCTAGTAGTCTTTTCTACATATGTGCAAGAGACTCAATTCGTTCACTATTATTGTTGGTCCTTTGACTTACTAACCCTATTAGTTACAATCTCATGCATTGAAGATGCAGAGGAGTGGGAAAACTGACTAAAGCGAGTTCTTAATGATGAAATCAACTAGACTTGTACTTCAAAGAACTCTTAAGTAGAATATGAGGTTTGATGCTGATGTAATGATTGATGATAGTTACAAGGTATAGGTTGCAACGCAAGTTATTGAGCCATCTGAATTATTTATGTACAAAAAGACACTAGACTTACAAACAAAATCACAAAGGGGTGGCAAAAAAGAAAACATAATTAAAATAGTGATCTTATAGCTTTGATTTAGTTTTCATTATGTATTGTCTTTGCATTTAGATACTTATGCAGTATAATAAAGACAAATATGTGATATTTGAACAAAAATTTCAAATTCAATTTTATTCATTCATTAGGGAAAAAATGAGAACATTCATTACATCATATGATATAACTCCTATTATCAATTAGTCTTAATATTTTTCTCTTATTGTCTTTTTTCTTTCTTTTTTCTTCTCTATTTTTTTTTCACTTTTCCTTTCCCTCAAATTTCCTATCCTTAAAAGTTACATCATGTGATATATGAATATTATTTGAATTTGCATTTGTGCCCATGCTGAATGAGTCTATTTAAATTGAATTTATGTTAAACATATAGATACAATTAATATCACAATGCACAATACCATTAGGATGACAGTACATAAGTAAGCATGATTAGAATTCATATCATTGATCACTGAAACAAAATAAGTACTAAAGAAACTAAAATTTAATTCAAAGAAGATAATAAAAAAATTTATTTCCTATTCTAGATGTTAAGGATGCTAAGTCTCATGGTGGCTGTCCTTCAGGTGGCTAACATAATGGCTATTCTTACATCTTCTCACCAATTATCTCCTTGACTTCATATTTCTATACCTTAACTATACATTTTTCTTTTTCATCTAATAACTTCTCAATCATCAAACTTATCACCCCATCCTGTAGTCACAATTAACTTGAAGGGCATGTTAAAAGAAGGTGGTTTAATGTAAAACACCTTGTAGTCACACTTGCCTAAGGGTTGTCCCAATAAATCTTCAACTCCTTTTCGTGGCTACTCAGGAGTCTAAGATTTCTTACTCATCTTACTCAATGGTTCGTCATCAACTCCAAATTCATCACCCCAACCTCCAGGTGCAATTGATTCAATATGAATATCATGGGAAAGTGGTTTGGATGAAAACACTTTATAATTGAACTTTCCTAAAGGTTGACTTAATAGATCCTCAATGGAATCTTTAACTTCCTTAGTATCTTTAGGGGCATCAGGAGATTTTCCATTAGTTTGAAGGTTAAGATCCATAAAGGAGTTTAGTACTTCTTCCTCACTTACTCCTGAGTTGATTATTATAGTAGTTGGTGGTGGAATATTTCGGTAGTTTGGGAAAGGATTATTTATGGTACTTGGGTTTTTAGGGTTTGTGATCTTTTCAAAGTCTATGAGGTTTTGGATTTTATGTTTAAGGCAGGTGCAGGTATTTGTGGAATGTCCAACAACTTACTGGAATCTGTAGTAACTGTTAGGACATTTGGGTTTGGTGGTTTCGAAAAGGTTAAGGGTCGAAGTAGGCCTTTTTGCATCAGGTGGTCTAATACTTTTGATAAGGGTTGGTTAAAATTAAAAATTCTCCTTGGTGTTTGTACAACATGAACTTCCACAACCCGACTAGTGCTTCCTTGCTATGTGCCCTCAGTTGGGTAGTTTTTTGCTCCGATGCTTTTAACAACCTTCTTTTTCTCACTTGCAATCTCCTCAACTTGCAACCCATTATCATAAAGGTCCACAAATGTCTCAAGGTTCATCATTTGCAACCTCTCAACTAAATTAGGTGACACATTTAGAATAATCATCCTAACACAATCCTTTTTAACTAGCTTATTTTTCATTAATCCTGCCTTATTCATGAATCTAGTCAAGAAAATCCAAAAATGATTCATTAGGCTTTTGCTTAGTCAATTCTAAACCCCTGATAAACACTTTAAGCCTGGTATTGTAGTCATATTGCTTCAGAAAAGTAGTACACAATTCTCTTCAATTAGCTCAAATAAACTTCTTTAACCCGTAATATCAATTAATAGCCATACCCTCCAAGGATGGTATAATTAACTTCGTAATTATAGACAAAGGAGTCTTATTAGTGCTCATAGTAGTTGTATATTGACTAAGGTGAATGCTTGGGTCTCCAGTACCATCAAACTTCTACAACTATGGCATCTTGAACTTACTAGGTAGCCTATTTTTAGGGCTGGCAATTCGTGTTAGCGGGTCATAAATGTGTCATGTCAAGACACGATAATAACACAAATATGGCTAACCTGAACACGACCCATTTAACTAATCATGTCAAACCTATAACCCAAACACGGATATGTTTAATTAACGAATTACACAACATGACCTGTTTAACCTGTTTAACATATACAAGTCTAAATGTGTTAAGACACGTTTAACATAGACACATTTTAACACGGATATGTTTTGACACGTTTAATATGGACACATTTTAATACAGATACATTTTGACACATTTAACACTGATACGTTTTGACACATTTAATACCAAATTACAAAAAAAAAAAAAAAACTAATTAAACATACAAATTCTAAATCATAATTTGAGTTTAAACATCCATACAAATTCTAAATATCATTACAATATTTTAAACTCCATATAAAATGTTAAATTATTTTACAACATATAAAATAACAATGATAATTTATTTATACTTAATAGTAATATTACATATTAAAATTATATACATAGTTGAAATCTAACTTAATAATGAAGTAGTATTATATAGTATTTATTTAAGCCTAATACTTGATATAAATCTAATTGATGAATGCTTAATGTAAATCTAATTATTTAGATTAAAATTATCTACTTAAATTATCAAATAATACCTCACACTAAATTTTTGGAATTTTTTATTATTAATATTAGTTGATACTGAATCATAGAACTTTTATATTTTTATTATATATGTAATTTTTAATTTTATTTGCTTACCATTAAACTAAATATTATATATCAAAATTGTAATAATATTAAGACTACATTTATATATATGTCAAAACTATATAATTTTATCATGAATATACAATGCAATTTGCAATGCTAGAAATAGCATAAACATTTATAGATAATAATAATATATCACCAATGTCCAATAGCATAAATGTTTATAAATAATAATGATTCACCAAAAGTATGTATTATTAATACAATTAATAATACTAGTTAGCACTAAAAATATATAATTTTATTATAAATACATAAATTTTTATTATATTTACTGAATTTAACACACACACACACACACACACACACACACACATATACATATATATATATATATATATTAAACGAGTTACAGGCTAATCGTATGACTTGTTTAATAAACATGTTTATATGTATTTAAACGGGTTACATGTTAATCGTGTAACCCATTTAATAAATGTGTTTATACGTGTCTAAACGGGTTAGACAAGTTCAACCCGTTTAGGCATGATTTTATTTGTGTTTTAAACTGGTTAACCCATTTAATTTAAACCCAAACCCGCTTAATTCCATGTCATGTCGTTTAAATGGGCTGTTTCACAAATTTCCAGCCCTACTTATCTTCCTCAAATTGCATCATATCATCAAAGTCAAATAAATATATGATGCCCTATCCTCTCATCAATTCTTCCACTTTGGACATCTTTTGAGAAAGTGGTTTCATCTGCTTGGATTCCAACTCTTGAACTTTCTCAAGTGATTCCTATTTTTGTTTTTTCTACCATTTAGTTCTCAACATCCTCCAATTTCATTTCCACAATAGGTACATTCCTAGTAGCATTTAAAGGTTTCCCCTCAGCATTATCAATGTTAGTAAGTGGTGCACCCACAATAGGTGGATTGTCACAACTAGAGGTGTAGTAGCAAGTGGTGGCATTAATCCAACCAAAATTTATCTTAGTTCATCTTGCATTATTACTTTTATGTCATCCATCACTGTTGCTTTGATGTCTTCTAAGGTCTAATTTCCCCCTTGTTGTTGTTCCATTTCTATTTGCTTGGTTGGAGTTAATTCAGCTTCCCAATAAAGCGGATTAATAGGACTCTTCTCTAAACTTTAAAGGATCTCTTTAGTTTCTGATTTTGGACTCAAGTTAGTTCTCACTATTTTACCACTACTCCATTTCCAAATAAAAAAAAGACTCAAATGAATCTATGATGGCTGAAAAATAAAGTGTTAGTGTAATGCATATATGCATGTATGCATGATGCATGTGCTATGCAACAAGTAGCAAGTTAAGTCAAGTATACAAGTAACAAATCAAGTGTACAACATACATCCTTCCACACACGAGTTCAATGACAAGCCTCTTTCCTAAGATTTTTTTTTATTTTAGCCTTAATATTAATAAGGCATATCAAGAACTGACATACATGCCATATCTCTCAAAGTAGTAAAAGCATATAAATAACATTTCTAAGTATAAAGTTTAGCCCAATTTTTGTTAGTCCTAATGGGCTTTTAAAGTATGTGCTTGGGCCTTTATACATAAAAATACCTTATGGCAACAAACACAACCAATTTGGGTAATCCTAAAGGAAGTTACTAAGCCACTACATGAGCTGAGTCTGATGAAAAAAGGTTAAGGTTCTCTTAGCAAGATGCCCTTCTTTAAGACTTGAGTTATAGACTTGAGTTATATCCTTTGCAAACTTGAGAGAAGACTACCCCCTTTTAAGACTTAGGTCACAGACTCTGGTCAGATGAACTTGGTAATCTCTCTTGAACTGAGTTAAGGCTAAGAGTGACGCTTAGCCAATCTATAATCCTAGGAAGCTAGTGGAATCAAAGGATCATAAACTAATGCTATCGGCTAGTAAGGACATGCATAATGAATGCAAGAATAAAATAATAATTAATAAAATATTTCTAAGGAATACAAGTATAATCAATATCTCTTATCACCAGTAGAGTTGTCATTGTAGACAGTGGGGTTTAGCGTGTGTCCAAGATTTTAGCAACCGCGACGCTGTTTCAGCTCAAGGCTCTAGATAACACACTAACCACAATCACAAAGACATGGCATGGAAATGAGGAGTCACCACCTAGGATAATAATTGGGATAACTCAAAATTAGTGGTACTCAATTCTTTAAAAGAAAGCTAGTACCACAACTAGGAGATTCTAGATATGGAATACTAACTTCTTTCAGTTTTATGTTCATTTAGAATTACTTTAAGATAGCCCTTTATTACATGCAATTTCATATAAACCCTTATTTAAACAATTAACCCCAGGCAAACCAGTCATGAAAAATACATGTAAACAATGTATTCATTTAAGTTCGTAATCCCTAAGTTAGTCTAATCTACATTGATTTTAATTAAATGGGTTAATTCTACATATTTAATTTACAAGTGACCCTAAAGACTAATATGCCTAATTCCTATTTAATTTTAATTGAGTGAACCTAAATCTATTTATTTTAATTCTAAAAATGGGCCTACATCTACAAAAATTAGTGAGCCTAATTCTATATGTTTTAATTCTAAGATAATCTTAAATCTACAAGTTATGGAAAAACCTTTAACTTAATGGGCTAAGTCTATTAAATTAATTAAATTAAACTAAAGTGGGCCTATATCTAATTTACTAAATGAGTCTAAGTTATCTCTAACCTAAAATTTAATTAATTATGGGCCTAAAATCAATTTTAATTAATTAAACCTAATCCTAATTAAATTAGTAAACTTATTTAAAGAAAATGTGAATCTAATTATTAATCCTAAAAAAAACCTAAAATCATGAGATTAAAGCCAACACAATAAAAACATAATATAAAAATCATAAAAATTAAAAAATAAAATATAAAAATAAAATAATTAAACAAATAATTAATTAAGATGTATAAATTAAAAGAATAAAAAACATGAAAATAAAAAACTAAACTATATAATAAATAAGTTACATTAATCACACATTCAATGATACCTAACCCTAGTTAAATTATATGCAACTTAAATTTATTACAACCACCATTGATTTTAATTAAAGCTTTACCAGGTAAACCTATTTACTAATCAATTAATAAAATGAAACACACAACCACACACACAAGATTTCACTATTTCCACTATTGGGGCTATTACAATGATCTATTGAAAATAAACATAAAAATTAATACAACCCAAAAAAACTAAATGAATAAAAATACAAAATAAAACAACCAACAAAATAATAACAAATAAAAAAAAAATCTAGAAACGATATTCAACTACAAAATTCAATCCATGGTATTCCATGGATTTTCATGGATTTTGATCTCTATAGTGAATTCATTATGTAACTCCCTCCATAATCACAAACATAAAAATAAACAATGATTAGTAATTAAAAAATTAAAATTAAAATTAAACGAAACTGAAATAATCAAATAAAATAAACAAAAGAGGGTAGAAGAAGAGACGATTGGATGAATGCAACGTTGATTTGCTCTTCATAATGGTATAAATCACTGTTATTTTTTTAGAATAGACCTCCAATACTTGATTTTTCCTCCCAAAAAGTCTACTGCTTCTCTTTAAAAGAACAATGCCTCTAAAGAAAAATTTTTAGTTGAAAACTGCGTGAAAAGAAAAGAAGAAGATGTTTCAGTCCAAAATCCAAAATCTCCTTTAGGAGAGTTGAGTTGGGTTTATATAGAAAACCCTAGCTAAAGTCACGTATCTTACTATGACTTCTTTCATTCACAATGATAAAGTTTTGATTTAATAATAACTTTTAATTTCCTAAAAAATTCAGATAAATCCTAGAAAATGGATTTATCACATTATTTGACCAATTAAAATTCAGAAAATAATTTTTTATTTACTGAAAAATCAAAAAATAAAGACGGAATACGATTGAAATAGCATAATCCCGATTAGGAGTGTATAATTTCGATCGGAATTACATAATTCCAATCAATTTTTTTACTTTTAATTACAAAAAGGTTTTTGAAAGAATTTAAACTTTTCAATTAGATCATTAAAGAAACCATTAAAATTAAGTCGTTAAAAAAATCAATTATGTTCTTTTGAAAACGCATTTAGTCTTTTGAGGTTTTAAACTTCAAGGGTTGAAGATATATTTATAATATTTTCATCATTGGAGTTCTACGTCGCATCCACACTCAATTATCCCAAAATTGGCTGCTTACATTACCCTCTCATCCTCTTCTCCTTTAAAGACTTTTTAAAAACTTCTATTTAAATTTTGTTAATAGTCCTTATAAAATTTTTTGATTCATAAATGATCCAGTATTATCATTTTAGTTCAAATTTTGAAAATAAAACACAAATAAGTTCATTTATTGTCTCAAAATTATAGTTATAAATTATTTGAATATAATAATATACAAATATTTTGTTATTAATACATAGTTTATTATATTAAAAATTAAATAATATTTCAATAAAATAGCTTACAATTAAGTCTCTTCATGTTCACCTCTTTTTCTTTCTTTCCTTTAATATCCATTTACCTACCATTTTCCTTTGTTCTATTTAGTATCTATTTACCATTTCTTTTTTTTTTTTTGTTTTTAATATGCATTCACTTTTTCTTTTCCTTCTATTTAATGCTTTTTTCTTTTTCTCTTCATAGCATCTTTTACCTGTACTTTCTTCACTTTCTTTTCACTAACTCCTCTTCTTCTCTTTAATTTTCATTCGCCTTTTTCTTCATTATCTCTATATATTTTTAGGCACACTACCATCTATTCATATTTACTTCCATTGTTTCAATTTATGTCCTCTCAAAAAATTGAAAATAGGGATCAATAATAAGGCAACAAACATTTAAGATAATAGAAATAGAAGATAAATAAAGAGAAAAATACATTTTAAATGTACTAGGACAATCCTTAGGTAATTTCTCATTATCTTTATTTCATTATTTATATGTTTATTATTTTTTAATGTGATTGCTAATTTAAGAATTTGTCAAATTTAAAATGTAATTGTAAATGTTTCAACAATTTCTATGCATCTTTAACCTGTTTTTTTATTTAATTTATATCAATTTTTTAATAGCTTTTTGTTAATTAATTTATAACTAATATATATTGAAATTGAGAATACACATGAGCGCAAGTAAAAAAAAAAGTGACATGTAAAATTGAAACTGGTTGTGAATTATAGATGAATCATGTCATGAAAGGCTACACATACCTAAACAAATTTAGAGTTATAAGTCTCAATAGGTAGTTTCTACATCAATTAAAAAAAAATCATTCTTTAAACAAATCTCTGCACAGTTGGAAGATCATAATATTGGTTTGACAAAAAATATTCAACAATTCTCAACAACAAAGAAAAATAGCGATATTTTTCATTTTATGTATGATGTATATAGAAATGACGTAAATTATACTATGGACCAAGGTCTCTGTACACGTGTGTCATTACTTTTTTTTGTTAACGTCTTTTTTTTTTTTTCTTTAACGTGTATTTTTTTCTTTTTTCTTTTTTTTATTTTTTTGACCTTTAATTTTTCAAATTCTTTCTAGAAATCAAAATTTATTTATTTTTATTTAAAATTGAATTTTCATTAATAAAAGTTACCTATATCAAGAAAAAAGTGTTAAATTTATAGTGGATAACTAATGGATCTCTATTATTTAAGTAATGAAACTGTGTTATTTGATTAATAAATTTGCATGCGAAAATCAAAGAACCTAAGGTAAAAAAACCTGTAAGTGAAAGTCAATGAACATATATGTAAAAGTTAATGAATTTGCATTATTTAAGTAATAAAACTCCATATTTTATCTTATAATCCTGCATTATTTAAGTAATATACCTACATTATTTAACTAAAATAATAAAAAAAAGTAAAAGTTTATTTATTATAATTAAAAATTAAATAATTTTTTAATGAATAAAAATTTTATTTAACTAAAATCATGAATAAAAATTAAATTCAACCACTATAATTAATAAAATAAAATGAAAACAATAACTTTTTGATAAATAAAAAATAATTTTTTCATTTCTATTAAAAATAAAAGAAAAATATTACTGAATATGTAGGTAAATATCAGTGAACATGCAAATGAAGATTAATGAATATGCAAGTAAAAATCATTGAATTTGCATGTTTAAAAAGACCAATGAATTTACAGATGAACACTAATGAACTTGTAGGTAAAAGTTAATAGACTTATATGTGAAGGTTAATGAATTTAACTTACTGATAGACAAAAACAATATCAAGTAATTTTTTTTAATTCAAGCCCATGAGATGAGATATGCAAACCAACTACATATTTTATGTTATGAACCTACATTAATTAACTAAAAATATGTAATTAAAAAAAAAAAAAAAGTAAAACTCTATTTATTATAATTAAAAAATAAAAAAAAGTAAATAATTTTTTAATGAATAAAAATTTTATTTTGACTAAAATCATGAACAAAAATTTAAATTCAAAGACTTTAATTAATAAAATAAAAAGAAAAAAATAATTCTTTGATAAATAAACAAATACTTTTTTCATTCTATTAAAAATAAAAGGAAAATATTAATCAATATGTAGGTAAAAATCAGTGAATATGCAGGTAACGATCAGTGAATATAGAGGCAAAAATCATTGAACTTGTAGGTTAAATGTCAATGAATCTGTAGGTAAAAACTAATGAATCAACAAGTGAACATCAATGAATCAACATGTGAAGGTCAATGAACACAACTTATAGATAGGCAAAAACATTATCAACTAATTGTTTCTAGTTTAAGCCCAAACATTATCAACTTATGTATATATTATGATAGAAATGATGCAACATAAAAAAAAAAAAAAAAAGACGTTGACGTGAAATAAAAAATATGCATTTCTTTCTTGCGTGTGTATCCATATTTAATTATGGACAGAGTTCCATGATATAACCATCTTAGAAATGGAAGACATTTTTTCCAATAGTTTTTCCATTCTATTACCAAAATCATTAGCATGTTATTTTTTTTTTTTTAAATAACTAACAATTTTATAACTATTAGATCATAATAATTAATTGTACGTTTGCCTAGTTTTACAATGATTTGCAGCCCATGTTCGGTACCAGTTTAAATGCCTAATTTTTATTAGATTTCAAAGATTTTGAAATTACAATGAGAGAGATAAACTAGATCAAACATCACTAACTTTTTGTTGGGTATGCTGTGACCTGTGAGCTTGAGGCTCCTGTGCACACAATACAATGATTTCTCAACACTGTTTCTTTTCCTTCTTACAAGGCTCCGCCGCTTTCAGAGCGCGAGGACTTGTTTGTCTGGTTGATGCACCTTTATATCTGATTCTTTTTTTTTTCTCCCCCCTCCTCATTCATGCCAGATGCTTCTCTGATTCATTTGGTTTCATGCCCATCTCCACCATGCTATTGTTATCACCACCTTTATATCTATACCACTTAGCACAAGAAAGAAAATACGCAAAATTGAGTACTCCCAACCCACCAATTACATAATAAAAAAAGTCCAATTTTCCCTTGTTAAGATCCTCAGCTAACCAATCTCCTGTTTTAGTTCTTGAAGTAATCCGATGAACAGTCGAAACAAGGAACCCGCTTATATAATTTGCAAGTGCTACACCAGCAAAAAAGCATGATCCTGCAATACTTCTCATATTTTCAGGGAATTGCTTGTAGTAGAATTCAATCTGAGCTATGTAATTGAAGCCCTCAGATAGTCCAGCCAGCGCCAGCTGAGGTACTAGCCACATACTAGACATTGACGATACGGTTCCCCCTTTCGGCGAAATGCCTATAGTTGGTCTGGTAAAAGCAAGATTTCTTCTGTGCTGTTCAACCAATCCTGACACGAGCATACAAAGAATTGCAAGAAAACTTCCAATTCCCATTCTTTGCAGTAGTGTAAACCCACCTTCTTTCGCTGTATGTCTTCGAAGGAATGGAACCAAGATTCGGTCATAGATAGGAATCCAAATAGTGAGAGTAACCATAGAAAAGATTATATACGAAGCTGCAGGCACCTCGAAAGTGCTAGTACCTAGACGTCTGTCTAGCTGAAGGGCCTGAAACACTGTATACGTCTGCTGTTGAAGTATTGGGAGATGATAGATTATGGAAGATGCCCATATTGGAATTATTCTGATCAAGCATTTCACTTCTTCAACTTGTTGGATGCTGCAAAGTCTCCAAGGATTATTGGCTGAGCCGTCTACATTGATTCGGTCTCTTTCAGTAATGACTGCAGCTTTGTCAAGGAACCTACACATGCCATGAGCAATACGCAAGTGTATATTGGTAACTAAGTGTCTATACTCGAATCAAGCTCACGAATCTTTATTATTATTAAATGCAGAGAGCTTACTGAATCCTTTTTTCAATTGAAAATCATCATAAATCAAAAAGTTATATACTGGGGGAAAAAATGCATAAACAAATTAGATGTCAAGAAATTGATTTCCTAACCTGAATTGATTGGTATGAGAGAGCTTGGAATTAATAAATTTTGGAGGAACATAGTTGAAAAGAGAGGATGATGGATTTTCAGGCAGCTTTAGTCCTTTCTTTTTTATAGATACCACAAGTACTTGAGCCACACTAGTTAAGGGACTTCCTTGAGGTTGGACCATAACATAAATGCGAGTTCCCAAGAAGAAAACAGCACAGGAGAAGAACATAAAAATTGCAGGAATGGCCAACCCAATAGTCCAACTAACGTCGGATTGCACATAGACAATGGCCGTAACCGATATCATTACGGCAAATGTGAAGGTGAAATAGTACCAGTTAAAGAAGCTACTGATGCCTCTTTTGCCAGATTCAGTGTTGGGATTGAATTGATCAGCTCCAAAGGCAAGATTGCAAGGTCTGATACCCCCAGCTCCAATGACAAGGAATCCAAATCCAGTGAGTAGAAAGGCTAGTTGCCAAGGTGTTGGACCTACACAGTTACTGCTTTCTTGTGCTTCACATTTTGGGGGATGAAGGGTTGAGAGTGCTGCTGTCAGCACTAGTACTAGCATTCCCTGTACACACCCAAGAAAACTAAATAAAATGCTAACATTAAGATGAAGGAGAATCCAGTTTATAAAAATGATATATGATTATCATCTTCTTATCCAAGTAGAATATCACCTGAGTTTTAATTCAAAGGACAAGAGTTTTTTTCTCTTTGGGAGAGAGAAGTATTGGTTTTAATTAATCTTTTTACACCTAAATTTTTGAGACACTTTGCGTTAGTAATTCACAAAAATGAATTTAGAAATACTAACTACTAATTCTTTCCTTTCCGTCACATAAAATTGGTTTGGTGTCACAAGTGAGGAAGAAAAATCAAAGTAAAACATCAATGTTTTACGTACCAAAAAAATCCAAATTTTATGCCACTAGACATATATATTGCTAAGTTTTGACATCTGAATAGGAACGTAAGATGATTTTTTTACTACCAAAACGTACTAGGAATTTTAACTTGATTTCTAGAGAATGATGTTCGTATAAAAACAAAATTGTATTGGAATTATATTTTCAAATAAAAATCAAAAACATAAATTATTCTTACGATTATAAGTTTCATTGTCAAGTAAATAAGTCAAACTGACACAAAAATTTCAATATAGTTTTTTCTTACGACACGACACTTAAATTTAAATTTTTAAAATTTTTGATAAAAGTATGGATGATGTTAAATTTAATAATTTTGGTGGATGTGAATTTTTTTAAAACTTTTTTTTTTTTTAAAACATAAAGTGTTTCCATAGCAAATATCATATAAACTAATTTTTATTCACGTTTTGTAGCTACTGTTGGCAAAAGAAAATTTGACTTCATCATGTTAACAAATTGTTTTTTTTTTTTTTTAATTTTTAATAAAAAAAGGTTTTGTAAATGATAAGAGGAAGTCCAAATAAAGACATCCCTTTTCAATGTCTTGAGTTCATCTATGCTTCTCAACTTATGCTTTGTGGTTAGATTAGTTGGCTTTTCTTACTTCAAATGGAATCTGTAGTATATTTTGAGCTCGCATAATCTTTTCAATTTCAATGAAATTTAAATAATATTGATGCTAACAGCAAAATAAATTGAACTGAGGCCTAACTATGCTGGGTTTCATAATATTTTAAGAGGAATTTAAATAACAAATAGTAGATAATTATAAATGATTTGTTTTAATAGTCCATCCACCATCTTTGAACAAATAAGTAAAATAATATAAGGTTGTGAATAGCCTCTCATTCAGTCAAACACATGTTGTAGTGATTAAAATGTTGATATTTGGGTGACTTAAGAAGCTATATGTGTATAACTATATGAAGGGTGTATGACTATGACTCAATGATGTTTACAAAAATCAACTACCTTCCCCTGAGGTTTATTTTGTTATACTATAGCCCCAGAAAATTTAAAAATTGTTAAATCTATAAATGATTTTTTGTTATAATAATTATGACCAAAATTTTGTTCCAAAATTAATTAAAATTAGGATAAAATTCTGGAAAATTGAAAATATTAATTTTTTTTGTATTATGTTGATATATCAATTTGCTTTTATAAATTTCACAATTTTTATGACAAATTTGATATTTTATGAATATTATATCAACATTTTTTTTATTTGATTTTAACTAAATGACTATTTATATTAAAATTGTTGAAATTAAAATAAGTTTACAAAAAAATTAGCAAACACTACATTTAAAAAAAAAAGAAAAAAGAAAATAGAGTCGTATGATATTTAACCATAGGAATTCAACGTGCCACCTAATATGAATGTGACCTTCTTTTCAGAAAGCATTGTTACATCAAAATTTCGTTTCTATTAGTATTTGATGATAATGCTTACGAACTGCGATTTACTTGAAACTAAGATAAATAAACGAAATTTTAATTACTTATATATTATTAAAATAAGGGTGCTTATGCAGTGATGTTGAGGCTGCAAAAAGACAGATAAAAATCGAAGTAAATTTCATATTACTCTCAATATTTTTAAAATTTTATTTTAGAATCTAAAATATAAAATGTATTGAAATGCATTCATTATGAAATAATTTAAACATATATAATTTGTAATTTTTTTTTTAATAATGTAGTTATAAAAAAATAGAAATAAAAATATAAAAGTAGCTCGTGACTTATTATTTCTCGTTACGCTGTTGTAAAAAGTGACAAAAAAACGTTATTGTTAAAGAAATACTTTAGGCTTAATAATTCAATTACGTAATTAGATGATAATTGAACAAGATGGTAGTACGTAAGAAGAAAAGAGTACCAAAAAAGAGGCAACAGAAGCAAAACCAAGCGAGTTGTATCGTCCAAAGTAAGTATCGGAAAGGTAGGCTCCGATTAAAGGTGCTAAATTTGCAGTGCCATTGAAGACATTAATAATAGTAGTAGCTGTGACACTCTTCATGTTAAAAACTGTACTCAGATACACCACAAGGTTTGTTGAAGACCCAACTGTACCAAGCTTCTCAAACGTTTCATTTCCTGCATGCATTGATTTAATTTCCACTACTACTATACACCAAAAAATTGTGTTTGAGGAAAACAAAATTTACCAATATATGTAGAAACTTACCAATGATAAAGGGCATAGCTTTAATTCCTCTATAGTTGATGACTGGCTCATCACCAACAACATCAATATTTGTATCATTTTTCTCCCCCTTTATGTTCTCCTCCATGGATTTTACAGAGATTGTTGGTGGGAAGTGTTTATTTTGCTCTAAAACATGTAACAGTGAAGATAAAAATGATATAGCCGTGCGACCTTACAAAATGAGTAGATAGTCATCAACTGCAGCAATGGCACGCTATATATATATATACATATACATTATTCAACCAAGGATAGCCTAACATGGACAAGAAGATTTTTCAAGTGCGACGCAGCTGCACGCAAGCATTTCTTTATGAGTAATAATTATATTATTGCTTGTTAATACTGACAGGAAGCACTGTGAAATTTAGTATGAGGAAATGTCAGGATCGGTAGGCTAGGTCTGTTTGCATGTGCCACTACACAAATAGGGTTAGTTCGGTTCAGAAAGATGTTGCATCCGAGAGCCGGTCCAGGCAGAGAATTTTTCTTCTAACAATTACCATTCAATAATTGCTAAATAATTTTTATAATAACCTTCAATAATAATGAAAAAGAGGGAGAAAAAAAAATGAAATAGCTTAGCAAGAGACATGCAGTAGACAACATCAAAGACTATTATACTCTTATGTAGAAAAAATGTTATTTTGTTTGATGAGAAATTATAGCCTACAAACGCTTGTTTGATCCCCATTTTGATTTTTCAATTTTGCAATATATTGGGTGTAGATGCACTACAAAAGACTAATTAAAATTTATAACTTATATATCTAACAAATACCACCCATATAAAGAGTAAAAATGAAGCAATTAGAAACTGTAAGCCTGAATAAATTCAAAAAATTTTAGAATCAAAACCTTCATCTGAAATTTTGAGAATAAAAATTCTTAAACTATGTCAAATTTTAAAATTTTTTATCTCATAGTTTCAATTTTCAGAACAATTAGATATAAAGTTCTTTAAATTTTTTAGAATCCAACTATATATAAGGAACTTTAGTAATAAGATTTTTATGAGGGAAACGATCTCATCTATTTTAAACTTTCAACAACTTTTTAATTATGTCTTCAATTAAAAATTTTATCAATTTAGAATAGACTTAACTTTGTAAATTGTTTTAATTAATCTAATTTTATTTTAAGATATTATTATAATTTTAAAAATTACTTTAAGATCCTTTTCAAAATAATTTATCAACTTAAATCTTTTTTTTTAAATTTTAGTGAAATAAAAAAATACATAAAAAGACCCAATCAATAATAAAATTTATAAATACTAATAATTTTTAAAACTATTTAGTGAAATATAAATGAATTTAAAAAAGTTATAGAAGCTTAATGTGTTTGATTTAAATGAAAAAATTATAAAATTTATTTAAATTTTAAAATTTTTAATGTTAAAAAATTATTTGTGGTTAAACTAAATTCTAACACATGATTTTGATGATATTGCACCTATAATTTTCGTAAGACTAAAATACTCTTTTTTATCATTTTGATTTCTTAATATTAGGTTAAAAAAAGGTAATTTTGACCTAATTAAATATTAATTTGAATTATTTATTTTTATCAAATATAATTTAACAAAATAATTTATCTAAAATGAATTTTATAAAAATTTATTTAACTCAAACATATGAAATTAATAAAAAAAAATTAATTCTTTTTGAAATTTTATTTAAAAATCAAATGAATTTTTTTTTAGAAATGAACCAAATACTGTGAATGAATTTGGCGGCCGAACGTGCTCGTTGGTTGAGTCTTTCTATATCTCAGTTTTTGTAAGAAAGTAAACAAATAAGTGATCTAATAGTAAATTTTGAAATTACAATTAGATTTTTAAAATAAAATTGAATATAACTAAAAAGTATATAAAAATTTTAATTGAGAATATAATTGAAAAATGGTTAAAGTTATAATAAATGAAATCATTTAATTTTTATAAATCTCCATCAATTTTAAAACTTTTATCTCCAATTTGGCATAACAATTTAGTATCAAGTTTCAAGTCCTTTAAAACAGTTTAGTATGGTACAATTTGAAATGAAACTTTTGAAAATTGTAGTACTTTTAAGGGTAAATACTTATAATTTTTATTTGAAATGCTCAAATTCATAAAACTATTAATTGAAATTATAACTATATATATATATATATATATATATATATCTAGGAGGTGATTCTTTTATTTATTTTTTAAAAAACTATATGATTAAATTATAATTTTTATTTTATTAAAACTGCTTAATAATTAATAATATTTTTTATTTTATAGATTTTTCAATTGAATAAAATTATTAAATTAAGGATAATTTGAAATTAAAAACTAACTTAGAAAAATATTCAGCTAAAACAATTTTTCATTGATAATGATCTAAATAGTACTACTAATTATATATAATCTTGAATATCATTTTTATTTTAATATTCTAAAATAATTATATAGAATAAAAGTATAATAACATCCATGTGGAGTTTCCTCCTTACTTGGTTCCTTTTGTGAACTAGGGCTAGGTTCTTCTTTTCTTCTTGAAAATTATTAATTTTTATTCAAAATTTTCTTTCTCTCGTCTTTATTTCTTTCTCTCCTTCTCTTTTCTTATTTTTCCCTTTGTGGCTCAAGATCTAGAACGGTTACATGAGAAATTCACCTTCACTAAGGATGAAGACGAGGTGGATTTTTGTGATGGTGATCTTGAGGATGCTTTTCATTAAGGTCGTAGATGAGTAAAACTGTTCGCATATAGTTCAGTATTTGATTTTATAAAAGTTCGTTCAAACTCTTATATTTAAATTTATTTAATAAATGAATCGAGTTCAAATTATAAAAAATTTGATTTCTAAAACTCATCAGTTCGTAATTTAATCTCTAATAATTTAATTTTAAATATATAATTTATAAATTTATTTTGTAACAAATATTTTGAAAAATATATTACTAGAATAAAATTATAATTGTTATTAATTATAATTTATTTTCAATTTTTAATATATAATTTTAATTAATAATTTATTTTTTTTTAAAAAAATTTTTTAAATTTATTTTAATTTACAAATACTAAATGACATAATAAATCAGATATGTATTAGTCAAAACTCATCTCGATTAGACTTGAGAATACACCGCTACTTCTTTCTAGGACAGATGTGCGGTTGGTAGTCTCCTTTTTAGTAAACTGTTCAATCTCGAGACTATCTCTAGAGTCTTCCAAGGTGTCTGAAAACTCTCGAAAGCATTTAAACTGCAAGAAGTGGGGAATAATATATTTATGTGTGAGTTTCAAGCAAAAGGGGGATAAAGCTCATGTATTGAAAGAGGGGCCCTAGCATTACGATCGACAATTGGTTGTCCTAGATGAATTACGTAATGATGTGCAACCGTCAAAAATATTTCTAAGGGCATCTCCGACCCTTAACATTAAAATAATGTAAATTTTACACTAATATGCATTTTCTATAATAATTTTTTTTAATCTATTATATCATTTTTTACACTCAAAAAAATATTTCTATATATTTTTTTATATCTCATACTATAATATTTAAACATTTATCATATTACATCTATATTTAATAGTTCTAAAATTTATTTAATATAATGCAGTTTAATGTTTAAATAAAAATGTTATTTGTAATGAATATTATTTTTTAATGTGTACTATTTAAATTTAATGTATAAATTTTACTAATATATTATATATATATATATATATATATATATATATATATATATATATATATATATATATATATATATATATATATATATATCTGTTTGCTGAATTTGGTTCCAAATTAGAGATTGAGTTTGTTGATTTTTCAAGTGATTCTGGATGATAACTCATTTTTATTCTATTGACTAAAGGACTATGAGTTAAAACCATTTTTAGTTGATTTTAAGTCGCTCACTCCAAAATTTTCCTCCATAAAAAATTTGTTGAGTTGATGCACGCCAAAACTAAAATTATTTGCTTAAGTATAGTTTTAATACAATTTAATTTGAAATTTTACTAGAATTTGATATTTTCTTGGTTTCGTATTCTCTTCTAATTTTATTTGAATTGGAAATCATAAAGATTTAAAGTTGTACTTCCCCTTATAAGTTTTTGTGCGGTTTATTAATGACCCAAATTGTCAACCAAGCAATATATCAAACAACTTACGATCATAAAATATAATTTAAAAAAAATGAAAAGTACAAATAAAAAACAAACAGTAGGCACCATAGCAAGCTGTCTTGAAAAACAGCCATGTAAACTGTTAAACACGTGTGCCTTCTAATCCTTTCCTTTTATATATTTTATTTTTAGTGAATTTCAATTCAAAACTGGAGAATAATTGAATAAGTGAGCTACTATAAAAGTAGAAGATATGAGTAAGGTATTGTAAAAGAAGATACAGAAATCATGGCTATAAAATAAAAATAAAATTATGCATTTGAGAGGTGCAATAAAATTTAATAGTAGTTGAGAAGCTTAATATAATAATTTTATAAAGTTTAGGAGTAAAACTATGCATTTAGCCAAATCAAATAACCTCGGCCAACAACTAAACTAAACCCATAGACTGGTCAAAGAATTTGCGTCTATGGAACTAAACACAATTATAGCTGCTGATCCAATATAGTCAAGATATTCAAACTTCTACATGCAGATAAGATGTCCATAATGAAATCATTTCAGCATAATCAATTGGATGGAAAGACGAAAAGATCACACCAAAAATAAATGATAGATTGGAAAACGAACATAAGATTATCAAATGGCAAAACCAATCTGCAAGTTAAATTGAATCAGGTCCTGCAAAACGCAAAGACTAAGCATTTATTAGATGTATAAACTTATTGATGTTTAACCGCTTAACATTGAAAATCTTAAAAACACATGCATTTCCAACTTCACTGAAATGGAACCGGAACACCTTGCTTCTTGTTCACAATAGCCATTGCCAAATACCGGGTACCCATTCCAATAGGCACCTGCTCATCGGGTCCCTCCCAAAAGGGAGCTTCACCTTCACCCACGAGACGCCAGTATCCTGTTCTCAGGGACTCGGCCTGCTCATCTGTACAGTTCTGCATCAATGCTTCCACACGGAAATTTATGCCAAGATTACCAAGAAATTGGGACTGTGTAATTGGGCCATACACAGAAACATCTTCTGCAAACATGATATAATGCCATGAATTAATTTCAACATGTCTTTCAGTAATTCAGTTAACGGCATTTAATTACTCTCTCTCTCTCTCTCCCCCTCTCTCCCTCTCTCTCTATCTGTTAAAAATCAAAATATGTCTAGAAACAGAGGGATGAGGACAAACACCTGAAGCTTCCTCTGCAGAGTGCTTGACAGAAGCAAAATCAACATATGCACTGAGATCAGCGGACCCAGGATTGTCTAATATGTTAACAAACTTGTGTTTCCTGACTGCCTGCAGAAATGCAACATAACAAAAGTACACAATTGTTTAGTGAAAGGAGGCTCACACAAATTTCTAATGCAGATAATGTAAACCCCAAAACAACAGAGTCCTATACACCCCAATGGAAGTTCTAAAATAATAAAATATGGAGGAACGCCACCAACATAATCCAATCGTCATTTCTATCAGGAATACTAAGAATGTTTGATAAGCACATAGAAGATTAAGGATTACACAGTTGATTTGAAATAATGGCTTCATTTGCATAAATAAATAATGGCTTCAAGTCTTTTACTCAAGATAGAAGACTGAAGACAGACATTTGACTATTCTGAGTTTAAATGAACAGAACTATTGGCAATAAAAATAACCAGAAGATAACAAACCTGCAAACTGTCTGACACTACTCCATTTAGACCATAATCAATTATAAGAGCTCCACCTCCATCGGAACTTATTCTCTTGGCAATTGCATGAGTCAAATCCATTGCTTTTGGGCAAACTTCAATTTGATTAAGCTTCTCTATTTCTTCAGTTGAAGCCCACTTGCAGCGCGTCATTAAATAGAGAGTTGCAGGAGTTTGATGTGGAGATAGAACAAAATGAAACCTAACAGTGTACAATGTATATACCAATTTTTAAGATCATAAAGACTTATTTTGAAAGCAATTATGTTTTTTTGTTTTAAACAAACAATATGTTTTTTAGTTTAAACAAACAAACTTTTACGTTGAATCATCTGCAACATCAACCATTTTCTCACACCAGCCACGAGAAGTCCTCTACAAAAATCACCAAAATCAGAATGATATCAGGAAAAAAAAAAAACAAATAAACTGATAGCACTCTGTGAAATGCAAGTGGTGAAAAGGAGAACTGAACAAATAGTTTGCATGGTGACTCCAACAAACAATGATCTAAACACTAATTATAATGAAGATCACTGCCCTGATTTATGAAAAATACAGAAATTGGCAAAAATAGCAATTTATATTTTTCTTCAGTTTTTTTAATTAATTAATTAATTTTTTATTTGAAAATGCAACTGGGAAAACTTTGGATTCGGTTATATTTTCTTTGGGTCACTGAAAGCAGAAAGTGATATGCACCAAGTCTCAAAGGATAGATGTGAAATCTCAAATGGTTGATATATGTGCTGCTATGTTGTCATAATTTTTCAATAACATTGTTTTTATTCTCTCCATCAATTATCCAAAAATTAATAATTACACAAAACAAAAACTGGCTAAGCATGATTCAATTATCTAAGAGGAGAAGGAAAAAATATAGATCCAGTATTTTGCAACTGCAACAAAGCTCCAAACTCTAACATCCACTTAAGCAATGTGACAAATATCCTAAAATTTTTCATGTCGACTAAAAGGATAACTTACATGTGTATTTTATGTATTTATTTATTTATTTTAAGAAAAGGTGGGGAGGCTGTTTAGATTGACCAATATGTACAAACCTGGAACTGATGAACAGGTAGAGCATCATAAAACTCATGGGCAATGATGATAGCTGGCACTGAAACATTAATAAACAAACAAATATGATCATGGGAAAAAGGAAGAATCCTAACAATGTCAATTGAAATTAAAATCAAAATATCCTTCTTCTTGAACACTAAAGCTGCCTGTAAGGTTTCACCAAAACAATGTAAAAGATAACTCCCTACATCCTGTGGGAACTGGCTCCAGTGAAGTGTGCCATGATACAGGTGCTCCTGCCAATGTGCTAATGGTCCTTTTGTCAAGACTTTCAGAGGTATTATGTTCATCCACACATTTTAGGTTGTGATGTTGAAGCTTCTGTAATGTGGGACTACATTCTACTAGGTGCACATGCAATGATCCAGTGAAGTGCTTGAACTTCGATGCACCCTACATGTGAAAGTTGCTATTAGTAGAAATACAAAAAGAAGAGAATCTTTCTTTGCAAAATAGCAAAACATAAGTAACAAGCTGGGATCAGTATTTAATATTTCATTTGCATAAAGTAAGAAACCTGACAAATTCTCATATTTAGGGTTGTGACATCATACACGCAGAAGATCAGCCATAAGAGTTCCTCGTCCTGGACCTAGCTCAATTAGATTCACATTTTTCGGCTGTCCCATTTGCTCCCATAAACACATGGCCCACACACCAACCATCTAAGATTACAGCAAATAGGTAAATGTAAACCATCAACCAAATGAGAATAAAAGCATGCATCTAAGGAACGTTCTGGGAACTTTAAAACTGGAAACATATAATTTCGAGTTAAAGAAGCATAGTATCTTACCTCACCAAACATCTGGCTAACTTCAGGAGATGTTATGAAATCACCTTCAACCCCAAACACATCTCTATTAATGTAGAATCCAGCTTTTGGATTCGTCAAAACTTCTTCCATATATTCAGCTACAGTTATTGGGCCACCTCGGAACTTATTAAGAAAACCATAAGTAACAGAGGATCACCATTCCAACAACAACAAAATAGGTATTCATCTAGAAATTTATGTAACAATCAGACAGACTGCACTCATCAATTTATGGCATGTCAGTGCTGCATTTTTCTGTCCTAATGTGAAACAAGTGTCCATGAACTAGTACAATATTTCTTTTTAAAGAAAAATTTGATAATTCTATTTTTGTGATGCAATAAATTCTCGGTGGGCTCAGGGTATCTTTGATAGTGTAGTTTGCCTAGTGAACAAAAGTTCTGGTATGCTATACAAGTTCAATTAAAAAGGATAAAAAAACAAACATAAACATCCAATGACATTTAAACAAATAGCTGAACTACGTTACGTCAAACAGAAACAAAACGATAAATAAAGCTCACAAAAGTTATGTAGCTACCTTGATAACGCCTTTAAGGTGTTTGATTAGCTCCGATTCCGAATTGGGTTCATGAGAATGCTCTGCAATTCATTAAAAATAAATAAATAAAACACTTTTAAATGAGTTTAAAAAAATGATAACAAATACATTTGGAAATAGAAGGAGAGTGAAGTGAGACCAGTGGGGTTATAAAGGCCGGAGCGGTCAATGGAGATAGTGGTTGAGGGTTGGACATTATTGTCGTCCAAGTGTTCAACAAAATTACTGTTGGGAATTTGAGATTGCGATGAAGAAGAATAATAGAAAAAAGAAGAGTTGCTAAAGAAAGGAAATGTACGAGAAGTAGAAGAAGCTGCTCTGTTAAACTGGAAACGACGGTAACTACAATAAACTTGTTTCGCCAGCACTCGTCTCAGCATTTTTTTTTTCCCTTTCTTTTAGCTATCCCCTTTTTGCTTATTTTCCTTTGTTCAAATGCAATGCCCAGACAAAGGCATGCAAATTATAACGGTTCAATATTTCCTCTTCACTTTTGTTAAATTCACTGTTCCATTTAACTTATTATTATTTTTTTAATACAACGGTGTGTACGACTCGCTAAAAAAATACTATTCCAATTGCGCCAAATTAATGATAAAACAATTTTTTTTCAAACTGCATAGGATTAATGCTGAGGATGTAGCTCAGATGGTAGTAGGCCTGAGCAATACCCGTTCATGCCCGAATTTCCAAACCAATCCGATTCAAATTTTCAGTATGGTTTGATTTCTGAAAATGGTGCTTAAGCGATTTGGTTAATAAGATAAATATTTATCGGGTTTCAGTTTTCGGTGAGGTAATGTTCATCTGAACCGACCCGAATTTTTGATATATATATATAGACACACACATGCATGTTACAACGCCGTTTGATGAGGAGAGGGGGGGCCTACCCCTTCCTCCAATTTCTCTTTTTATCTGAAATGCACCTCCGCCTCTTCCACTCCTCTACTCTATCTTCTTTATTTCCTCTCTAACCTTAATCCGAAATCGTTGCTTATCTACAAATTACACTCACTCCTGACTCTTATCAAGCAAACTAAATCAAACCCTAACCTTTGATCACTCGCTTGACTCTGTTAATCGTCTCTCATGTAATCGTTTTGATTACTTTCAATCTCTTTTCTTTAAACTCTCCCCTCTTTTAGAACACAAACATATCAAATCCTTCATTTTCATATTTGTTTATATTGGTAATTTCTGTGTTCTTCTATTTAGTTGATGAATTTCTGTGTTCTATGGGTGGAAACTTAAACATTCTTCTGATTTACATTAGAAATTGATCAAAGTTATAGATCTGTTTCAAATTGTTGGTTCTTTTATGTACATGCAAAAAAAAATAATTTTTTTTATAGATATGATGTTTAAAAAGGTTTATTTGGTTTTTTTTTGGTTTAATTTTTTTATAGATATGATGTTTTAAAAGGTTTATTTTTAGTATTTATTTAATTTTATTTTTTTATAGATATGATGTTTAAAAATATTTATTTGGTTCCTTTTTAGTATTTGTTTAAATTTTTTTTATATATCTAATGATTAAAAATAGTTATTTGGTAAATTTTTTTAGTAAAAGTATAATTTCTTTTGTTTAAATTTTTTATATATCTAATGATTAAAAATAGTTATCTAGTAAATTTTTTAGTAAAAGTATAATTTTTTTGCAATTCATTTTTTGTCAATGAATAATCTGTTTATATTTTTGTATGTATTTCATATTTTATTAAATTTGTTGTTTGGTTTGGATTTTTTTTTTTAAAAAAAAAGCCATGCATGCATGTAAACGAAGATGTATTTTGTTTTTTGAGTTTTCTTGTGTAGATCTGGATAAAATCAAAGTCTGATATATGGTTATTGGGTATGGATTTCATCGATATATTGTTTGTGATTTTTTCTAGGTTTGATATGTGATTCTAGGTGTTTTTATTAAAAAAAAAAAGCAATATGTTAATAGTGTAATTAAATACCCTTTTTGTGATGTGTTCTATGTGATGGTCTTTATAGCGTTTTCTTCTGGATTTTAAATGGTGGAAGCTTAAAGCTTTAAGTTATAACAATGAAAAGGGTGGAAGCTTAAAGTTTATACTTAAAGCTATAAAGTTATAACTTAAAAGAAAATGGTGGAAGCATAGTAAAGCCTACTTATTTATATATGTTAGACAGTTGACCTACACATACCTTTTATTAAATTATTGGTAAATATCCTTAATCTGATTACTTTGTTACGTTCTTGAATTGATTGATAAAAAGTTAATTATTTATATTATGTGTTGAACTAATACATTATATTTGTGGTTGTTATTGTTTGTTAATGAAATAGATGGAAGCTACCAGTGGTAGTAATAATGCCATTAGTGTCCCTAATGGTAATCCTGTCAAGGCTAATCAGGTGGAAGCAACTCCTGGATTAATTGTCTGACAGCTCCTTGTTGCTCAAAAGAAACATTAAGAGACTAAACCTAAATATGTTGTTTGGCAGTTTTTTGAGAGAATAAGGGATGAGCATAATGTAGTGGTTAAGGGTAAATGCATTTACTGTGCTACTTCTTATCATTATTACTAAAAAAATCATGGCACGTATTCTTTAAAAAATCATGTTTTGCATTGCATGAAAATACCATAAAATGCCAATACTATATGGGCTCTTTTAACACTAAATCCTATTAGTAATGTAGTGGAAGCACAAGATGCCACCCAATCTACTATCATAGGCACATGGAAATATGATTTTAATTCAATTAGAACTGCACTTAGTCGGATGATTATTAGTGATGAACTTGCTTTTAGATTTGTTGAAGGTTTTGGTTTATAAAATTTCATGCATGTTGCTTGTCCTAGATTTAAAATACCCTCTAGGTGGACTATGTCTTGAGATTATTATGAGATGTTTTCATCAGAGAAGGAGAAGCTCAAAACCTTTATCAAATCAAAATTTCAAAGAATCAATATAACTATTGATTCTTGGACATCAATAAAAAGAATCAACTACATATGTATGACTATTTATTTTGTGGATAATGGGTGGAATTTGCATAAGAAAATAATTTCTTTTGTCCCTATAACATCTCATAGGGTGAATATATAGCAAAGGCTTTAAAAACATATTTACTTGATTAGGGTTTAAAATATGTCTTTTTGATTACTATGGATAATGCATCAAGTAGTGACACTGTTCTTGGGTTTTTGAAAAAGAAATTGCTTAGTTAGGGTGCATCTAATGTTAGGATGAAGTTTTTGTATATAAGATGCATAACACATATTTTGAATTTAGTTGTTAATGATGGCTTGAAAGAGTCTAGTGTTAATGTAATCAAAGTGAGAGAGGCCATGAGATACATTAGCAATTCTCCTACTAGGTTGAAGAAAGTTAGGGATCTATCAAATTTGGTAGGCATTGAATGCAACAAAGTTGAATTCCACCTACATTATGTTGAAGATAACTTCTTTATATGAAAAAACTTTTGAAAGTTATGATGAAAGTGAAAGCTCATTTAGATTTGACTTTGGTTAGGATATACCTGACTATCTAGACTAGGAGCATGTCTCATAGCTTGTGAAGATGTTGGAAATATTTTATGACATTACTATGAGGATTTTAAGTTCAAAGTATATCACTATTAATTCATTTTCTTTTTCAAAATTTTATGACTTGATTTGTCTATTGACTAAGATGCAGTCTGACTCTGACTTATTTATTTTGCATATGGGCTTGAACATGAAATAGAAATTTGATAAATATTGAAGGGATCTTGAAAAGATTAATTATGTTATTTTTATTGCAACTATTTTGGACCCTCAATATAAAATGGAGTTTATTGAGTTCTTAATAACTTAAATGTATGGTGAAGAGGTAGGAAGCATAATGTTTACCAATTTAAAGTTTGATTTGGCTACTTTATTTAATGATTATGTGAGCTTGTATGACTCTTGTTATGCTTCTGATACATGTGCAAGTTAGTTAAGCCAACATGATCGAGTGCCTAAAAGTCAAGTCATTGCATGTCTTATAGCTTATGAAGATGTTGGAAATATTTTATGACATTACTGTGAGGATTTTAAGTTTAAATATATTACTACCAATTCTTTTTTTTTTAATTTTTATGACTTAAGTTGTCTGTTGACTAAGATGCATTCTGGCTTTGACTTATCTATTAGGCATATGGGCTTGAACATGTACAAGCTTGAACATAAAATAGAAATTTGATAAATATTAAGGGGATCTTGAAAAGATTAATTATGTTATTTATATTGCTACTGTTTTGGACCCTGAATGTAAAATAGAGTTTATTGAGTTCTCAATAACTCAAATGTATAGTGAAGAGGTGGGAAGCAGAATGTTTACCAATTTAAATTTTTATCTGGCTACTCTATTTGATGATTATATGAACTTGTATGGCTCTTGTTCTGCTTCTAATACACATGCAAGTCAGTCAAGCCAATATGATCCAGTGCCTGAAGGTCAAGTTATTGCTAAAACACTTTCATTAACAAAAGAAAGATTTAAGAAGCACAAGCAAGAATCTGGAATGGGTGGTGGCAAAAAAATAGATATTGATATTTATTTCATTGAGGCAGTGGTGGAGGATGAAATGAGTTTTGATATCCTCTGTTGGTGGAAGCTTAACTTAGAGAGGTTTCCAATACTCTCTCATGTGGCTAGGGATATTCTTTATAGTGCCTATTTCCACAATGGCATCTGAGTTTGCCTTTAGCATTAGTGGGCATGTACTTAATGCTTTTAGGAGTTAATTAACTACAAAAATAGTTAAGGCTCTCATATGCACATAAGACTGGCTTAGATTACAAAATTAGCCAGTGTTGTGGAAAATATTGAAGAATTAGAGAAATTTAAGAGAGGTACTTGGTTTCTTTTACTTTCTTTACTTTCTTAAGTTTATTTTTAATACTATCCAATGCTTATTGAATTTAATAATCTATTTTTCCTTTTACAGATTTTGAACAAGTGGCCAGTGGCCCTTTATTAGCAAATACTTAATAAAATATCTATCTAATATTCATTCCTTCTTTGCTACCTGATTAATATTATGCTACTTACTTAATTCTTTTATGACTCTTTCAATTTATTACCTGCTGCTTCTACTTTATTGATATGTTTCTATTTTCTGCTTGATTGACTATTTAGATTAATATGTACTTACATATGACTAACCTTAAGTGCCTTTTCTGGTGCTTGTATTGTTATTGCAATAAGTTGAGGCAATGATGATGCTTCCACCCTAATATGTTAAAGACTTCACATAATGCTTACTCTTAAGTTTTTTTAGTGACCTTGTTTTTCATATAGCTACCAAAAATGTGGTTGCATTATTGATGTGATTTAACTTTTGGTATCCTGAGCCTTTTAGTTGATTCTTATGTTTATTGACAATAATGATGCTTCCACCCTATGACATTCTAACTTGTTACTAGAATACTTGCTTTACATTTCAGGTGGCCACTGACAATATATTTTTTTAAAAGTATCTGTTGTTGTTGCCAGAAATTTGGTTATATTCTGATTCATGAACTGAAAAACATAAGTATCCTGAGTCTATTGTTATTATACTTAGCTTCTTTTTAACATTTGCAATCTTTTCATACTTTAGTTATAATCAGAATGCCTCTTTTTTTACTTATTTGTGTAGTTAAATATTATGTTGTTGCAGCTTCATTTTTTTGGTACATGCTATAGTACTTTTGATTTTGCAAGGTGCAACTTGCACTTTTGATACTTTTAGTGGAAAGCTTCTGAGCCAAGAATTATTTACTAATTTTTTTGTATATGTGCAGACAGTAATGAATATTTTTTGTATAGGCCATTTAATATATATATATATATATAGAAGTATATAGGTTTTAGAAAGGAATAATATATTCAAATGTAACCGGATACTAAATATGCCTTATATGTAACGAAAACAATATGTAATGTGGGCTTGGCCCATTATTATTTATTGAAAATGCTTGTATATTTATATTTTTTTACTTGTGAAATTCGTAGGCCTAAAGGCCCAATCCAACTGAGTTCAATCTAAAGAACCAAAATGACTTAACCAAAATTATTGATTTCAGACCTTTTTGGTTTATTAGTGACCATTGGTTCAATTTGGCTTATATATTTTTATTCTAATGACCAATCGGTTTCTCTATTTCATTAGACCAAACTGACCAACCCAACTGATGCCCTCCTCTAGATGGTAAAGCACTCACATGCTCACTTAGCATGCGAGAGATACAAGGATTTGCAATGGTCATTTTTGTTAAATTTATTTTTTAAAATCTATACATCAAAATTATAAAATAAAATTATACAAAGTCACAAATATTTCAATTTAAGGAACCAATAATCCTATTTTTTTAATGTTTTAATTTTTAATGCTTTATTTTCTATGATTGTCGAGTCATTTGGTTGGTATATATATATATATATATATAATGAAAAAATTACAAATTTGGTATTTGAACTTTTTTTTCCTATTTTAATATTTAAACTTTGAAAAAACATATCAATCAGGTGTATCCAATTAGTTTAAAGTTGACTATGTGCTTAATAAGCTCAACTGAGATTCACTTTTTTCCAACTCACATGCCAAATCAATTACTAACTTAGCGATTTTTTTAAGTTGACAAAATTGCCTCTAAGCTGGTCATGTTATATGAAATGGGAATTAGGTTTTTACAAAACCAAAATCAACCACTTTATCATCAAATGAAGAAACAAAGCAGAATAAGAACAAAAGAAAGAAATGTAAAATTAGTAGAATGAAGCAACAAATTTAGAGTAAAGAAAAGAAGCTTGTTCTTCTTCTCTGTATTTTGTTAATCTTTCTTTATCTTTTTCTTATCTTGTCTTCTTTTGCAATTGTTGATGTTAATGTTGAGCCATGGGACTTTTTAATCCACTCAAATTCTCAAGCTTCTCTAGGTAGGAAAATTTCTTCATGGTCAAAATGGGTTTGAGCATGATCTTCTCATGATCACTCGTGAAGAAGCCTCTGAATTATATTTCTTTGAGTTGCTCTCTTCCTTGTCCATGCTCAATCACATAAAATCTGATAGTCATTGTTGTTGGTGTTTCCTCAGTACCCCACTTTTCAGCATCCTCATCTCCTTTATCATTCTTTAACTTCTTATTTGATTATGACTTTAGAGTTTGTGTTAGGGAATCTGAATACAAAACATCTTCAATCTTAGACATGATTATGAATATGCTTTTTTTTTTAACTTAGTTACCTTGTTGTATTGGATCTTGCTTTAGTATGGATTGTGGAATTCTAGGAAATTATTGTTTTAGAAGAATTAAGATTAATTTTTCTCTCTCTTCAAAGAGTTCCCTCTTTTCTAGGAAAACACCTGAACTCCCAGAAGACTTTCCATCCTTTTGATTCATCTTTCTCTTCTAAATCATTATAAATGCCTAGATATTATTCTTGAGATCGAGCACCTTGTACTCAACTAATAAGTCCAAGGTTGACAGGAATTTCCAAATTGATTTTGGTTTTGTATCTTAATTATAAGATGACCAGCTTAGAGGCAATTTGTCCACATAAAAAAGCATAGAGTTAGTAATTAACGTGACATATGAGTTAGAAAAAAGTGGATCCTATTTAAGCTAATTAAGCATACAACCAGTTTTAAATCGATCAGATATACATGATTGATATTTTTTTTGAAAATTTAAACACTCAAATAGAAAAACTAAAAAGTTTATATATATATATATATATATATACACACACACACACACATACATACACACACACACACACACACACACACACACACACACACATACACACACACACTTTTTATGAAGTTTTTGTAGAAAGGTAGAAAAACCATTGTTTTTTATGATACATATGTAGAAAGCCTATTTTTTTTTCTATTAAACTTTGTTCTTTTTAATTTTTTTTTTATGTTCTTTCTATAATGGAGATAGTGGCACGTACATACTAGTTTAGTTAATTATTTTTTAATAAAAGACTCAAATGACTCAAAGACATGAGGTGGTCCTTTCATAGTAGAAGGACTCCTTCCCTTGAAAAAAATTTGGAGTTAATTCCAAAATTTTAATAGTATTAGAATTAATTTTTTTTAAAAATGGCATTAGAATTTGAATGCTATATCTTTATATGCCTATTATGAGGATTAAATGTGCCAGAGGGTATTGAACTTTAATTTTATTTCAATTTAGTTACTAAATTTTGATTTGCATCTTTTTATATATCAAATTTCTATTTAATCTTATGACAGTCACTTAAAAAAATTTTAGTACCTGAATAATCTATAATTACTATTTTAATCGATTTTTTTTTTTTTGTAAATAAGTTCATATTTTCTATAAATTTATAGGAAATAAGGAAAAATTTGAAAATCATTTTGATTCTCCCTAATCAAAACAGACTTATTCTGAATGGTATCAGAGTTTAGAAGAAGCAAACTTTCAAACTTTTTCTAATTTATGAGCCAAATTGAAAAGATAAAGAGATGGATGGATTATAATATTTTTTAAGAGAAATTTAGTGGACTAAAAATTTTTAACAGTACATTTTTTGAAAGAAAATCAAATTTTGGTAACTAAAAAGAAAGAAATTGAAATTTAATATCAAAATTGCAATAAGTATAAAGTTTGGTGGCCACCACTACATTTAACCCCTTGTTGTGATGAAAAATCATTCAACTAATATTTCCCTTTGCTATTTGTTATAACTATATAAAATAATAATAAACCAAAAAAAAATTATAGAGACAACATACAATTGTAATGCAAGTTTCAGTGGTAGTTAGGTTTGAGTGTGAGGATAATATTTAAGAGGATTTCAAAAATTTATTTTAAAAATGCATAAATGTAGCTATATAAATTTATTTTAGAAGGATCTAAAAATATTTTTTTTATAATACATTTAGATCCTTAATTTAAAATTTGATATAATTGAAACAATTTGGAAAGTTATATAGTTAAATTGATATAACTATGAAAATATGATACAACTAAAAATTTAACCAAAATTGAGGATAAACATAATCATTTCCCTTTTCAGAAAACATCTTTGCAAAATTCTTGCATTTTTCTTTAAGATTTTACGAGGGGTGGAAAGTGTATTTTTCTAGTTTATATGAGAGGAGAGATACAAAAGTTATAGGCTTTATTTTAATCAACTCAAGAAAAGTTATAATTTTTTATACTGTGATTTTATTATCATATAGTGAAAATCAAGTATTTCTCCATAGACATTTATAATTAAAGCTGAACCATATAAATCTTTTGTGTATTTATTTCTCTAATTTTAGTTTTCTCATTTGTTTATTAATTGATTTTTAATTAGGTGATTTTTTTCCTATCATTTCCAATATATGAATTTCTGTGAACCATGATGGGAATTGTGATAAACAAGTTGCTTAGGAATCTTAGTAAGCTTGGGAGTATGGTCTCCAATTGTGCACTTCACCAGGCAAGTCTCAGTTTTTAAATTGTTCATCTCAGAGTACAGTGTTTCAAGAACAACAGGAAAAGGGAGCTAGGGTTATAAGGGATAAGGGGGTTCGTTGAGCTATTTTCTAATCCTCTTAATCTGATGCTATTGTAGATTCTATTGCTAGCACTAATGCTCTATCACAGTCTTATAGTATCAATTTCATAATGCCTATACAAAGCACAAAGCTTAGAAAGCTTTAAAAAAGGAGGGTCGAACTGCTAACTTGCTTGATGATGGCTTGACTAATATTACAATCGTTGAATACACAAACTTGACTAAATTAAATAACTCTTCAGATGGGAAAGCTATTTCTACAGCTTCAACTCCCATGTAAGAACAAGGAACACAATCTAAATATTATTTATGTAAGTTTAAGAAATTAGGGCATAATGTGGTGTGGGTTGCCTAAAGAGGTCCTGACTCTAATGTTATTGAAAACATAAAGGGAAATTCATCAAAATGTGTTAAAGAAATGCAAATTTGCTATAGATAATTCTTTAGTTATAGTTTATGATCATGCATTAAAGAAAGTTGATAGTGTTTTACCTTTGGCTTTTGTGGTTATAATTGTGAGCCAAAGGCTGTGAGATAGACCCACCTGGACATTATGAAAATCTTAAGTTGGAATGTGCAAGGTTTAGGGAATCCTCATATATTGTGTCCTTTAAGCTTTTTGACTATCAAGCGTTCCCTAAATATTTTATTTCTTATGAAGTTAAAGTTTTTTAAAGCTCAAATAAAAGGAATAAAATATTTTTTTATTAAATATTATTTATTTCATATTGATAGTTGTGGTAGAACACAGTGCAATAAAGCTCTTTGCACTTTTTATTATGTCTTTTTAATTTGCTTTGTATTTTTTTTTAGGTTTTTGATGTCTAAGCAAATTTTATAGTGATTGAATATGGGCTCTATAGATGTCTTAAAATATTTACTCATTTAAAATTTTGGAGGCTTCTTGATCAAGTCTTATATAATGTCTTTAAGTCATGTTTATGCTTCAAGGACTTTAATGAGATATTCTTCCATTATAAGAAATTAGGTGGGAGGTTGAAATACTCATAAAGCATGAAGAAATTTAGAGAAATAATCACTAAATATGGGTTCTTTGATCTTTTGTTTTAAGGAGTGTTATTAACATGGGATAATGTTTAGTGAGGAAAAGATAACATTAGAGAAGACTTTATTAGTTTCTTGGTAATTATGATATAGTGTAATGCTTTTTGAGTTACATAGTTCATCACTTACCATGAATAACATTAGACCATCTTCCTTTATTGTTTAATTTGAAAAGGTTAGTTTGATTAAAAAGTCAAGCAAAAAGATTTTTAAGTTTAATCCTTTTGGGTTTGGGATGATAAATGTTTTAGTGTGGTTTAACTAGCATGGAATCAATATGGAGTTATCTTCTTCTTCCTTGGTGTCAGAAAAGATTCAGTAGGTGTCTTATACTCTTAATAATATAATCATCATAACTTTAGGAGCCTCTAGAAACTTGTTGAAATGAAATCTTAGTAACTTCTTCAATTGCAGTGAGAGAAAGATTTTATTGATCATGCAACATGTTTTAGTTCTTTATAAGATGAAGTTTTTGAGTTACTTGAGAAAAAGGATGAGTATTGGAGGCAATGTTCAAAAGCACTTTATTTAGAGGCTAGTGAAAAAAATGCTCAATTCTTTCATTATAAAGAATCTGAAAGATGCTAGAAAAATTCTATATATAAATTGATAAGTCAAGTGGTTGGTGTGATAAGGAAGTTAAAGTGGAATAGGTTATGGTGAATTTTTACTTTAGTCTTTTTTAAAGTACCTTATCACTTACATGTTTTCATTCTATATCATCCATTACATCAAATTTAGATGCCTATTCTTATTGGGTGCTTTCTACACTTTTCACTTTAGAGGAAGTTCATCATGTTTTAAAGCAAATGAATCTTTATAAAGCTCAAGGTCTTGATTGTATGTATGCCCTTTTTTACAAAACATTTTGGAGTGTGATTAGGCATGAAATTACTCATTTTCTATTATAGTTTCTTAACTCTAGAATTATGCCGGCAAATTTAAATCTAAATTATACTTTGATCACATTAATTTTTAAAGTTAAGTCTCCTCAATCTATAAAGGACCTACGGCCTATCAGCTTACGTAATCTATTGTATAAGTTGATTTTTAAGGTTATAGTCAATAGTCTTAAAATGGTGTTGCCTTCTATAATTAATGTTTCATAAAGTGCTTTTGTGATGGGCTATTTAATAATTAATAATGCTATTGTGGCATAAAAAATCTTTAATTCTATGAAGAAGTGCGTTTATAGTAAAAACGGTGTCATAATAATGAAGTTAGATATGAATAAGGTGTATGATATGGTTGAATGGCAATATTTGGAAATGATTATAAATAGGACAAAATTCCCAAGACACATTGCACGATATCCTGTCTTACTTAAGCATTGTTTCCTTTTCATTTATTATTAACATGCAAGTTAAGGCTTTATAAAACAAAGCAGGGGCCTCTGTCAAAGGGATTTGCTTTTTCCCTACTTATACTTATTATGTGTTGAAGGGTTTTTAGCTTTGATTAGGCAATTAGTAGAGCAGAGACTTCTTCACGCAGTAAATGTTTAGTACAAGTATAGTTGACCATCATGTTTTTCACTATTGGGATTACCATTAATGGTAGGGTGTTAAAAAAAAAAGGCTATTTTTAGTTTATAGAAAGAGAGGTTGTGGAAAAAGGTGTAAGGATGGAAAGAAAAATTCTTAAGTAGGGGAGGAAAGGAAGTCTTGATCAAGGCTATGGCTCAAGCTATTCCTCAATATGTTATAAGCTATTTTTCTTTCCCTCTAACCTTTTTCTTTAATTTAGAAAGTATGTTTAGTAATTTTTTATAGAGATATATGTTAGATTAAAGAAAAGTTCACTGGCTCTATTGAAATGTCAAAGGGGGTTAGGATTTCGCAGATTATAGTGCTTCAATTCAACATTTTTAGTGATTTAGAGCTGGTAGATTATGATAAAACCCTCCTCTTTATGCTTTCAGGTTTTGGTTACAATGTGTTTTCCATATGGTGACTTTTGATTAGCTTCTGTAGGTCATCGACCTTGCTAGATATGGCAAAGTATTTTAGGTGCTCATAATGTCCTTTAATAAATGGCTTAACAAATTAGGGATGGTAAGCCTATTCATCTATAGACGGATAAATGGATTCTTGGTTTAAATGGCATGAAACCTTTGTACCCTCATGATTTCACCTTGGATTGTGTGGTTAGTGATCTTATTAATTTTTTAATAAATAGTTGGAATAAAAGCTTAATTCATAGCACATTTTTTCCTTTTGAAGTAGAGGTTATTCTCTCCATTCTATTGAGTTATATAGACCTCTAAATAAGCTTTATTGGTCACCTACTCAGGATGGTTAGTATTCAATAAAAATATGTTATCAAGTTGCTTATTGAATGAGTAGTAGTGCATCTGTACCTTGCTCAAATGATAAGGTGGTTTAATCCTATCTCTAGAAGCTTAAAGTCACCCCAAAAATTAAGATATTTTATATGGCATGCTCTTAATAATATTCTTCCTTGCATGTTTAATTTGAAAAAGAGAGGAGTTCGTTCTTTTTGCTCTGCCCATTTTGTGTGAATGTTGAAGAAACTCTATTTCATATTGTTAAAGAATGTCACTAGAGTCAAGGTATTTGGTTAGTATCTTCCTTGGTTTTGCGAGTTGATCGCCTACAAGTACAATCAATTTGGGAATGGTTTTAATTATTCATGATTCATCATGAATCTCAATTGTGAGATTTGCATTTTCATAACACACATGCATTTCATTTTCATGTGTATGATATTTTGATTTATAAATATTAATTGAATAAACTAGAAAGATATAAACATCACCAAAAAAAAATAATAAAATAAAAGAGGGTTAAGGAGAAATTATTATTAGTAGTTTGGGCTAAAAAGGAAATTTTAACACAACTTAACTAGAAAAAAAATATACGTGCAAGAATAAGAAAAAAATGTGAAAGTGGTAGAGGAGAGGAAAGGGGAAGAGAGAAAACCTAAACCTAAATTCCCAAACCTTCATTCCTAAACTCAACTAAAAAAAAAAAAAAAACAACATCCAACTCAAATAAATCTTGAAGAACCTTGAGTTATCTTATTCTTTGATGATTGAAGCCTAAAATTAGAGAAGAGGGGAAGTATGGGTAGCTGAATTTAAGGAGATTTCAGCCATGTTTTTGTTGATTAAGGCAAGTAAGAAGCTAATTTTCTCTAATTTTGGATGATCAAACATCATATGCATGTGATTGTATGTTTATTTCATGATTAAATCTTTTGATTTCAAGTATAGTGATTTGTGTAAATTTTATGATTTGAGTAAAGAATAGATATGTATATGGCTGATTTTAATAGCTTTCAATCAATAGATATTAGTGAGAACTTGATTAATGGAAGTGAGTTGTTGGTGTCTCTACAGAACTCTGTTTTTACAAAGCAGGGATGCTCTGTTTTTCAGTGTTTTCAGGCCCCTAAATATGTCATTTTGACGCCATTTTCGGTATGGATATACTTTTATATGTTTTTTTATCATGTGTTAAAATTTCATAACAAAATACGTTCATTTTATTGGCCAAAGAAATTGATTTCCGAGGCTGATGCAGTAGGTGATTCTGCAGGGGCTGGTTCTGAAATCTGAGTATTTTAGACCCTTAACTCTGTCATTTTGACCCTATTTTTGGTAGGAAGACACTTTTACATGTTTTCTATCATGTAGTAAAATTTCATGATGAAATACATTTTTTTGGTTGGGTAATTAAATTTATTTTCAAGGCTGCTGCAGTGGAAAATTCTGCAGAGGCTGGTTCTGAAATTTGAGTATTTGAGACTCTTAAACTTGGTGTTTTGACCTAATTTTTGGCGTGCATATATTCAATATGTTGAATATATATCTGAAAATTTTCATGATAAATTTCAGTCATTAGGTTAGTCAATGAATTTAAGCAATTAGGTTGTTGCATTAGGTAAAATTCTATGAATGGTGTGAATTGCTTGAATTGCATAACTTGCATCATGAAGTTTTACTAACTCTAGAATCATTCTTTTATTTAGGTTTTGTTTGTATTTTTGAGGTATGATGTTTAATATTATGAGATGATGGATTAAGGGGTAAAGCTTTGGAGAGATCAAACTGAGGAGGCTCAGGCATGTAGTGCTCTTCAGAAGTCCACTTATTTTGGTGTGTTGAACTTGATCTTGGATTTTTGCTTTGATAAGGTGAGTAGATCATTAATTAACAATGTCATGGTTATAACTCTATTTTAAATATATAAATATACATAGGAATATATGTTTTCTCTAAAGTTTGGTTTATTGTTAAAGATTATATGATTTCTATGAGTAAGCTTGGATCCTGTTTTGTGAAAGATATTATGATTACTATTTTGCTACTAAATTATAGGAACATATATTATATTTTGATAATATATATATATATATATATATATATATATATATATATATATATATATATATATATATATATATATATATATATATATATATATATATATATATATATATATATATATGTATTGCTTAATGATAATGATACACACTCATGTTATGGTTGATATTTGAGATGCTAAAAATATTATTGATGAATTGACTATCTTTGGGACAACACTTGATTACACTAATGCCTTTGGGGGGTGTAATATGGTGGTTTGCCCTTTGGGGGTAGCTCTACACATGTGTATGACATGAACATTTAGGGGGAGCAACATAATTGATGGGTTACCACCATAATTGATGGGTTACCACCTAAATGTATTTGATCACTTAGGGGGAGTAACATATTGGATGGGTTAGCACCTAAGTGTGTTTAATGCTCTTAAGGGACTAACATATTGGATGGTTTAGCACTAAAGAGATTAAAATGTTGATTATGACTTGAGTGTGTACTAATTCTCTTGATTTTGATGATAAATATTTATATAAATTCATGATGTTTCTTGAGAAGTATGTGATTTGATATTTACGATTTGATTGAGTTTTATGTTGAAATGTGATGATTTTCTTTGAATTTGGTATAAATGATATATATATATATATATATATATATATATATATATATATATATATATATTGTTTATAAGAAATACATGTTCCCCATTATTAATTCTTAACCTACTCATTGAATATCTGTACCCACCCTTTAATATTATACTTTTTTTTAGAATGTCTACTTCGGGAGTGATTTTTAGTTTGGTTAATTGTCATTTTGCACTCCTTCGCGTTAAAGCCAAGGTTGAGTTAACATTTTAGCTTTTGGTGTTGTTATTAGTTTCTATAATAGTTTAGTCTACATAATTGGGTGAATATGTGCATACCCACATGTGTATATATTTAGATAAGTATGTTGTTTGGTTAATGCATGTATACTTAATACATAAAGATTTTTAATTAAATGCTGAAAATTGATTACTAGTGAGAATATTTTTTCTTGGAAATATTGAGAGTTTTAATTTGTCTACTTCTTTCTTTAACAGGGTGTTACCTCAATAGTTTGAAATAATAGTGTAGACACCTGATTTGGTTGGCCCGTGTTAAGGGATGAATTAGGGTTGCTCAGTTTGACCGGCCCATTGTCAAGCCCAATGATGAGAATGTGAAACTTGGACATGAGGATGAAGCCTAAATCTCTAAATGGAAAGTGGACTTAAAAACCCAAAACTGAGCCCAACTACCCAAATTTGGCCCAAGCCCGCCTGGCTCGGGCCAAAGGGGCATCGCCTCAGTGTAATGAGGCGATCACCTCATCATAGAAGAGATCGCCTCACCGATGAGGCGCCGCCCCTACGGCAGCCCACTTGCAGCTGCATTTAATGCAGTTGTAATCATGACGGCCAAGTGGTGTGGGCCCCACTCTCCAGACCTTTTCCTTACGTGAGGGAAAGATTTTTGGGGAAATAAAAAAGGCTATGAGAGCTCATGATGGGCTAGGAGGCTTAGGGGGATGGGAAAGCTAAGGAATAAAAGAGAAAAAAAAAGAGAGGGTGGGTGGTTTTTTTTAGAGGTTGGAAAAAAGAGGGGAGGGAGAGCTCTGAAAAAAAAAGAAAAACACAAAGGAAAAAAAGAAGGAAAAACGTCCTCAAGAAAGGGGAGGAAGGTTGAAGCAAAGGAATCCACTTTCTCCATAAGAGAAGAAGGAAGAAACTTGTGTCAAAGGTAGATACCACATCCTAATAAGGATCTCAATCAAAACAGCTCTGAGGGCCTCTTATTTTGGTATAAAATCTGCACTTAAACTTGACATGTTCATCATTTTGTGTGTTCTTGCTTATGTGTAACTGAGCTATTAGTACATTTTAGGTTTATCTCTAGTGTGTCATGCTTGATATCTCATTTTATTGATGAATCTTTGAATATTTTTGCATGTAGTCGTAGTATGATGAGTGTAGAGTGTGTATATGCATATTTTGGTTACTTAGAGTAGAAGTTTGTACGTCTTGGGAGTCAGAGCCGGTCTGGTGATCAGGCGACGCCTCTTCAATGAGGCGATCGCCCCATTGACAGGTCTCCAAGAGGCCTTTTTTTGTATGTGACTCATGTGTTTTTGGCAATGAGGCAGGTTCCCTTGTTGATGAGGCGTCGCCTCATCAATGAGGTGACCGCCTCATTGGCAGGGTTAACCCGCTTCCTGCTTCATTTTTTTGGTTGTTTGTTTGTTATGACGTCTGCTTTAATATGTCCTCTTTTGACCTTAAATATGTCTGCATGATTATATGATGGTGATTATCTTGATTACTTGATTTTTTTTTTGTCCGTAATGTGAAAACCCTCTCTTTACATATATAGAGTCTCCTTGCGAGTATTATTACACGTAACTTTATTTTTGTGAGAGGAAGGGCTAACTATGTGTTATTTATAGGAATTGCTTGATGATTCCTGTCATCGAGTAGTCACTTTTGTTAGTTGTTCCCTTGTACATTGCAGTTTTTATGTCATTTTATTGGTTTATTTTTGGTATATGTTTGGTTTACTTTCTGTATATTATTCTTTTATTTAGCCTAAAAAGCATTGTAATCCTTAATCCCTTTCCCCATTTAATTTTGAATGAATGGTTGTAAATTATTATTTATTTTATTCACTGCGTTTTTTTGAATGTTGGGACTTAAAGGCATGAAATTGGACTAATGTGCAAACTCAGACTTAATTATAAAATCTGGCAATTATCCGAAGGCAATTTCATCACGTGCGGTAAATGAGGAAATAATTAAATAATTAAATGGTAATAAAACGTAAAACACAAACGGAGGCCAACCGCAAGGTTGGGTGAGCATTCAAACGCTCATACCCAGTTTCTGAACCCGATCTCTAATGATGGCTTCTGAGAACCTCCGTGGGATCCAGTTGCTATACAGTGTGTCCTAACTTTTATCCAGGTGGCGACTCCATCTCCGAATAGGCCCATGACCTATATCGTATTTTCTAGTGGGCCTCAAGCCCACATAGTGTCGTGGTCGCCAAACACTTGGGTATGCGCTAAACCCTACCGCCTACATATAGTGTTTATTTTCAAGGGTATTTGCTATAACCATAATCTAATAATGTATGGGAAATCAATGGTACCCACTATACAACTGCTCAAAGTTTTGCATTCTATGGCTATGTTGCTTTCTCCTTCCTCTATGAATGTCTTAGCTTGTCTGTAGTAAGATTATGTTTAGACTAAGTGGTTGCCTCCAATGGGTAAGTATGTAAAGATTAATTCAGATTGTTATAATTAATTCAAATGGTTAAGCTTTTAGTTGTTGCTTTTGGCTTATATATTGCTTGTGCTAAGGGTTTACAACACATTATCTATGAATCAAACTTGCTTCCTGTAATTTTGAGGCTTTAGTATGGCTTCCTTGGGCAGACAATGCATGATTTGATATATGAAGATGCTCTTTATTTTGGCTAACAGATGTCCACTATCTCTTTTTCTTGTGTTAGTAGTTAGTTTAATAGAGTTACTCATCAATCAACAAGGTTACTTACAGAGGTTCCTAATTATGTTTGTGCTGTTGTGTATAAGGATATTTCCTATAGTTTCTTTTAATAATAATTTTTTCTTAAAAAAAAAAACCTAGAAGTAAAATTCTATTATAAAACAGGGGGATAACACCTTAAACATAATAGAGAAGAAAAATATTGTTTATATAAATAAGTAGAAGAAAAATAGAAAAATGAGAAGAATTGGCCACCATCAAATACCAATATACTAATGGTGGCTTGAGAGATAGTTAGAGAAGAAAAATCTGAAGATAGGGAAGAAGAAAATTCTATACGAAATAATCATCTAATTTTTCTCTTATTCAAAAAATATAACTAGTCTCCCCCACTTTTTATTTTTGTTAAATTTAAAAAGTCACTTAATATATCCATTTAATTTATATATTTTGAAATTCTACTTTGGCACATTGGCTGATAGTACCTCATATTCTTAGGGTAGCTTTATTAAGGTCTTATAAAATACACTTGGCCTACCTATATAGGATTAGATCAACCTAAAAACATGATTTGAGTGGAATGCTTAGATCAAATATGAAATTAGATTATAAATGAAATTTTTTTAGGTCAACATGACTTGGATATCATACTTATTCTAACAAGAGTGATAATCTAAATTGAAGACTAATTGTGTAGTTTAGATTTTATATTGGATTTAGCCTAATACAATTTTTAGGTAAATTAATTTTTTTTTTACCTAAATTAAATACAATTTTTAGCCTAATAAACAATAGAAAAGACATGCTTTCATAAAAAAAAAAAAACTTGTTTATTTAAATGCTTGGATTTTGTATTTAAAAATTTCTATGTTATATGAATTATTATCTTATATTTTCTTTTAATTTTCAAGGTCCTTTACAACAAATGTATTCATACGTTGTTTCAATAAAATCTCTATGAAATTTCTTAATCTTTTCTATCACTAATCTTTTAAAATCTTTTAATTTAGTCCTTATCACTTAAAGAGTTTTAGAAATTTATCCAATGCTTTGATTCAAATTTGGGTAGTATGCTCTTATTAAGGTTGAATCAAAGAGTTACTCTGGGATCATCATATGAAGAAACCTAGATTTTGTAAACTCTTTCAACTTCTCATACTTTGTGAAAATATTGAGAGCTAACAATAAAACTTAAATGTTCTTTACTCTTTTGAAAATAATTTTCAAACTCATTTTTTTCTTAGAGTCAATTCTTTTGACTACTTAAAATAATTTTTTATTGATTTATTTATATTTTCTAAAAGAGCACTTAGAGAATTAAGACAACTAATAATGGAATTTGATTCCTATTTTTAGATTTTTGCTTACTCCACAATCTAAATGGAAACAATTACGATATAGGCAATTAATAGTCACTAATACATATAGTTGCACTGACTTTATCTCAAAGAAACACTAAAATCTTCCTACCTAAATTAAAGATAATGCTAGACTTTAATGCTTATTTTTATAAAAAAAATTCATTTGGAAGACATAAATGAAATAAATTCATTTATAAAGAAATATACTTTCAATGAATAAAGTCCACTAAACTTCCATAATAGCCTCAACTTTTTTCATGATAATTGCCAACAACTTTCTGGTTGAAGGTTCTACTATGCTATGGTTGTTCTTTTATCTTTGCAATATGATTCTTATAATATGCATCATTTCCTAATACTTGTCGTTGGGGGAATAAGATTAGCATGTTGTTTTGGGGCACACAGGCTTAGATGACTATTTACCGATTGTTATTGATATGTGAGGGTCTACATGAATAGGCTATGCAAATTGGAGTCGCCATTTAACTTTGGCTAAGAAATGGGAAAGCAAGTGGGAACTCACTTTCCCTATCAGAAATTTTGAGATCAAGGGGTAGCATCTACTTATCCTGTTTCCTATTATACATTGCTTAATTATTCATTCCTTTACCCTAATTTCGGTTTTGATTATGCATTTACCACATTTAATCAGTAGTTAGTTTAAAATTGTATTGAATTAAAACACGGGATAGTTGAGTTTGACGCGCATAAATATAAACAAGAATAAGCAAATAGGCAAATATTAACCAATCATGATTAATCAAGCAAATTAACAATGTGATCAAATAGGCAAATAACAAACAACACACAAGCATGCAAGGAATAACAAATAAACAAAGAAAACAAAACAAAATCAAAGAAAAAAAAGGAAAATTGGGGTTAAGGATTACAACACTTGAAATAGCCTATTCTAAAATACATCAAAATAGAAAAATAAAAGGGGAATTAAGATTAAGGATTATATCACTTGGAAAATTCCCTATTCTATTAATTAATTTGAAAAACAAAAGTTAGTTTACATGCATATGCAAGCCCACATCACATTTATAACAATTTTATTAAGTAAAAGGAAAATAATTAAAATAATGAAAGTATTTAAACAAATCAACAAACAAAAATGCTAATGAAGATGCATAATGCAAGTCTTGAAATTTATATATTTTGGTGCCAAAAATGACATTTTTATTGTGAAGATAGAATTTTGTGATAAAATGAAAGGAAATTAGAATAGGGAAAATAAATATAATAAGGTAACAATAATAATACTAGTGAAGACATAATTTTTACCATAAAGATGAGAATTTCATGAGAAAAGTGCAAGAAAAATAAAATAAAAATGGAACAAAAATAATAAAAATGCAATTTTTACCATAAAATAGGGATCTTATGATAAAAATGTAAGGAAGATAAAACAAAAAAAGTACAAAATTGACAAAAATACTAAAGATAATAAAAATGCAATTTTTACCATAAACATAGAAATTTTATGATAAAAATGCAAGAACAATAATGAAAATAATAAAAATGAAATTTTTACCATAAAATGGCAAATTTATGACAAAAATGTAAGGAAATAAGAGAAAATGAAGAAAAATAACACGATAAAATGCAAGGAAATAACTTAAAACGAAGAAAAATAACAAGAATAATAAAATGTAATTTTTACCATAAAATTGGGAATTTTATGTTAAAAATGTAAGAAAATGAAATAAAAATAACAAAAGTAAGAAAAAATAAAAAAAAATGTAAGTTTTACCTTAAAATGCAAATTTTATGAGAAAAATGCAAGAAAATAAAATAAAAATAACAAAAGTAAGCAAAAATAAAAAAATGCAATTTTTACCATAAAAATGAAAATTTTATGATAAAAATGCAAGAAAATAAAATAAAAATAACAAAAGTAGGAAATAATAATAATAATGCAATTTTTACTAGAAAAATGGGAATTTTATGATAAATTGCGAGAAAAATAAAATAAAAATAACATAAATAATAGAAAAAAAAGGATTTTTTTTCATAAATAGACAAAAAACTAAAAGTAATATCAAAACCCATATTGATAAAAAAATATTTTCAAAAATAGTTTTAAGGAATTTTTTTTTTGTACAAAACTAGACCATACATAAGCTTACCTTTTTCAGCTAAATGACAAATGTTCCAAAATAAAAACAAATCATTTCCTAAACATGCACTGATTCTAAAAAACAAATCACAACTAGCTCAACGAATCTTCCTCACTAATCAATTAGCTCAAACTTCTTCTCCAATCAATTTCACTTTATTTTCTTCAATCCATTAAAATCGCGACAAACTTAAACTTGCATTTTGTTACTACATTTTGTTTTTTGTTGCTTTTTTCTTGTCATTTTCGTGATCATCTCCAACTCTAGTTTCTCAATCAACAAAAACCATATATGCTATAAATTTGTTAAATAAATAAGAGAGATCAATATTCAAATAACAATCGAAACAAAATTCAAAATTAAAAGCAACAATCATTCAAAAACCAAGTACGTATCTCATAAGTATATCAGATATGGTTTTCTATTTTTTTAGTGTTTTTTATTTTTTCAACAAGAAACACTAAATCATGATTATAAAAAACATTGAAATTTTATTTAGACAATATAAATGTTGTTTCCATGGTTATAAACAATAAGAATAATATTCAACATTAGTTTCTTATAAACAAAAAGCAACAAGAAAAAAGAAGAAACAATTAAAGCTAGAACAAATAAGGAAAAAAAGCAGCATGAAGCAACAAGAAACAACAAAAGCTTAAATATGAAAGAAAAAGCAACACAAAGAAACATGAAGCAACAAAAACTTAAAAACATGAGAAAAAAAAAGCAATAATGTTTTAAACTGAAAAATGACTAATCGATTTCTTTAATTTTTTATTAAAGGTATAATGGAAGTCATACCTATTTTCATTCATCACATTGGGAACTAGAATAAAGTAATGAATTATGTTGATTTTGATGTGACAAGAATTACCATACAACCAAATTGCAGGTTTGATGAAATACTGAAAATACTATTAGTGCAGCTTCAAATTGAAAGAGATTTTCAATAAATGGCCATACAATACAAAGTCAGAGAAAATTAACCGCCTTTAAAAAAAGACAATACAACTCTCTTCTAATATTTGCAACTAAAGAAGAAATTTTCTAATTTCAACAAATTCCCTCTATGCATCACTGTTGATAAAAAGGAATTTCGAGAAACAAGCTTTTACAACAACATGCTGCAACAATAATCAACAACTTAAATAGATCTAATATCACTTTTTGAACACAACTCAACAAACACAAAAGTAAATAACCAAAATTCAAAAGTTTCAGGATTATGAAAAAATGATGACGGACATGCTTCTAGATGGGACAGAAGAATCATCAACAATCTGCAACAAAACAACAACAGAACTTGAAGAAGGTGTAATATACAATAGCAAAGAAGAATTCAGAAAAGCATTAAGATTTAGTGTTGTTAGGAACCACTTCTAATACATAAATATTAAGATAAACACTCTCAAATTTATTGCAAAATGCTTGGATAAAAGATGCAGCTAGGTGAGAGCTTCAAAAATTAGAAAAATAGACATATTTATTGTCAAAAAGTTCAACAACATCTACACATGCAACATGGATATGGTGGCTGATTGTATAAAATTAAAATATCATAGTATGAAAACCATATACTCACCAGCAGATATAATGAGAGATATAAAAGAAGATTATAGCATCAATATAAACTATCTAAAAGCATAGAGATCAAAAGAAAAGGCACTTCAAATGATAAGAGGTAAATCAGATGAATCCTATGAACTTTTACTAAGTTTCCTATATATATATATATATATATATATATATATATATAGATATATATATATATATATTAAGGACAACAAATCCATGATCAATTGTTGACCTTAATACGAAAGAAGACCACTCATTCCTCTAAGTGTTCATGGCACTTGATGCATCAATAAAAGGATGAAAATATTGCAGACTAATTGTAGTTGTCGATGACATATTTTTGATAGGAACATATAGTGGTACACTACTTTCAGCAACAACATAAGATGTTGGTGTTAAAATCTTTCCTCATACTTTCTCTATTATTGACTTTGAAAATGATGAATTTTGGGAATGATTCTTTAGAAAAAATTAAACAAGCTTTTGGCTATAGAGAAGGAATGTATGTAGTTTCTGATGGACATGAAAGTATAGAAAAAGCAGTATAAGAAATATACCCTGAAGCAACCCATGGTATTTGTATATACCATCTTTTAAACAACCTAAAAAATAACTTCAAAAAGCACTTAAAAAGCATTAAGGATTTTTTTTAGCTAGCAAAAGCATACATTGTTGAAGAGTTTGAGTATCATATGAATGACTTATACAAGATTGATTAAAGGATAACCCAATACCTGAAAAATATTAGGCATCATAATTGGGCTAGACCTTTCTCAATCAATAATAGATACTTAATTATGACTTAGAATATGGCTGAATTATTGAATGTAGTGATTAAGAAAGCTAAAGACTTACTGATAAGAATGTTATTAGAGTACCTTCATGCTTTAGTACAAGAATGGACCTATACAAATATAAATCTTGCAAGATCTACATTCACCAGCCTTGCAAAAAGATCATAAGATATGATCAATAACAACAACATGAAAAGTCTAAAGCTACAAGTTATATTATTACTTCTTTGCTCAATATTATACATGTTTTTTTATTGTTGTTGCAATTATTTTTCATCCTAAAATTATTTTTCTTTTGATATTTTTTGTTAAAATTTCATTTAATGTTTCATTTCATATTATAGCAATAAGTAATACTACTGTGTTATTATTTCTGTTTTCCTTATTTTTTTATTATTTCAATGTAGGTTACACCTTCAAATGAAGAAATATTTGTTGTGTATGACTTGAATATAACATTCATTATCAAAATGGAAGAAGGAAAATGCACATGCAACAGGTTCCAATTTGATGAGCTCCCATGTTCACATGCATTTGCAATATTAAAGCAAATGAATTAAGATCCATATAGATATTGCTCACATTTCTAAACAAAGCAAACACTTTTGGATACATACAAAGAAACAATACATTCAATTCCAAATCAAGCAATATGGAAAATTCCAGATAAAGAGAAACAAATACAAGTAGACCCACCGCAAAGCAAAATAAAAGCTAAAAGACTAAATAAAAGAAGAATCAAAGCATCATGAGAGAATGGAAATAAAAACAAATGTGGAAAGTGTGGACAACTTAGGCACAATAGAAAGACATGTAGAAATGCATAAAAAAATAAATAAAATGAAACATTTCCTTTTTTATAAGTACAAAATTTTTCATTCTTATTATAATAATTCACATATTTCATTATTGTGATTGTTGCTACCTAATTTTTAGCAATTCAGATTATTTTTATTTTTTTACTTATTTTTTCATTTTAATATCAGTAACAGTGAGAATTTAAAAACAACAACAATGAGCAACAACATGCACAATAGAGAAACAACAAAAAGTAACTTAAAGCAACAATAAAACATAACAAATAGTGTAAAAACAACAAAATAACAATAACTAAAAACAAAAAGAAATAGCATGCAACAAAAAGCAACAATCAATATCTTCCAAAGAGAATAATAAGAAATAAAAGGCAACAATAAGAAACAATTAAAAATTGAAAAAAAAAAATCAACATTAACACTCAAAAAATTCACAAAAAAAAACTTTAAAACTTATATTAATAAAAATAAATGTACATTACACAAATTCAAACTTAATATATTAACTAACAAATTGTAGTATAAAAGAGAAGAAGTCTAAAAAAAACTAACAACACTACACAAACAAATAACTCCTAAAAATCACTTTTTTAGCTTCCTTTTCCTTTTAATCTTCAAAATATGCTCTGAATCACTGATCACTTCACCATGCACCTTTCTTAGACCATATCAATATAGAGAAAATGCAAGCCTTAACCTATAAACTTCAACATTAAATTTTTAGGAATATCCTTACCATGAATAAAGAATTTAGAAAATGCAACAATAAAAGCACCATAATCACTAAAAAAAAAACTATTAAAAATAAGAAATTAATAAAAAATAAAAAAAATAAAAAAAAAATCATAATCTTTACGTAGTTTCCTAAATAGACAAATAAAAAATAACTTCAATGTGCAAATGCCTTTTATTACCAACAATATGATAAAAAAATCCCAATCTCTTTAAAAAAAATTGGCAATATCACATTATAAGACTTAATCACTTGAACAACATAAGCATTGTCATGGGCACCCTTCAAAGAATTATATAGGTAAATACACCAATCCTTGATGCTCAACCTTATAAGAACCCAATGCTGGTGAGAACCGACATGGACAAGAAATAGAATATGCTCAACATCAACCCATGGCTTTACCATAAGCACCACTTCTCTTATTATATACTCAGACATAGTATGAGTAAAAGAAAAATTAAACTTATTTTCTAAAAAAGAGAATAAGCTTTCTATAAACTTGCATCAAATAATGCATATGTTGTTATGAAATTCACATTACAACTTCCATAACATTTTCCCCATTTTCTAAAATAATAAAAAATCACATCAAGGGGCTACAACAAAAAAAATAATTAGACAAAAATAAAACAACAAAAAAAATAATTACACAAAAATAAAATAACATAAAAAATAATAAAATAACAAACATACAGAACACATGATGAGCTCCCTAAGATAAAACAAGGTATGAAATGAAACGTTTTGGAAGAAACTATATAAATATTATAATCGAATCCAAGACTCAAAACCTTATATTTCTCAAGATACTTGAACTTTGACCTAATAAGAATAAAAAATAATATTAAAAAATAGATAATGTATGAAAAATTAAATATATAAAAAACACAAATAAAATAATTACTTTTTGCGCTCATAAAGTGCTTCATTAATCCATTTATTAAAAGCACCAAGCTCTTCAAAATTAGGATCACCATCAACATCATCATCAAAAGGCCAAGGAGCATAACAAAGCTTGTCAAAACCTTTTAAGCTTGCTCCTGAATCGAACTCCCTAACACATGGAGATTTAACTTGCACATTTGACTTAACAACCCTCCTTACATGTACTAAACTTTCAGAAGTGTGGACCACAAATATAGGTTGGACATATGTAGGTTCAAAATATGGAACTATAGCTCTCACTAGATATTTAGATTGATTAATAAATAAAGTAACAAATTCAAGGGTAGATTCTTACAAAAAAAAACATAATTAAACAACATAAAAAATTAGAAAGCAATAAAAAGAGACAAGCAACAATTAGCAACAAAAAAGAAACACCAAGAAATAAAAAGCAGCAATATAAAATTTACCCTTCTATGTCTCAAACTCTTCATAATAGCATCTATCTTATACAAAATATCTTGATTAGTATTAAAAGAAGAATGAAATTCCTTAACAGTACCAAAAACACCTGAAACATCTTTTCTCTTATACTCTTCAATATTTTTGTTCAGCTCTTACTCTTTAACATTCTTCTTTAGCTCTTCTTCATTTTCCTTATCCTCCTCTTCATTTTTCTTCTCCTCTTCTTCATTTCTCTTATGTTCTTCTTTATTTCTCCTATTATATTCATCAACACTATTTTTCTTTTCATCAAATTCATTTCTCTCTTCACCATAAGCAGTAACATCAATAAAAAGATAAAAAATATCATTTCTCTCACCCCACCATCCTCATCATTTTTACTATCAGAACCAACTGCATCCTTCTTATCAACATTGGAAGAAATAAAAGAAAATTTTTATTGAAGAATTATATCTAACTTCACTTTTAAAATAAAAAAATCTCTTCTCATCAAAACTTTTCAAAGAAATTTCTTCATTAAGTCTCATATATAAATCATCAATTTTCTTTATCAATATAGACTCCCTATCACCAATACTTGATTGCTCTTTATGACTACTAGATTTCACATATTTTGACTTCCACAAAATAGGTGATTGAAAATCATCTCCACCGTCCAAATTTTTATCACAAACATGAGATACATTGACTTTCTCAACTTTTGGTTTCTTAAAAAATCCATTCAAATCTAATGACTCCTTTTTAGTATGACTAGGAACAATATTTTCTAAGTTTAACTACAACAATAATAAATAAATAAAAAGCAATGAAAAACAATAAAACTTGAAAAAATGAGAAAAAAGTAATTACCTAATAAGAAGATAAATCCAAAATCTATGAATTCAACTTTTTGAAATTCAGTGCAACAGAATCATGCCAATTCAACAAATGAGGAATTGAAGAACCATCATTAATAGTAAACACAAGATCATAATAAGTGCAACATTCATAAAACCAAATTTGTAAAGCCAATGGAAAGCCAAAAAGATGGTAAAAAAAATAACCGTCATCTTTCTTTTTAGCCCTCAGTAGCCTTCCCTTTAAAGAATCCAAAGTAAAAGTAAAAGCATCTTTTCCCTAAGGATACTGTTTATACAAATTAACATCAACAACATTAAAAAAAATATTTATTAACAAATTTCTCCTTAGGAGAAAAACTTATCAAATTTCACTCTAGAGCATAATAAAATAGACTAATAAAATAAAGAACAACAAACTCCAGAGCATCTTTTTCATAATCAAATTCTATAGAAAGAAAACAATCTTCAATATCACTCTTCACTTTTAAAGAACCATCAAAATACTTATCAACCAAATTATTCTTCACAGATTTCCAATCTTATTTCTCTTAAAATTATCAATGTATTTCAACCCTATAATAAGAGCAAATTCACCAACAAAAAACTTTAAAAGAAAATAAAAAATATTAAATCAAATTTCATCAAATTTAGATTGACTTACTTCTCTTAAAAGTAAGCAATGAACAACCTGAGCCTGTAATTTAACATCCTTCATATCAAAAAAATAACCAAAACTAGTTTGAAAAAGCCCTAGGGGGGGTGAATAGAGCTATTAAATAAAAATTAGAACTAAAATAACTCTTTCCAAGAATTGAAAGATGTTGAGAAGGAAGAATAAAAAACACAATGATTTAAGGACTTCAGATTCAACAATAATCCTACGTCCCTACCTAACTTATCCCTAAGTTAGGATTTTTAATCACCCATAATCTTATTCAAAAGATTGAGATTACATAAGAGTTTTATGGCTCACTCTTACAAACTTACAACATAAGTTTTCAAAGCTCACTCAAAAAACCAAATTCTAAGTGTTTCAATGGACAACACTTAAACTAATTTCTTTAGAAATACATCTCACTTCCCTACTAATCTATCCCAAGATATTATATTAAGAGAAATTCTATTTTTAACACATAACCAACTCTCACAAGAGTTATAAACAAAGAGTAAATGTTTGAGAATTTAAAAGCTTTAATGAATGTTAAGATAAAGAATGATAATAAGCAAAAATGTCTTAACTTCAATTTAGCTCTAAAGGTGTTTGTATAGATAAACACTAAAAAATATAGCTATTGGAGGTGCAAATAATATGTCTAACATCTATATTTTGAATTATTGAAAGTAATGCTCTTAGACTACTGTGCATGGGTTGAAACCATAATTGGCTACCAGAGACGTTTGAATTTGCCTACACTTTCTTCATAAAAGTTGTAGATATTTGACTTATCTTTTTATCATTTTGAATCACCTTAACTGGACTTCTGTAGCTCAAGATATTACTAAAATACTAAGACCTGTGCAATCTAATATGGTAGATTGCTGTTAGACAGCTGTGCACGAGTTGAAGTTGTGATTTTCTATTGGAGACGTTCAAATTTGCCTATAATTTCTTCATAATATTTTACTGAGCTTTCCATATCATTTTGAATAATTGGACTTCTATAGCTTAAGATACTTCTGAAATACTAAGAGTTGTGCAATCTAAAATGGCAGGTGCATATGTTGACTTTGACTCAATATTTGCATACTTAAATGAACTTGGATTTTAACAAGTAAGCTCAATTCAGAAAGCTTAAGATGTTTACTTCAAATGTGAAGAAGATAACTTTCTCATTATAAAGCTCTAAGGATGTCAAAAGCCTCCTTGAATCTTAGAGGTTGAATCGGCCTAAGATATTCATACTTCATTTTAACTTCTAATAGAGTCCTAACTTATAAAAACTTAAACAAACAAATTAAATGCTCAAAATTAAGTTTTTTAAGATCAAATTAAGATTGTTTATTGCTAAGGTCAACAATCTCCCCCTTTTTGATTTTGACAAACTTATTTTGAGTTTGATAAAAAATAATACAAAGTAAAGTGTGTGATAATATTTGTGATAATAATGATACCAAATGAAATAAAATATATGTCTTTATTTCTCCCCTTATGAATATGGAAATGATAAGAAATATAAATTTATAGGTTATTTCCCTTGACAAAAAAATAAAAACAATATAAAATATAGCAAGAGGGATAAAAACATAGCATTCTTATGACAAATGTATTAAAAATATAAAATACGATAACATGATCATTTAAATAAATGTTAGAAAATGTGAGGAAATAATTTCAAATATATATGCATATCATGCCACTAAAATGCATCATAAAAATAGTACATATAATAATAATGTTGATGCTAGACGAGCTTAACTATCACATGATCATATAGAGCTTTGCTAGCTAATCAATCATGTAGCACTTAGCATAAAAAAATAAATACAAATTATCCATAACATATTTTCCTCTTTTTGTATAAAGGCAAAAGGAAAAGAGAGATATATAAGGGAAAATGAACCTAAAGGGACCAAAATTCCTATAGGAACAAAGCAAGGATACACCAAAATCTTTGTAAAAATATTCATTCCTTATCAAAGATCAAAACAATTCCTAAGAAGAAATTATACATGAATTATGCAAGTATAAAAATAATAATAAAATAGTATACACATGTATAACAACAAATAACAAACTAAAATAAATTTCTCCCCCTTTGTAAAAAAAATAAAAAGAAAAAAGAGAGATATAAAGGGAAATTAAAACAAAGGTATACAAAATCTTTATAAAATCTATATCATACATAAACAAAGTAAGCAAAACAAAGCCTTTTTTCACATATGATATATGAAAAAATTAGCCATACTTACAATGTTAATATGCATGCAAAAATTTAAACAAATTTTCTCTCCCTATATCAAACAAAAATGTAATATTTCACTAACATAAACATATTTTTTAAGAGAGTTTTAAAATTTAAAAAACGTACACATGTTAAAAAAAATTAACTAGGTACACATGCAAACTCAAATTATTTCTCCTCCTTTGACAAAATGTAAAAGGAAATTTAAAAAGATAAACCAAATATAAACTGACGACCATGAAAAAAATTTAAAGATTAAAATCAAAACATTTATCAATCAAAGTAATCAATAAGCACAACATGATTTCACATAAAAATAGTTCAATCATCAATTAAACATAAAATTAGGATAAACTAGAACCATCAATCATGCCAAGTTCATGCTTAATGAAATTCAATCTCTCTTCATTGAGAGGTTTGGTGAAGATATTTGCAAGTTGATTGTTTGTATCAACAAATTCAAGTGAGATATCACCAACTTGAACATGATCACGCAAGAAATGATGTCTAATGTCTATATACTTAGTTTTAGAATGTTAAATGGGATTTTTGCTAAGGTTGATAGTAATTGTATTGTCACATTTGATTGGAATGTGATAAATTTTTACACTATAGTCTAATAACTGTTTGCTTTTTTTTTTGCCATAAAACTTTTGAACAACAAAGATTTGCTGCAATGTATTCAACTTCAGTAATGGACAAGGCAACCAAAACTTATTTCTTACTAAATCGAGAAATTAAACATTGTCCTAAAAATTGACAAGTTCCAGAAGTGTGTTCTCTATTTAGTAAATTACCGACAAAGTCCATATCAGAATAACTAATCAAGTCAAATGATGAACTCCTAGGATACAAAAGTCCTAAATGCATTGTACCATAATGATATTTGAAAATTCTTTTAATAGCACTCAAATAAGACTCTCTAGGACTTGATTGAAATCTACCACACAAGAAAGTAACAAGCATAATATCGAGTCTATTAGTAGTTAAATAAATAAGGGATTCGATCATACCTCTAAATTGCTTTTCATCAATTAGTTTGCCATTCTTATATTTGTTAAGTTTGGTTATGGTGCTTATTGGAGTTTTACTTATTTTAGCTCCATCCATGCTAAACTTCTTGAGAACATCTCTTGCATACTTGGTTTGATTTATGAAAATCTCATTTTTGCATTACTTGATTTGTAGTCCAAGAAAGAATTTAAGTTCACCCATCATACTTATCTCAAATTCTCCTTGCATTAAATTAGAGAATTCCTCACACAAGTAATGGTTAGTAGCACTGAATATAATGCCATCAATATATATTTGAACAATTAATAAATCATTCTTGGATTTTTTTATGAAAAGAGTTGTATCAACTTTTCCTTTAGAGAAACCTTTCTCTAACAAGAAGTTGATCAATCTTTAATACCAAGCTCTAGGATCTTGTTTCAATCCATATAATTCTTTAGAAAGTTTAGATACATGATTTGGAAAATTAAAGCTTTCAAAACCTAGAGGTTGTTTAACATACACCTCTTTTTCAATAAAACCATTTAAAAATGAACTTTTAGCATCCATTTGATAAAGTTTGAAATCCATGAATGATGCAATAGCTTCTAACCTTGCAACGAGGGCATAAGTTTCATTATAATTAATGCCTTCCTCTTGATTATAACCTTTATCTATTGGTGTAGCTTTATTCCTAGTTATGGCACTTTGTTCATTCATCTTATTTCTAAAGACCCATTTGGCACTTATAATAGGATGATGTTTTGGTCTAAGAACCAAGGTCTAAACCTTGTTTCTCTCAAATTAATTTAACTCTTCTTGCATAGCAAGGATCCAAAATTCATCAGACAAAGCATTATCAATATTTTTAGGTTCAATTTACGAAATGAAGGCTAAATTAATAATAGACTTTAATTGAGATATAGTAGTTACCTTTTTTGTAATGTCACCTATAATGAGGTCTTAAGGATGAGCTTTCTTGAATTGCCAATCCTTTGAAACTTTATCCTTCAAGGTAGGTTAAGACATTTCCTCATTGTCTTCCTTACTTGGACCTTTAAGTTTTAAAGGCTTACTAGCATTTTCTTCTTGAGTTTCCACAATCTCATCATTACCTATAAGATCATCAACACTACAAATATCCTTTCTAGGATCAAGTGAGTTTGATTCATTAAATACAACATGCATTGACTTTTTAACTACTAGAGTTCTTTTATTAAAAATTCTATATGCTTTACTAGAAATAGAATAGCCTAAGAAAATTTCTTTATTGGCTTTGGAATCAAATTTTTCAAGATTATCCTTGGTGTTTAATATAAAGTACTTACATCTAAATACTCTTAGATATGAGATTTTGGGTTTTCTATTGTTCCCTAGCTCATAAGAAGTTTTATTGAAAATTGGTCTTTTAAAAACTCTATTTGAAATGTAGTAATACGTGTTAACAGCTTTTGCCCAAAAGTATAGAGGCAAATTATACTCATGAAGCATTATTTTAGCCATTTCCATAAGAGTTCTATTTTTCCTTTCAACTACCCTATTTTGTTAAGGAGTTTTAGGAAAAAGAGAATGTATGTTAAATACCATTTTCATCACAAAAGGTTTTGAAAAATTCATTTTCAAACTCGGTTCCATAACCACTTTTAATATAAGAAATAAAAAAGCCTTTTTCTTTTTGAACTCTTTTTGCAAACTTTTCAAAAGCTTTAAATTCATGATTCTTATGAGCAAGGAAACATACCTAAGTAAATCTAGAGTAATCATCAACCAATACATATGCATAGTGCATACCACCAAGACTAGCAACCCTAGTTGGTCCAAATAAATCCATATGAAGTTCAAGTGGCCTAGAAGTGGACACTACATTTTTTTTGCTTAAATGAGGACTTGGATTGTTTTCCCTTTTGGCAAGCATCACAATATTTATTCTTAGTGAATTCAAGCTTAGGTACACCAATCACAATTTCATGTTTACAAAGATCATTCAATAGCTCAAAATTTGCATGTCTTAACCTTTTATACCATGTCCATCTATCATGGGAAACTAACATTAAACATTTAATATCTTTGTTATCAATCTTATTAAAATCAATAACATAAATTTTTTTAACTCTTTCAGTACTAAAAATTACTTTATCTTCATTAAGACTACTAACAAAGCAATTCTTAGGATAGAAAGTGACCTTATTTCCCATATCATATAATTGACTTATACTAAGCAAGTAATGTTTAAGGCCATCAACAAGCAACACATAGTGTATAGTTAAGGATTAAGGATTACCAATTTCTCCAATGCCAATAATCTTTCCTTTTGCATTGTCTCTGAAAGTAACATGTCCTCCATCCTTAGCATCAAGCTTGTTGAATTGCTCTTTGCCTCCTGTCATATGTCTTATGCATCCACTATCAAGATACCATTTGTTTTTTGATCTTGTGGACTTCAAGCACACCTACATAAGATAATTTAAGCATTATTTTGAACCTAAACCTTGTTTCATCTAGGTTGGTTAGTTTTAAGATAGTCCATAGGAAGCAAGTTCATGTGCAGTCTTTTATAAAAGTACACATTATTAGTATGTTCCTTGATCATGCAATATGAGCATTCAACATTTGTAAACTTATTTATCATAGGAGGATATGCATTCCTAACGTGTGAAGCATGCCTTTGTTGATGTTGTAGTGTGTGTCTCCTAAAGTTCTTTTGAGTCATAGTGTGAGACATGCTTTGGAAATGACAATGTATATTTTGATAGGTTTGTGCAATATGTCTAGGTCCATTATGTTGTGCAACATACTTATAAGTATTGTGTCTAGTGTATATGTAAGCATGTTTAGGTTGTGTTTTCCTAGCATGATGCTTACCTCTTTGTGTCATATAAGGTTGAGTCTTATAAGACTTTATTTGAATGTTTGACAAGTGAGATATTTTAGCTTTGAAAGCTTGAGTCTCATTTTGTTTTGAGGTAGAAAGAGCATAATTATCTAAAGCTTTAAAAAAATTAATATGTGATGATGATGAGGAAGCTATTCTATTGGTATATCCAATTCCATGTATATCTCCATGGAATTTTTAAGAGTCAAGAATATTATTCAAAGATTCTTTTCCCTTAATGAGTTTCTCAATGAAAATTTTCAAATTTAAGACTTCCTTAGAAAGCTTTTGATTTTCATCATTTGCTTTTTTAAGTTGATCTTCCAAGGAATTTGAAGTTTTTAAATAATTAGACAATTTATCACTTGATTTAACAAGATTAGAAAATTCATTTTCAATTTTTTGAATTCTTTGGTTAGGCTAGATAACTCATGCTTATAATGCTTCTTCTTAGATAATAAGTTTTTGCATTTAAGCAAGAGTTTCCTTACCATAGAGCTTTCAATATAATAATCATCATTATATTCATCATTATCATCACAATAATCATCATCATAGGAAGAATTAGATATAGATGGTACCTCTTTTTTTCTTTTAAGAACCATGAAACAAAGGTTGGTTGTTTCTTGTTATTCCTCTTCCATTTTTTATTCAGAGGAGTCATCCAAAGTTTCCTTATAAGTCCTCATTTTCTTTTTTGTTCCTTTCCTCTTATTTTTGAGTTTAGGACACTCATTTCGGATGTGACTCGATTTCTTGCATTCATTTCAAGTAACATCTTTGGTTTTATTTTTATGCTCTCCTTCATACTTGTTATTGAAGTCTTTTATTCTTGATGAATGTTTCTTTTTCAAGAATTTTTTGAAGTTCCTAGTCAGCATGACAATTTCATCATCTTCATCGTTAGAACCTTCAACATTTTCTTCTTCACTATCATTTTATAAAGCTTTCAAGGTAATGCTCTTCTTTTTCTCTTCCTTTTCTTCTTGCTCTTCACCTCTTTGCTTAATTGTTAGCTCATGTGTTAAGAGCTTTTCGATAAGTATGTTAGTAGAGAGAGTTGAGATGTCTTAAGCTTTCTCAATTAAAGGAACCTAAGATTCCTAATCCTTCTTAGGTAGAATTCTTAGAATCTTGTTATTTACTTCTTCCTTAGAGAAATGCTTTCCAAGTTTCTTAAGGTCTGTGATAAGAGTGTTGAGTCGATTTGTCATCTCCATGATTGACTTATAAGGCTTCATTTTGAAAAGTTCATATTCATACATGTGAAGTTAAACCTTCTTGCTTCTAGATTACACGTTGCCTTTATAATGATTTACTAAGGTCTCCCACATTTCCTTAGTCAACATGAAATATTGAATCTTGCCTCCTTCTTCCCTTATCATCGAATATACTAGAGTGATCATTGCCTTTTTATTTTTATGATTTCCTTCCTTTTGCTTATTTTTCCATTGACTCCTTGCTAAAGTAGTTACCACAGTATTAATGGTAGTTATAGGTGGTTCCCAACCTTTTAGGACAATATCCCAAAGTTTGATGGAATCATAATCAAGGTATAGCTCCATTTTAAACTTCCATTGAGGATAGTCACTACCATTGAAGAATGGTCCAAGTGAAAAAATGTTTTATGATTCACTCCCCATGATCTTGTATTTTAACAATGAAGTTCCTAGAATTCAAGCTCTGATACTAATTGAAAAATCCCTAGAAGGGGGGGGGGGTGAATAAGGCTATTAAATAAAAATCAGAATTAAAAATAATTCTTTGCAAGAATTGAAAGAATGTTGAGAAGGAAGAATGAAGAACACAATGATTTAAGGAGTCCCGATTCAATAACAATCCTACATCTCCACCTAATTTATCCATAAGTTATGATTTTTAATCATCCACAATCTTATTCATAAGATTGAGAATACACAAGAGTTTTATGGCTCACTCTTACAACCTTACAACATGAGTTTTTAAGGCTAACTCAAAAAACCAAATCCTAAGTGTTTCAATGGACAACACTTAAACTAATTTCTTTAGAAATAAATCTCACTTCCATATTAATATATCCCATGATTAATGATAAAGAAAAATTGTATTTCCAATACATAACCAACTCTCATAAGAGTTATAAACAAAGAATGAATGTTTGAGAATTTGAGAGCTTTAATGAATGGTAAGATAGAGAATGATAATAAGCAAAAATGTCTTAACTTCCATTCATCTCTAAAGATGTTTTTATAGATAAAAAGTAAAAAATATAGCTATTTTAGGTGCAAATAATATTTCCAACGTCTATATTTTGAATCCAATGTTTATAATTTTGAATTATTGAAAGTAATGCTATCAGACTACTATGCACGGGTTGAAACCATGATTGGCTACTAGAGACATTCAAATTTGCCTACACTTTCTTCATAAAAGTTATAGATATTTATCTTGGATCTCTATATCATTTTTAATCACCTTAATTTGACTTATATAGCTCAAGATATTATTGAAATACTAAGAGTTATACAATATAAAATGGTAGACTATTATCAGACTATTGTGCACTAGTTAAAACCATGATTTTCTATTGGAAACGTTTTAATTTGCATATATTTTCATTGAAAAATTTTATATATTTGACTTAGCTTTCCATATCATTTTGAATCACCACAATTGGACTTTTGTAGCTTATGATATTTTCGAAATACTAAGAGTTATGCAATCTAAAATGGCAACTGCATATGTTGCCTTGGACTTAATATTTTCATACTCAAATGAACTTAGATTTTGACAAGTAAGCTCAATTTAGAAATCTTAAGATGCCTTCTTCAAATGTGAAGAAGATAACTTTCTCATTATAAAGCTTTAAGAATGTCAAAAGCCTCCCTAAATCTCAGAGGTCAAATTAGCCCAAGATATTCATACTTCATACTTCATTTTAACTTTCAATAGAGTCCTCACTTATACACACTTAAACAAAAAAATTAAATACTCAAAATTAATTTTGTTAATATCAAAATTAAGATTGATTATTGCTAAGGTCAATAAAGTTTTTCTAAAAAAATCCAATTGAGTTTCAGTTAATTTCTCCTTTAACTTTGAAATGACATTCTCATTAATACTACTAGAAACCCTACTCTTAAAATGTTCCTTTTATTTATTAAATTACTCCCACTCCTGAAATAAATAATAATTATTATATTAAAAAATCAAAATAAGCAACAAACCTGAAGTAACATTTGCAACAACAATAAGCAACAACAAGAAGCAATAAAGGCAATAACAAAAAATAATAACTTAATAAGAAAAATAACATATTCAAAATAATAATAATTAAAGGAAAAGAAAACATACCTTAAAGGAAGCTTTGGAGTTTTTAGAAGAGATTTCACTAAAGGACAACTTCTATTTCTTTTAAGCAATAATGTCATTCTTCTTAGATTCAGCATCATTCTTCCTCTTCTTATAAACATTATCACTCATTTTCATTATAGATGAAGGAGAATTCATATCCTTCTTCTTTCTAAACAAAAGATAAGATTGTGCTGCATCACTGCTTAAACGAGTATAAATTCTCCTAGAAATAATATCACTACTATCTTTCCCATAACTACTAACTTAAAACTCAAATGAACAAAAACAACACTAGTTAAAAAAAGAAAAACAAGAAAAAATTAACAAAATGGATAAAGAGAAGAAACAACACACACAAAATCCTTAGAAAATGAAACGAAGAGAAATGAAAGCAAAAGGAAGTTAAATGAAGGAAAAAATAACCAACAAAAAACCATTGGTCCACGAAGAAGTCAAAAAATGAAAAATAAAAACATACTGGGCCAAAAGAGAAAATGCAAACAAAAATCTAAATGAAAAATGGACCGAACCATTAAAAAATAATGCTTGTCAAAAAAACCATTTTTTGAATTTTACTCAAATAAAAATGCAATTTTTACCATAAAAATTGAAATTTTATGATAAAAATGCAAAGAAAATAAAATAAAAGGAACAAAGACAACAAAAATAATAAAAATAACAAAAATGTAATTTGTACCATAAAATGGAAATTTTATGATAAAAATGCAAAGAAAAATAAAATCAAAATAATAAAAATGAAATCTTCATCATAAAAATAAGGATGTGGGTCAAAAATAATACAAAAATACAACAAACACTTTTGGATTCTCAACCTAAAGTTCCCACTCCTTTAACATCATCAAAAGTCATAATTAAACTACAAAAATAATAAATAGTTAAAATAAATAATAAATGCAAAAAAGATAAAAAAGAAAAGAAAAGAATAAAAGAAGAAGAGAAAATGATATAAAAATGCAAATTTTATATAGAAAATGATTTAGAGATCCTCGGAGGGATTGGGATATACTCTAGATGCATGCTTTAGTAATGATAATGCTTGATTTGGTTAAAAAGAATGCTAAAAGATCCTAAAAATGAATAAAAAAAAGGGTTTATAGTGCTTGGGTAATGGGTCTCCACGTGTCGATCATTTTTTTGCAAGGGTTTCATAAGAGAAAATAGTCTAAAATTAGTCCTAAATTAGTCCTAAATCAGTGTTATTTTTCTCTACAAAAGTGATCAAGAGTCTCCAAAAAAGGTACAAATTCATAATTTTATAGGCTCAAGGACTCAACCCATGGGTATGGGTTATGACCCATGCATATGGGTCAATGACCCACGGGTGTGGGTTAATGGCTCATGACCCACAAGTATGGGTTAATAACCCATAAGTGTGGGTCATTAACCTAAGTGAATGGGTTAACCATCCCACTTGTGTGAGATTTAGCCATGCTCATGGGATAAGCTAACGGAGGCCCCTCTTCCCACACCTTTCACTATTTGGCACTTTTAAGGTGTTTCGAGTGGTTGTTTAGGGTTTATGTATGTTTTTTTATCTATTTTAGGTGTGTTTTCGAGTTTCTCATCTTGCTGGAGCACGCTCAGGATAACTTTTAGAGAAGTCTCCCTCTGTCTCATCAGTAAAAACCTTAATCATCATATCTTTAGGTGGATTGTTAAAATTTAAGTATCAATAGTTGCCCCCTACTTCACATGCATTGAGCAAGTTTGCACTTGTTATTGCATAGGAAGCAAAAATAGCCCATATAAGACTAAAGGTGAATCCATATAAAGCTTAGCCCACTTAAGGCATAAAAGTGAGCCCATATAAAGCTCAACCCATTTAAGGTTGAAAAGTGAGTCCATTTAAGGCTAACAGTGATATGTTGTGTGCTATGTCATATTGTGTTATGTTATGTTGTGTAGCTGAATGTAGCCTATAAAAGGCGAGGTGTATAGCCCATGTAAGGCTAGACATAGCCCATATAAGGCAAGTTATGCAAAATGTAATTTGAATTTCAAAATCATGATGCATGTGGAATTTGCTTGTGTTTTTATTAGTTTATCCTCATTAAGGAAAGCGGTGTATTAGAGACTTTTAGTGTCTTTGGTTTTAGTAGCCTTATCTTGACATGGTTTTTGTCATTTCATGAGATTGATTGGCAATCCTTAACCAAAGATGTTTTTGTCACTAAGTGGAGAGTAAACATCCTAAATGATTATGTAAGAATCTCTCAAAGCATGGCCATTGGGGATTGTGATAAATAAGACAGCTTTTATTGGCAAAACATTTCTTTATTAGGCATGAATGTTGATTATATAGTTTATTTTTTAGGGCTTTTTCTCTTTCTAAGCATTCCTCACCTTTCTTGTGCTACTCAGTGTGAATGCTGTCAAAGAGTCTTTGAGATACTCTTACCCTCTTTGGAGAATTGGAGTAGAATTTTATTTTTGTCTTCCTATATTAACTTCCCTTTGGATACTCCTACTCATTTTGAGCATTAGAGTAGTTTGAGTATGATATATCATTTGTGCTAATTTAAGAGTTTATTCTAATAATCATAAGCCATTCTATGTGTTATAATTCTTTGTGGTCCTTAATTAGGGGTCATTTCCCTTTCATAAGGTTATCAAGCATTAAGTTAATTAGAGTTTAGAAATTTTGGCTCAAAATTGTATATCAAAGTCAAAAAATTTTGAAAGATTCGTTAGGATAAAGATAAGATAGCTAGGGTCGACCAATCTGCCCTTATTATGTGCTCCTTCAATGTGGATTCTCTACAGAAGAAAAATGAAAAGGTTCTTGTATGAATGCATGAATGTGCACATGTGCATTTAAAGTTGGAAGGGAAAAAAATACTTCCTTGGGGACTCTACACATCTGGACGCATATTCATATGCTTTTATCGCTTTTCATGCATTTTTTTAGTGTCGTATTATGTTCCATATGTTGGTTTTTGAGCCCTAAAAGTAATTCTAAGGCCTTTCGAGGCCTTAGAGTGCATCATGGAATCAACCACGAGTATGGGTCTTATAACCTAAAAGTGTGGGTCAATGACCCATGCACGTGGGTTGTAACCCACACTCATTGGATGTTTGCCTGGCCCACAAGGCTAAACCTTATAAAAACCTTAATTTTTTTCCTTCACTTTTCATTCTTCTTTCTTTTTTCTTCTTAGGTTTTCTCTGGACTTTAGGATTTTCTTCTTTATGCCACATTTAATTGTTCACTTTGCAAAGAGGTTATTTCTAAGAGGTCGAGCCTAGAATTTTTTATGGGATTGATACATATGTTAATCTTGATGATTCATAGGAAGGCGGTGCCGCTCCTTAAAAGATGGTGCAGTCTCACTGCTTTAGACCTGGGGTGGTTCGAGGCTACGTAGTTCCTTTAGTCTCTAACCTGAAGGCGTATGCGTGGATGTTCCACTGCTAGTAGGCTAGTGTTTGGAAAAATTTCTTCTTTTCTTTTCTTTTCAGTGTATTGTCTTTTACATGATTTTTAAGGATTTTAAAAGCTTAGATCTTTCCTTCTTTATTAGAGTAGGTGCTTGCTTACTTTCATATGCTTAGGTCTTTCCTCCTTTATTAGAATAAGTGCTTGCTTGGTTTCACATGCTAATTTTTTTTTTGGTAAATTAAAGATTAGTAGTTAGTGTATGTTTTTATTACTATACATGAAAATTGTAATTAGAGTTTGTGTTTTATTGACTTCCCTTTTTATTAAAGTCATAGGCTTGCTTTAAGAATTTTATGCAAATTAAAAATAATCAAATAGTTAATGCATATTTGACAATTTTTAATAGAATTTTCAATCAAGAATTATATTTTACTAACTTCCCTTTATTAGGGCGAGGTTATGCCTGGTAGCTTTATAGGAGCAAAATAGTTCTATCAGAGTCTGCCAAGATGGTATGGGACTAGTAACGTGGCCTCAGCTTCAATGGTCTGATACATGGTTTGTCAGTGGGTCCAACGATGTTGAAGAATCTCCAAGCAACCATGAATGCATTGGTCGAGAGGTGGTTAGACTACACATATACCTTTCATTTTTAGTTGGAGAGATGCTGATTATGCCTTTTGATTTTGTTGCAATTACCAGACTCTCCTTTGCCAGATAACAAGTGCCTTTTAATCTTTTAGATGTTCCTGTTACTTTATGCATGACACTATTCAGCTATAGTCTTGAGCTTAAGGTGGTTCGAGGAGGATTGATCTCGTATGCTCGCCTTGTACACTCTTGTAGTGATGCTCTAGGTAGCGGTCCTGAGGATGTTAAGAGGCTAGCCATGTGCTTCATTTTTTATTTATTGAGTGTTATGGTGTTCCTGAATGTGAATAATGTAGGTGGCTTAAGGCTACTTCCAATACTATAGGATCTTAATAAATTACCTATAGGTACCTTCTGCACTGTCTGAATGACATGTATAGAGGTGGGTCATAGATTTATGGCATACCCTTAGTGGTTAATATGAGTTGCGATAATGCTTCTTCCTATCTTCATTTATCTTTTTCCATAATTTATTACCTATAACACGGTTATTTGCTTTTCTGATTTACAAATTTAGGCTTTTAAGTTTTGTATCCTCATTCATCCCACTATAGTCACTCAGATGCGAGGAGTTTAGAAATTTCCCTCTTTGGGTTGTTGATAGTTGGAGAGGCAGCTTATAATGTTTGGAGGAGGTCTATGCTACTCTCATAAGGTTGACCTTTGGCATGGTATGCTTCTTTTTCTTTATTACATTATGAAATGATTTGTTCTCATCTAATAATTTGTTCCTTTGCACATTACCTCCAATGGTGTAAAGAGTTCCCTATTAATTTCTCGGTGGTGATGCAAGGAACAATTAAGCTTTCCAGCAAGAGGGTGTTACTGGTGACCCATGTTGACCGTGCTTGGTATTTTGGTGAGTGTGTTATGGACTGCAGTACGGACCTGTTGTCCATTGTATACTTGTCTCTCCTCCTTTTAACATATTTTGGGGGAAGGACCTGGTGGGTGGCCATTTAGATGGTGTGTTACTTGGCCAAGAGTGTCATAATCTTTTAGAGCCAGAGGGTATTTCTTATGCAGAGAGCATCACCCCTCGCTTGATTGATAATGTAGCCACTGGTTATGTGCCAACCCCTTCTACTAACAGTTCCTCTTATACTATTGTACGTACGTGTTTTCGTTTTCTTTTTTGTGGATTGTAACAAGACATGATCAATGTGATGTTGGGGCACATAAGCTAAAGTAACCATCTACCTAATGTTATTAATGTGGAAGGACTACTTGAATAGGCTATGTAGATTAGAGTCACCACCTAACTTTTATCGAGAGAAAGTGAATTAAGAGCTCACTTTCTTAACTAGAGATTCTAGGTATAGGGGGGTAGGAGTTACTGATCCTATTCCTTATTATACAATGTTTAATTACTCATTCCTTCACTATAGTTTCAATTTTATGATGAATTTTCCACACTTGATTTCTTAGTCAATTTAAATTGTATTGAAAATGGACATGGGCATATTAGATTTAGCAAGCAAACATCACAATAATAAACGAATAAACAAACATTCACCAACCACATCAAATAAGCAAGTAATAGTGCAAACAAGTAGGCAAGTAGCACATAAGCATGTAAGAAATAAAAGTAAACACATAAATAAACAAAATTAAAAGAAATAGGGAAAGGGATTAAGGATTACAACCCTTGAAGGAAGGCTATTCTAATAAAAACATCAAAAATAGAAAATAAAAGGGGAATCGAGATCAAGGATTTCATTGCCTTAAAAATTCTCTATTCTATTAATTACATAAAAAATAGAGAATAAAAGAAAAATTCTATATTCCATTAATTACATCAAAAATAGAAAATAAAAGAAAATTCATATTTTAATAAACCTATAAGACAAAAGTTAGCTTTCACACACATGCAAGCACACATCATATATAGAGAAATTTTATATATCATTCATGATGTGATAAAGAAATATAATTGAAGTAACAAGAATAATTAAACAAATAAACAAACAAGAATGCTAATGGAGATGAATGATGCAAAATTTTCGAATTCAGGTATTTTTGTACAAAATTGCCATTTTTATTACATAAAAATGGAATCTTATGATAAGGAAAATATGAGGAAATTAAAATAGTGGAATGAATAAATGAAAATGGTAAAAAAAAAAGCAATTAATATAATAAAAGTGATAAAAATGCAATTTTTACCATAAAAATATGAATTTTATGATAAAAATAGCAAATTTATCAAAAAAGAAAGTAAAATGACAAATAATAAAAATGCAATGAAAAATGATAAAAATGCAATTAATATATTATAGGCGGCGGTTTTGGTCGAGCACCCAAGTATTGGCGACCACAGCATTTGTGAACTTGGGGCTCACTAGGAAATACATAGTGGGCTTGGGGCCCAAAACAGAGATGGAGTCACCACCTGGATGAAAGTTGAGATATACTGTACAACAACTGGATTCCACAGAGGTTCCCAGAAGCCGTCATTAGAGATCGGGTTCGAAAATTAGGTATGGGCTTTTGGAATGCCCACCCAACCTTGCAGTTGGCCTCCGTGTGTTTTATAATTTATTACCTTTTATTATTAATTTATTTCCTTATTAACATTCACATCGTGATTTATATTTTAATCCAAATTTGCACATTAGTCCCATTTTATGCTTAAATCCCTAGCATTCAATTGCAAATAAATAAATAAAACAAATTAAAATAATTTATAGCCATTCATTCCAAATAAAAGGGGAGAAGGATTAAGGATTACAACTTTTGGTGTAAATAAATATGAAAACACTAAAAATAATTCATACATAAACAAAAAATAAACTAATTAATTATACAAATTAATACTCTAAAAATGATACATAAAGCAAACATCTAGTGACTAAAAATCACCAAATAATTCCTACAACACATACATGTTAATTCCATACAATAACAACAATAATATTTACAAATCATCAACACATAATATCCATAAAAATAAATGAAAATAAGCTCATAAAATGATCCACTAAATAACATGAAAAAGGGGAAAAAGCATAGAAATAATATTGATCAACATAGGAATCATATATAATGGCAAGAAATATAACAAATTACACAAGGAAATCTTATTAAACATGTAAAATACTAATTGAAGATCAAGGCATAAACAGGTAGAGTTCTGACTAAGAGGCGACATCTCGTCGCCTCTTTAACAGAGGCAAGAACACTCTACATTTCTTAAATCCTAAGAAATGCAATGATGAAGCACGTAAATAAGAAACAGACACAAATATACAAGTACCAATAGTCAATATTCAATATCTCATGCAACTATGTTTCTCTATAACTTAAAATAAGTACTATGATTCAAGAAAACACACAAAGCGCAACCAATCAAGGCTTATGATGAAGATAAAGAGTTTAAAACTTAGAAATGAGGGGACTCACAATCTTATACGTGCTGATGCTCCTAACTAAGCTCTCAACGCTTGGTTGATGGAGGAGTGGCCTCGAATGCAATGAGGTCCTCTCTTCTTCTCAAGAATCAAGTCCTTTAATCTTCAAAGTCTCCTCCCTTCTTCTTCCTTTCTTTCTTTTATTTTTTTCTTTCTCTTTCTCTGTGTTTTTTTTTTCTTTTAGGCATTTTCTTTCTAAAAATTAGCTAACCCCTCTTTTGCCTTCCATATTCCCTTTTAAAGCCCCTCCTATTTTCTCCTTTTTAAAATTCCTAAAAACCCATTCTCATCCTCTCCCATTGCCTTATTTCATTCCCTAGGCTATTTCTGCCTTTTTGTTCTTTCCTTTATGTCAAAAAATGATTGAATCCTTAGCAGGTGGGCTTCCAACTACTGTCATTAATGGCATTTAATGCTACAGAGAGTGGGTGTGATGAGGCGGCACCTCTTTGATGAGGTGTAGCCTCATCGATGCTTGGGGTGAAGAGGTGGGAGGTGACACCTCTTCGTTGAGGTGATGGGCTTGGGCTTTGGCTTAGTATTTGGGCTTGGACATGGTTTTTTTTTTTTTTGCTTGGCTTAGTGTTTGGGCTTGGAGATGGTTTTTATGGGCTTTCAAAGTCGATTTTAGAGAAGTCTCGGGATCCCATTGCATTCAAAACTTGAACTTTCTCATCATCAGGCTTTCATTATGAGCCGATCAAACTGACAGTGTCCACATATATTAAAAATAATGAAAATTCAATCAATATAATAAAAATGATAAAAATGCAAATGAATAATAAAAATAATAATAAAATGTTATTTTTACCATAAAAAATATGAACTATATGATAAAAATAGTAAATTTATCAAAATACAATAAAAATAATAAAATGCAAATAAAATAATAAGAATGATGAAAATGCTATTTTTACCATAAAAATGTGGAATTTATGATAAAAATAGTAAATTTAGTACAAAAGGCAATAAAAATAATAAAAATGATAAAAAAAATTCTATTTTTACTATAAAAATATAGACTTTATGATAAAAATACTAAATTTATAAAAAAGACAATAAAAAAATAATAAAAATGATAAAAAAAAATACTATTTTAACGATAAAATTGTGAATTTTACAATAAAAATAGTAAATTTATCAAAAATAAAAAATAAAGTGAGAAAAATTAATGGAAATATAAAATAATAATAACAAATGCTAACTTTAACACCAAAATACCTATTTTTATATCAAAAGAAAAAAAATGATGGAGAAATGATGAAAAATTAATATTGAATGCAAAAATGAATGCAAACATATCTTATTCGAAAAAAACACCCAAACTACCCACTCTTTCTACATATATTATTCCAAACTTCAAAAATCACCATAAAATCACAACTCAAACTCAATATAATAAATAGCTAAAATAAGATGAAATAAAATGCAAAAATGATGAAAAATGAAAGAAAGGAGTAGGAGAAGAAGAAAATGATATGAAATGCAATTTTTTTATATTCCAAATGGTTAAAAGATCCTTAGAAGGACCTGATGATTACCCTTGAAGCGTGCTTTGACAATGAAGATGCTTGGTTTGGTAAAAGGAGTCCTAAATCAATCCTAGAAGAAGTGATAGATGGGTTTTTAGTGTTTGGAAAATGGGTCTCCACTTGCAAATGAAGAGTTTTTTTTAGAGAAAAAAAGTCCTAAATTATTCCTCCATCAATGATAGTTTCTCTCTCTAAGAGTCTTTTTTTTGAGAAATGTGTTAAAAGTCCCCTAAAAAGGAAAATAATTGAATATTTGTAGGTACTAGGCCCCAACCCATGGGTCATTGACCCACAAATGTAGGTCACATGACCCAAGCTCATGGATCATGGCCCTAACCCACGGGTGTGGGTTAGTCGACCCACGAGCTTAGGTCACTGACCCACACTCGTTGGTTAACTCACATGCATGGATTGGGCCAACGTTAGGCTCCTAACATAATTTTCATCATTTTTTACTGTTTGGTCCATTTTTTTGTGTTGTTAGGGTTTCGGTATGTGTTTTTTATGATTTTTGAGTGTGTGTTTTGTGATTTTTGGGTGTGTTTTAGGCATTTTACCTTGCTTGGGCATGCCCAAGTTGACTTCCAAAGAAGTTTCCCCTTGTCTTGTTGATAGGAAACCTTTATAATCAAATTTTTGAAGGACCATAGTATCAACAATTGCCCCCTACTTTGCATGCATTGATCATGTCGGTGCTTATCAATATAGGGGAAGCAAATTTTGTTGCATAGCCTTGGACAGGCTTCTAACAGGAATACACTCTATAGCCTAGGGTAGGCTTTAAGCGTCTGATTTTAAAAACTGAAGATGTATGCAAAGAAAACTTTTATTAGATTACTATGTAACCTTCACCAGGCTACAAGCGAAATCAAAAGAGTTGTGCACGCACTAGTCAAGTCAATACTTGCTAATGCATGGGGAGCAAATTTTTCTATGTAGCCTTGGGCGGGCCCCCAACATGAATGCACTATATAGCCTTGGGCAGGCTTCAAGTGCCCCCCAGTTTTGATGAACTAAAATAATATGAAAAGAATTTTGGTTGGTGTTTTGTAGCCTTAACTAGACTACAAGCAAAGATACACTGTATTGCCTTGGACAAGCTTTAAATGCTCAATTTTTGAAAAATCAAAGTGCTTGTAAAATTCTTATGTGCTATTATAGTTTTTTATAAAATTGAGATGTTATAATGCAACTTGGTTTTTTCAAATTATTATGCACATGAGTTTTAGTCATGCTTTCAGTAGCTTACCCTTACTAGTGAGGAGCGTGTCAAAAACTTTGAGTGATCCTGACTACAATAGTCTCGCCTCAATGCAGTTTTTGTCATTCCTCTAAGATTTGACCAATAACTCTTTGCCAAAGGTGCTTTAAGTTACCAAGTGGAGAGCAAACATTCCTTGCCTTTCTGATGTTACTCAAAGTGAATATTGACAAAGAGTGTTTTGAGATACTTTTACTCCTTTTAGGAGCATTGGAGTAATTATCTTTCTGCATTGGTTTCCCATTTTAGTTATTCCTTACCTTTCTTATATTACTCAGCATGAATTCTATCAAGGGATCCTTTGGATACTCTTAATCAATTAAGCATTAGAGTAGCTGAGTATGATATTTGCATTTGAGTTGATTAGGGGTTTATTATGGTAATCAAAAGTTACTCGATTGTTTTAATTTTTTACCATTCTCCTTTTGGTGGATTCTCTTTCTTTCATGATGTTATCAAGCATTAAGTTGATTGAATTTTAGTAACCTTGGCTTAGAGTTATTGATTAAAGTCTGGAGGTTCTAAAAGCTTCATCATGGTGAGACAATCACTGTCAGAGTTGGCCAGTCTATCTTTGCTATATGCTACCTCTCCCAATGTGGGTCCACTTTTTAGAGCACAAAAAATTATTTTTTAGAATGAATGAAATGATTATGAGTGCATGAATGCACTTAAATATCTTAAATCAAGGTGGTAAAGAGGGCTTCCCTGGGGTTTCTGCATTCTTCTAGACACATTCTGGGTCTTTGCTATAAGCTTCAGATGCCTCATACATGTCATGGGTTAATTCTCGGGTATTTGAAGTGGGGCTCAAAGAGGCCTTTGATGTACATTCAGGGCTTACATTGAGACCTAATGGAGCTTGTGGGCCTGATCCACCAGTGTGTGGGTTAGTGATGATTGACGCGCATGGGAAAAGGCTAAACACACACCTTAAAAGCTTATAAAAGGCCCTTTTTTATTTTTTCTTCATTCTTTCACTTTTTATTCTCTCTCCTCCTTTATATTTTCTCTAAACTCTAGGTTCTCTATTTTCTATTCACACCACACACACCCATAGAAGGAGACTTCAACAGTGTTGATCCTGAGTAACTCTTAGGTCCCAATGTTGACATAGAGGATCTAGAGGTTGTTGTTCTTGCTTGTCAAAAGCTGGTGCAGCTCATCGCATATGGTACAAGGTAATTAGGGGCCATACTATCCCACTATTCTCGTACTTAGGAGGGCAAGTGTGGACACTCCACCATCAACATGTCAGTATTTGAGAATTTTTCTTTTTTACTTTCTTTTAAGATCTTTCCTACAAAATAAAAAAAAATAGATTAATGCGTCTTTATTATTTATTTTATATATTTTATTTTTATTTTTTATAAGAGCAATCATGCATTGTACTTCCCTTATTAGGATGAATATTCCCGACTTAGGCTCTAACTTTTAGGAAGTGTTTTTACTAAGAGCCAACTTAGGAATTTTCCCTCTAGGTTGTATGTTAGTTCTTGGAATTTTCCTACAAATAGAAAATTGAATAATTAGGATTTATTATGCTATAGGTGAATTTCTTTTAGTTAGACTTTTTATTATTCTTGTTAACTTCTTTTTATCTTGAGGATGGCACTTTTCTTCAAATTACCTATAAATGAGAAGTAAAAAGATCGTTAGTACATGTTATTTGTATCTAAAACTAAATTTTTTTAGCCAGGATTTGTGTTTTAGTGACTTCTTTTTTATTAGGTTGTAGTGACACCTTTGGTGTTGCCTGGTAGCTTTATCGGAGTGAAAAAGCACTACTAGGATTTGCCCAAAGAGGTGCAGGATTGTATACGAGGTCTCAGCTTTGATGTTATACTTTAGGGCCTATCTAGGGGTCCAAATGTGTTGAAAAGCTGCCAAGAGGCTATAACTGCCCTGATTGAGAGGTGGTCAGACTACACTCACACCTTCCATTTTCACTTTGAGGAGATAACAATCACACTCCCTAACTTTGCTGCGAATATAGGGTTTTCTTTCTTTAGGTGATAGATTTCATTTTATATATATGCCAATTCAACAATATTATACGTCAAGCTATTTAATTACAACCTCAAGTTCAGGGTTAGCTGGGGTGGCCTTATTTCATATTATTGACTGATGCATGCCTACAAGGCTAATTTAAGAGATGGCCCCCATAACCCTGAGTTCAGGGCTGGCTGGGTGATTGATGTTCTATCTAATGTGCACTATGGTATACCTAAATGTGAACAACATCAGTAGTTCATGGCTGTTTCCCTTTCTTTAAGATCTTAATAGCTTGCAAGAGTATGATTAGGGCTCCCTTGCTTATGGCTATCTCCTGCACGGTTTGGATGATGCATACAGGGGTGGATCACAGATCTATGGTATCCCTCTAGTAGTTGATGTGAGTTGCCTTGATTCCTTTTGTTGTTTCCTTTGCTTCTTTCTGAGTGTACTACTTATGATGTATTTTATTTTTATCTTTTATAGACTTTAGCTTTTAAGCTCTGTATCTTGACCACTCCCACCATAGTTACTCATATACCTGAGGAGTTCCCCTGCTTCCCTCTTTGGATGTCTGAGGTTTAGAGAGGCTATTCGTAGTCCTTAGTGATCATTTGTACTACTCTTGTAAGGTTGACATTCAATAGGGTTTGTTTATGTTCATAGCCCTTTATTTTATCTTCTTCTCTACTTTATTCTTTCTGATGATTTATTCTAATAGTATATTAACCTCTAATGGTGTTGAGAGTTCTACACTAAGTTTTCTCTAGTGATGCAGAGTGCCATCGGGCTTACTACCAAGTAGATTATATTCATGACCCCTGTTGATCGTGCTTGGTACTTGGGTTAGCACATCATAGACTAGATGAGAGACTTACTACTAGTAGCATGCCCTACTCCTCTCTATTGACATGTTTTAAGGGAAGGATCTAGTGGGTCCCAGTTTAAAAGGTGCATTAGTTATCCTAGATGGTTATGAGCTCATAGAGTCGTAGGGCCTTTCTTTTGTAAGGACCTCTATTCCTCAGTTAATTGATGGTATAATGGGTAGCTTTGTGCCAGCCCCTTCTACTGGTGTCTCCTCTTCTTCTACTTTCCAGGTGAGTTTTATTTTTCTTATATCACTTTATGTTGACTGCATTTCTATTCTGATATGTTCTCTTTGTGCTTGTAGTCTCATTTAAAGAGGACTCGAGGTAGAGACACTACCGAGGTTTCTAGTGGTATGGGTATGACTAATGTTCCTCTTGAGGTTGCTCATGCTCCCTCTAAGGTTGCTTAGACGATTCATGGAGTTGATGTAGTACCTTTTCTTCCTCTACTTAAGGGATATGATCTTTATAGTAGTACAGTGACTCACATGGTCCCCATATCCATTGAGCATATAGTCTTTATTCTCTAGAACACCACTAACCTGAGTTTCTATCTTTATTTCATTAGTTTCCCTTCAGATCTAGTGTTCACTGATTACCTTTCATATAGGTCAAGCTGGAGATAGCAGAGTATTGATACCAGTGTGCCTAGGGCTTGCTTAGCCATCATATCTAGTGTTCGATAGAGACTTAAGTGAGCTTTTCTTATACTTTTACTTGCTTAAATACACAATATGTGATATGCTATGTATTATGGATATGCTAATGCATGTATGTCATGATGCAGCATGGGCATGCAGGGATAGTGCATCAGCGAAAGGAGGCAATGCACCATCAAAAGGTTTATTATCAGAGGAAAATTTAGCAGCTTTATGTTAAGATTGAGGATTTGAGGATCTATAATGTTGGACTTAGTGGGAGGCCACCTCCAAATGATGATGATGATAAGGATAAGTCATGATTTCCTTTACCCTTTGATACTCTACATTAACTATACTAATGATGATTTTTGGACACTTGAGATTTATTTCTGATTTATGTACTGCTTTTTATGATGTCTTTGATGCTTTTGTATTCCTCTGTGTTCTTTTTTATCTTTGCTTTTCCATTTGGTTAATGTGTTAATTTAATAGCATAAAGATAAAATGGACATTACAATTACTACAAATTATTAATACAATTAAAGCAAAAATAAAAGAAAACAATTTACATAAAAAAAAAATCTGACCTTTAAGATGCAAATTTTTCTTTTATATGTGACAAATATTGATTCAAACATTTACTTCTTAACATATGCAACTCTAAAAATCTTTCTCATTCACGCCTAGTGGCATTTATCATGGGCATGGTTGCATGTTAAGTATTTCAGAGCAAAGGTACCCCTATCCTTAACTAGCCTTTTCAGGTTTTCTAATTAAGTATTTTATCTCTTATTTTATGGGTTTTTTTATGAATAGTATTGCTTAAGATGATCAACATTGATTGACTCTAAAAAGTCATTTCCATTAACATCTGCCAACTTAACTGATCCTTTTGAGAGAATGGTCTTAACCATATAAAGTCCTTCCCAAGGTTAGAACTTTCCTCTTAGATCTGATACATTTTGTTTAACTTCCCTCAATACCTAGTCTCCAACTTTGATGTCATGTTGCCTCACCTTCTTATCAAAAGCCTTTATGACCCTTCTCTGATACAATTGAGTGTAATAAAGTGCCTTTAACCTTTCGTTGTCCATCGTATTAAGTTGTGTTAGTCTCTGTTCCACCCAATTAACCTCAGGTAAGTTAGCTTCAATTACTATTCTTAGAGACTTCATTTCTATCTCATAGAAAGCATAACTTTTGTTTCGTGTACCAACAAGAAAGGAGTCACCCCTGTAGATGTTATCACTATTGTATGGTATCTTTAAAGGGTGAATGGTTGCTTGTTAGCCCAATCATGATGAGTTTCAATCATTTTTTAAAGGATATTCTTTATGTTCTTATTTGCTAGTTTTAAGGCCCCATTAGCTTACGATCTGTAGGGTGATGACTTGTAGTGCTTCACGTTATTTTTTCAAGTAACATTCTTACTTCTCCCTTGAATTGTACCTCATTATTTGAGATTAAGTGATAAGGATTCTATATCTACAAAATAATTTCTTCTCCAAAAACTTAATTACTTACTTTGCCAATTTGGTGAAGGATTATACTTCTACCTATTTCGTGAAGTAATAAATTGCCACAAACATATATCTGTGCCCATTTGAGTTATAGGGTGAATCTCTCCTATGATGTCAAGTCCCTAAACTAAGAATGGCCAAGGAGATTACATGGTGTCTAACTCTAAATGGGGTAGATGGCTGACATTTATGTGAATTTGACACTTATCGCATCTTTTAGAGAACTTAACACAATACTTAATCATTGGTATCCATACGAACCCCTATCTCATTATCTTATTGGCTAGCATTGTGCTGCTCATGTGTGGGCTACAAACTCCCTCGTGAATATCTATCATTACCTTCCTTATTACTATCTTTGCTTTGCCCTTATCCAAAAAATGTAATTGCATCCCGTCGGATGTTCTTTTATACAAAGCATCTTAGTGAAGGGTGAACTTTACTACCAACTTTCTGATAATTGTCTTATCCCTTTCACTAGCACATTCTGGGTATTCACGCTTATCGAGATGCTACTAAATGGCATAAAATTAAGGTTTCTAATCTACCCTTGCTTCTATTAGCCTCACATTCTTATAGCATGATTGATTAGACTTCATGGGCATGGGCATGGGCATGGCTATTGGTCCATCCCAAACTGATGCTAATGATGTTAAGGCATTTGCCATCTGATTATGGTTTCTTAGCAAATGGATGAATCTTCATTTTTGGAAAGTTTATATCAATTATTATAAATGTTATAGATATAGTTCCAAGTGTGGCTCTTTTAGATCCTATTCATCAATAGTTTAATTGATTACCAATATTGAATCCTTACAGTGCTTCCATGTCGTGCTTCAAACTCTGCTTTATTGTTTGTAACCTAGAATGTTAAATTTTTTGCTATAGGAATCACTTCATTTTCTGGAGTTCATATAATTACTATCATTCTTTCTCCGAACTAGTTCATTTCTCCATCAAACTAAATATGCCACCCTTGAATTTCAATTACTATGGAAAGGTCATCTAAGAACTCAAAATTTAGCTCTTGATCATCTAAAGTAAGGTTTAGTGCTAGAAACTCAGCCACTACTCTTCCCTTGACTTTTTTTTAATAAGATACTCAACATCAAACTCAATCAGTAATATCAACCACTTGGCTAATTTCCCTACAATCGAGGGTGCTTTAAATAGATACTTTATTGGATCTAGCTTTGAAATGGCTTGGATCTTACAAGATTAGAAGTAAATGCCTTAGCTTCTTCATAGGCTAAACCATTGCTAGACAGATCTATTTAACCTGACTATACTTCTTTTCATAAGGTAGCATCTTCTTGCTTATATAATAAATTTCATGTTCAGCTCATGCTTTTCCTTCCTAAGCTAGTATAGCTACAATTGCATTCCTTTCAATTGTTGAATATAGAATTAAGGGCTTTCCCATTTATGGGGGTCTCATAATTGGTGGATTCATGAGATATTCCTTAATCTTATTAAAATCAACGTGGCATTGTTCATTCCAAACCACAAGTTGATCCTTTCTAAGCATCTTAAATATTGGCTCACATACCTCTATTAACTAAGTTATAAACCTGCAGATGAACTGTAGTTTTCCTAAGAACTCATGAATTTCTTTTTTAGTCTTTGGTGTTGGCATATAACAAATTGCTTTTACCTTATCTGGATAAGCTTCAATTCCTCTTTGACTAACTATGTACCCTAGCATCTTCCTTGAAGTTACAAATACACACTTCTTTAGGTTTAGTCTTAGGTTGTTAGGTTATACTTTTCTACCCTTAGTGAGAACTTTTCTAATTCAACTAGATGCTCTTCTCAAGCCTTTAATTTTACCATCATATAATGAGACACATCATATAAGTAAGCAAAATTATATTTCGTTGCATCATACTTAAAGTAATACATCAAAAGATTCAAATAAGTTAGTAATATAAACATCATTAGAAATAGACACATCATCAAATAAGATATCCTATATGCTAGACTCAATAAGAGCTATAATATTAGTGTAATTAGGAGCTTCAGCTTCCATCCTCATGTTTTGTAAGACTTGTTCAATGTTAACAATGGTTAGCTCCTTTTCTTCTTCATTTTGATTCTTTTTCTTCCTCATACTCGCAATTGTGTTTATGAAGATTTCAAAGTCAGGTTTATTGATCCCATTATGTTCCCATTCCTTAGGCTGGCCTTAATACTTGGAAGAGCCTTCGAAAATGAAGATAGTCTACTTACCCTTATATGTAGTTGGATCATACCCTAACCCTTGTTTGCTAGTCTGACCCTTAAAGTTTAGCAATTATGAAATTCCATTATGTTTCTATCCAAGCCCAACGCCTAGTTTATAGCTCATACTCTTTATCATAACTGTAACCTTTATATAAACCCAACCCTCATTAATCATCAACACTTGGAAAGTTGGAGGTGAAAGCTAGAGGTGTCACATTCATACAAGTGATTATGCTATTAGTCTCAGCATCAATAATGACTACTTTTCCATTGAGTGGGAGCTTGAATTTCTGATGCAAAGTAGATAGTACCCTTCTAAATGGGTGAAACCAGGGTCTTCCTAATAACAAGGCGAATGTGGGCAAAATGTCCAACATTATGAATTCCACGATAGATTCAATCTCTCCTACTGTGACTGTAGCTTTGCAGGTTCCAACTACTTGCTTCTTAGAGTTGTCGTAAGCTCTAATTATCATATTGGATGCTTTAAGGTTTTTAATTACTACCCTAAACTTATAAAGCAACCTCAACAGATAGACATTGATAGATGACCCATCATTAACCATGACACATGAGGTTTTCTTGGCTTCCATAATCACTTGGATGAACAAAGGCCTATTATGGGCTTTCCCTTCAATAGGAGGTCACTGTTAGAGAAAGAAATAGTACTATTAGCCTTTAGGAGTAATGAGGCAATCATGTCTTTAGGAGACGTCTGTGGAAATCTTTACGTCATCTAGAGCACGTACTAGGGCATCCCGGTGCTTTTTTGATCTCATCAAAAGGTCCCAGATACTAACTTAAGCTTATGTCTTTCTGAGCTACTTTAAGACTAAGTCTTCTTTTATTTGAATGGCTGGTTCATTCTCCTTTACAACCTCCTTGCCAATTTCCTTTTATTTTACCAAGTCTTTCTCAATAGGCTGGTACACTCTACCACTTTTTATTATATGATTGATTGACAGTTCCTCACTAAAATCATACCATATATTGATTCCCATCACACATTGCACATTTGATAGTTGAACAGTAACTACCACATCTTCTTCATCAAAATTTTCCCCTTATTCAAAGGGCATAATATCTTCTTTGAGGGTAGTTGAAGGCGAAGTAGTATACCTCACTTTAAAGTCAAATTTTCCCAAAGGTTGCCCCAACAAGTCCCATACTTCTTTCTTTGGTTCTTCCTCTTTAGATTCAAATGGTCCACTGTCATTAATAACCTTATTAAAAAATTCATTAGAATCTTTAGAAAACTTTGGACAAGGGTAGGTTAAAGTTAGAGTATTTTTTGTTTCTCAAGGCATTAATAGTTAGATTTGTTTTAGTGGGATGGTTGTTTTGGCTAGGCTAGATTGGTTTTCAGTAAGGATATTGACATAGCTCAAATTTGATTATCCTAAAAAAGGTCCAATGATGAAAAAAAATCTTTGAAATGACTAAAGTCTGCTCATTTATAACACCTTTGAAGTGTGCAACCTTAAAACCTTAACTGATCCTACCAGTGTGCAACCTTAAAACCTTAACTGATCCTACCAGTGTGCAACCTTAAAACCTTAACCAATCCCACCAGTGTACAACCTTAAAACCTTAACCAATCCCACCAGTGTGTAATCTTAAAACCATAACTGATCCTACCAGTGTGCAAAATTGATCACCAAGACATTAAGTTGTGCTATGATCTTATGAAATATGAATTATCATAACAATAAGAGGCTTATTTTGATCAATCTACTTTCAGAACACACAGATTGTTGAGCCAGTGTTCATTTCATCAGACGAGAACCAATTTTATGAAAAAAATCAATTTTGACAAAAAAGACTTTGGAAACACATCCAAAAGGCTCCAAAACCTCCAAAATGGTCCCAATATTCCAAAAAAATCTCAGGATTAGTGTGCGTCACTTGGAAGTGTGCATGTAGCCATAAACACCCCTGGGTGTCATACATTGAAATCAAGGTCGAATTAGACAAAATAGACTTTGGAAGCACATCTGGAAGGCCCAAAAAGCCTAGAAACCAACCTCAAAATAGCCCAAAAAAGCCCTAATTTTCATGTGTAATGTGTGAAAGTAAGCAAGACCACGAGCCAAGTGCACAGCCACGTATTCTGCCCTAGGGACACACGTATGATCATATACCTCCCCCTCTTCCTCAATTTTTGCACTATAAATAGGTGTCTCCATACCTCATTTTGAGGGGAAGCTAGAGGAAAACACACACACACTCAAAAATTTGTCCACTTGAAGACATTGGAAACCAACTTCCAAAAAGTTTTAGCTCTCCCACTACATTTTTCTTAGGTTATTATTCTTCCTTTCCACCAAACCTAGTCTCATCTTTGTCAAAGCACACTTTAAAGGTATACAAACTAGCATTATTCTACACATCATTTTGAACCTCTTTATGAGGAAAGCTTGATAATCCCTCAAAGCTAAAGCTTTAAAACTCACATAAGCTTAGTTGAATATGAGGACCACATAATCATTTTAGCATGTTTATTTTATTGCATTGCATTTTACGTTATTGTCACTAGCATTTATGAATATTATTATGCTCGTATGATAAGACTGGCAATCTTGCATGCTATATGAATAATCTATACTCTATTTTGCTCATTTTATATCATCATTTTACACCCTCTAGTTTCAAAATGTGAAATCACATCATACATATCAATAATGTGAAAAATTTATATTTTGGAATAGTGTCATCATGTTCCCAGTCCAATGATGTCATCATGCATCCCTTATATCATTATAGCATAGATAATCGCTGTAAACATGCATAATTGTGTACATTTTGCTTGCTCTTTCAAGTGATTGAATGTCCATTACTTATCTCAGTATTCATGTGATTAAGCAAGCTATGTGCATAGTCATGTTAACCTTACAGGTTTATTATATTTAAGTTAGATTTACTTTTCCATGATCCTTTTTTCCTTTTATGTATTTTATTACGAAAGAGATGTAATAATGATATTTTAACTTTATTATCTTCCATTATCTAATGTATTGTGTGAATGCTATACAAACTATCATTACCAAAACTAGGGTGTTATGGTAGGTAAACATTGAATATCGTATAATGAGAAATAGTACAAAAGTATATGTGATCCCCTAAACCTAGAAAACTCTACTGGGGGCAATACTTATTGTGTGATATGATATTGTCCCTTTCTTTTCCTGATTTTCTAAAAATTGGGTGGCAACTCCATAAAATCAAAAAAGTATCTCGTTCCTCTTGAAATCAATCATTTGCCTCTATTCAATAAAGTTGTTATATCCCTCAGAAATAAAATACAAAGATCCTCATGAAACTTTCCAGAGGGATTAATCATCAAAAAAGCTCTTTCACTCGAGAGAAAAAATGGGTTGCTCACAGTGGCGACTACATTAGGGACTTCTAAGTAAGAGAGATCAATTCGAAAATGACTATTTCTCATTATGCAATACTCGATCATATAGAGCCTCTTACCACTACATTTGCACTACACATCACACTTACACCACTGGTCCATAAAACCTCGATGATACTGAATGACATTGCCACCATGATTCCACTCGAGTCACAGGGCGACGAAGATAGGTATTATCACCTTTAGTCTTCGTGCATTTACTAGACTCATCTTACCAGAGTATGTAACCCAAGTCCTAAAGGGCTATTAAAAGAATGCTAGAATCACTAACTGAAGTTTGTAACCCCAATCATATGGGGCATTCTCACTAAAGGAACCCTTAGCCTTTCACCCAAACTAAGCTTATGTAGATAAGCTAGTAGTAACATCCATTAGGATTCTACCAAGCTGTACATGCTATCTTTGTCCTAACACTATTCACTTGACCTAATATTCATAAATGACATGACTCTTCTAGTGTCTACCATCGAATGATGTCATAATGTTAATTTTCATAAAATGTTTATTCTCATATCCACATGATTCTCATATACTTAATGTGAGTCCAAAGCATGAGGAATGATAAGAATCATGTACCTCAATTTGAATAGTTTATGCAAACTAACAAATAATAACATCCCTCGATGATGTAACCTATGAGACATCATCCATTTATGCTTATTAGATCAAATGAACAAGTTAGGAATTCAACTAGATTATGGACCTTTATGTCGGCAAAATCAAATAGTAAAATATCAAATGATACTTTCATGACTCCTGGTAAACGTATAGAATATCAATGTAAGGGCAAGAACTTGGGCTCCTTTTGATTGACCTTGGCCCTATGCATACAAGCTCTGGATATCATTTGAAGCCCAAAAATTGACCCCCACATTGATATCATATAATTACCTTAAGCATGTTTTAGTATCGTTCCTCAATTTACCCTTTGGTTCTGATCAACATAAACCAAAATAGCCTAATTCCAAGAGTGAAACCATAGTCCCTCAATGACTACAAGTTCAAAACCCACCTAGGAAAGAGATTGAATGACCCCATGTTAGAAGTGAGAGCTTGCTTATGATTGGTTTATTCACTATCCAAGAAATTCTAACCAGCTCTCAAAATTAATCTTGCATACATTACATACATATAGATAGAACCACTATTTCTTGCAGCAATGATCATCATTCATCATGGGATTTTGCATCCACTACATGCACACATGCTCACCCTTTTCTTTTGCAGGCACATGTCATACATCATTCATTTAGCTAACCTTGATAAATGTATTGGAATACAATGTTCAAACATGAGTGACTAAGAAGATACTTTTTGTCAGCAATTCAAAGATAGACTAAGAGAGGGGATCTAAAAATTGCTCATTGATGGTACTATAGCTAAAATCCTCCAAGCCCAAATCATACCTAGAAATGCTTGAGATGGGAATAATATACCATTGAATGAAGCTTATGTATCTGTTCACCCCAAGGTAGATAAAGTAAAGGGAATTACCCACACTCTAGTTCAAGCTGATGATGATAATGACTACTACTAGGATCACAGAAATGCACCAAAAGCTGTAGAAATTACTGACATAACCAAGCCTAAATTGACAGGGTAGAATAAATTATTGGCTAACATAATGGCTAAGTTGGAATTTGACTTTAAAGATAAAGGACTGACATGGCATTATTAAAAAATGAACCACTCTCAAATGATTTTAAACTACCAAACTTTGCTAAGTTCGATAGAACAGGGGACCCAAGGGTCTATCTAAGGTAATATGCTACCTTCATGGCTACTACAAAGCTTATAGAATCCCAGATTGTTCGATTCTTCTTCACATCACCAGAGGAAGGACTAAGAGCATGGTTCTTTGACCTTGAGGAAGAAATTAAAAGCAATTAGCTACTGTTAACACAAAAGTTCATCAAGCATTAAGAATATAGCACACAGCTAGATATCACTCATAGAGATCTCAAGACCATGAGATAAAAACCAGGTAAAGCTTTCTTTGATTATGTCACAATATGGTAAGGAAAGGCAGTCAAAATGAGAAACCGTCCTCTTGAAGATGAACAGATAGAGGCGATAATCAAAAGGTCATTACCACATTTAAGAAAACATATGATCTTTGCTCATTATTTGACTTCAAAGCTCTTCATTAGGCTAGAATTAGAATTGAAGATGAGGAACCTCAGCAAGCTAGAAATACCTTCCACCGTAATACCCAATCAAACATCCAAAACACCTTTACCCAAGCCATATAAATAAACCTAATCTAATCCAACACTCATAATTCACCATTTGTTAATACCATTAGACCACCAAGAAAGTTCTCAAGCTTCAACCTCCTACTATCCAAAGTATTCCAAAGACTTTAACAAAAGAACCTCTTATAGCCTAAAGAGCCCAAGCCTCTTCCAAACCCATTACCCCTTTATATTGACCAAAACCTATTATGCTACTTTCACTAAATGCCTAGTCACACCACTGATGCATGTAGAACCCTCAAGAATGCAATCCAAGACCTTATTGACTCCGGAAAAATTGATGACCTAGAAAAACAAACTAGCATTAAAAAAAATCCTCTCCAAAATTATTGAAACATGCCTCCACTAACCATCAACATGATTTCATCCAATCTACTAGAAGACCTTTTTGAATAATCAATCCAAGCTATCTAAGAAACCTAAGATAAGTTCTTAGAAGACAAACTCTCGAGCCTCATTTTTAAACCTCATGACTCTAGTGAAGATGAACAATGTCCTTCTACCTTTGAATACATTTTGATGCCCTGAAAATTCCTTCCCACTTAATGATGAAAAAAAAAGCCAAGGATACAGCTCTCCTTATGAATAGTAAAGTGATTGATTTCCTTTACTTGTAAGAAGTAGACACATAAAAAATCTCAGTAGTGGCCATGGAGTATGGGATTTACTGGGCCAACCATATAAGAAGTTTGATTACAAAGTCAAGTACACAACACCCCCTACTACTCACACTCACTTAAAAGACATAGTACCCTCAAGATGGGGAGAAGAATTTGATAACAAATATAGGGTGGACAGTACTATTCAGCTTCAAAACCTGCTAGTCATGGGGATTGATATATGGTATGACTTCGATGATCTTAAAATCATTGTCTAGGACCAAAACAATAGTACAAAAGTAGCAAGTAGCTAATAAGACCTCACTAGTAGTCAACCATATGACTCATAGTGGTCGCGTATATCAACCCTTTAAGAAAGAGAAAGATCCCTATAAAGAAATAGAAGTGAGAAGTGATCAAGCTCCAATCAAAGAGGAAAACATTATCCTCAAATAACTTAAGAAGACTCAAGCGCAAGCTAGTATCTAGGACCTACTCATGGCCTCCAAGAGGCATAAGGATGCCCTAGTTAGAGCACTAGATGAAGCACTAGATTTCCTTTCATGTCTAGCCTTACAAGATGATAGCCTCTCTAATGAAAGCTCCCTCCAATGCAATCACCTTTTCAGACGAAGATTTACCCCTCGAAGGAAGCATGCACAATCGTCCTTTCTTTATATAAGTAATTGTTAGGTGTAAGAAGACTTTATATGTTATAGTGGATGACAAATTTGTCATTGATGTTTGCTCCCTGAGGTTGCTATATAAGTTTAAGATGAATACCGAAAACTTAGAAGAATCTAACATGGTTATATAAGCCTTTGATGATTCAAAAAAGCTAGTCATCGGGACTTTCAAAGTAGTAGTTACAGTGGGTGATATTGTATCAGTAATAAAATTTACCATTTTGGACATCCCTGCAACTTATGCCCTACTACTAGGACGACCTTAGTTCCACTCACTAAAGGACATACCCTCCACTGTACATTAGAAGATCAAGTTTCCTTTGAATGGAAAGGTCATTACCATCCCTACTAAAATAAAAAAACATTATTGCCTATCTAAATATGGTGCCACTAGGATTTTAAGTTTCTATAATCAGTGATGGTCATGTCAATCCTAAAGTTGCTACCATAATGAATAAGATGCACTATCTACCTAGAATAGGATTATGAGGAAAGAACATTAGGGTCACAAAATTCCTTAACTTCTGAGGACAGACCAATAAATACGGTTTAGGGTATGATCTTTAAAAGGACACTAGGGCTAAGAAGTCAATTCCTTTTATGGCTAAATGCTCAACCTGATTCTAGCAAGGATAAGCTAAGAGGTGAGTAAGCAATGGGATCGAGAAACCAGGGTTTAAGATCTTCAATGACACCCTCAAGGGAAAGCGCTTACTAGATATGGTCATTAAAACTAACAATAATAAGATAAGGAAAAATCCAGAGCTAGAATCTGAGAGTGAGACTATTAATTATGCTTAAGTAACTGCCATCCTTGAATTAAGCATTGATGACATCCTATTTAAAGACACTACTAATAATGATCTTTTTACTTTTTCTTTGTTTGAAACTAATGATGTAATGAACTCTAAAGTTAATGCAATCAAATCAAATTTTTCTTACTTTTTTTATGTCTTTCCTGATGGTTGTGTGCATTGTATTGATAAAAACATTAGCATATTTGACATTCATTCCATATACACTGAATCATTTAACATTGGCATAAAATATGAACCACACACTGTGCATATTTCAAAAATAAGGAGAGAAATTGAAAAAATATTAATAAAATATTCAAAAGTATTCACCTGGACATACAACAATATGCCTAGTATTGATAGAGACATTACTCTATACTTCATCACTACCAAAGATGGGTGCAAATAAGTAAACTAGAAACTGAGAAGACTCAAACTAGAATATGCCCAACTAGTGAAAGAAGACATCGAGAAGCAAATCAAGGCAAAATTCCTAGAGTTAGTAGACTATCCAGAATGGTTAGAAAATGTAGTGCTAATACTGAAGAAAGATGGAAGGGTTAGAATTTACATTAAGTACAATGATCTGAACAAGGTTTACCCGAAAGATGATTTCCCACTACCTCATATAGACATGTTGGTTGATAGCGCCTCCATATGTGCAATGTACTCCTTTATGGATTGATTCTTTGAGTACAATCACATCCTAGTGGTCATCATCGACAAAGCAAAAATAGCTTTCATAACATAATGGGGCACTTATTGCAACAAAGTAATGCCCTTTAGTTTAAAAATGCAAGAGCAACTTACAAGAGAATGGCAACTACAATGTTCCATAACATGATACATAAAGAAGTAGAAGTGTATATCAATAATATGATTGTCAAGTAAAAACTAGGAAGAACACCCCTCTAATCTCAAAATTTTTTCTTAAAAGAGTCAAAAAGTATAGTCTCAGGCTTAATCCAAAGAAATACATAATGTATTCGGCATCACTTCAGGAAAGATGCTAGGGTATGTTGTCAATTAGAACGGGATTGAAATAGATCTAGACAAAGCAAAAGCAATTAGAGAGATGACAGTGCCAAAAATAGAAAAAGAAATAAGAGGGTTTCTAGGGAAACTATAATTCATCAGCAGATTCATTACCAAATTAACAGTAACGTGTGAACTAATCTTCAAGCTACTAAAAAAAAGATTGGCCAATTAAGTGGAATAAGCAATGTCAATTAGCATTCAATAAGATTAAAAACTACCTAGCTAACCCACCGGTTTTGAAACCACCTAAACCAAGGATACCTTTGACCTTGTATTTGGTCATTAAAGGAAATGCAATCAATGCAATGTTAGCCTAAGAGGGAGATATGAAAGCAAAACACGTAGACTACTACTTAAGTAAGAAGATGTTGTCATATGAGGAAAAGTGCATCTAAGTTGAGCAGATATGCCTAGCAATGATGTAGGCAATGAAGAAACTTAGACATTACTTTTAGTCCTACAAAATTTAGGTTTTGTCTAAAGTGGATCCAATGAAGTACCTCTACAAAGCTCCCTCTTTGGTGGGAAACCTTGCCAAGTGGCTCGTGCTATTAATGGAATTCGATGTGCAATACCTGACTAAGAAGGCAGTAAAAGGAAGAGTAGTGGCTGAATTTTTAGCTCTCAACCCCATTCCAAACTTAGAAGAGATCCAACTAGACTTCCCTAATGACCTTAGTTCAACTATCAAGATTTAAATATGGCAGATGTATTTTGACAGGGCAGTTGATTAATTCCACATAGGAGTCGATGTCATATTACAATCTCTAGAAGGTGAAGTAATACCAATTGCCAAAAAGCTTCAATTCAGAGTCATAAATAACAAAGCAAAATATGAGGCGTGTGCACTCAAAATAGAAGCACTAATAGCCCAAATGTTATAGAAGTCAAAATCTTTGGAGATTCCATGCTAGTAATCAATCATACCACAGAAGAGTGGGAATTAAAAGAGTAGCATTTAAAACCTTACCTGAATCACTTGAAGCTACTTACCATGTCCTTCTAAAAATGCAGTTTCATTCATCTCCTTAAGAACCATAATTAGATGGTAAATGCACTTGCTTCCTTAGCAGTAGTATGGGAAAGACCATCCTAAATGCCCATAAAGCCTTAAATCCTATTCAGATCAAGACAACCTTGGCATAAAAATTATAGATTAATAAAGATAGAAATAGCTAAAAAAACCCTAGTTATATGACATCTAGAGATATCTAAAAGAATGAGCCTATCTTGAACAAGCAAGTGAAAAAGATAAGGTAGTCATTTGACGATTAGCATTAAAATTCATATCACACCAGGGTATAGAAGAACTTCTAATAGGTTACAACTCTAATATCTAGATGAAACTAAGGCTGTAAGAAGTACATGAATATATTTGTGGTCCATACATGAATGGAGCAATCCTAGCTAATAAGCTAATCAGACAAGGGTTCTTATGGATGACGATAATGGAAGACTGTATTAAATTTGTAAGGGAATGCCACAAGTGTCAAATCTATGGGAATGTTAGCCACCTTCTCTTAACATAATTACATTAAATCTCCTCTCCATGGCCCTTCTCAACATAGGGACTAGACATAATTAAGGAAATCCACCAAACAACCTCGACCAGACACAGGTTCATCTTAGTGGCAATGGATTACATCATAATGTAGGTTGAAGTGAAATCATTCATAAGGATAGAAGCCAATCAAGTGGCTTAGTTCATCAAAAGAAATTTGATATGTCAATATGGGATCCCCCATCACATCATCTCTAACAATGGTCTACTAAGGAGTTATAAGGTGGAACATCATAAATCTTCTCCTTACAGACCATAAGCAAATGGGACTGCCAAAGTTGCAAACAAGAACATCAAAAAGATTTTGTCAAAGATGACTCAGTCTTACTAAGACTGGGTAGATAGATTGCCATATACCTTATGGGGATACCGAACAATAGTCAGAACTTCAACCAGAGCAACTCCTTTCTCACTAGTATATGGATCATAAGTAATACTTCCACTCAAAATAGAAATCAAGTCTCTTTAGGTAGTAATCTAATCTAAATTACCATAAGCACATTGGGCTCAACATAGGTATAATAATCTCACTCTCTTAGACATTCAAAGACTTAAGGCTCTATACCACACATAATTAAATCAAGCTCGGCTAGCCAAAACCTTCAACAGGAAGGTGAAACACAAAAGTGTGAAAATAGGAAACTGGGTGTTAAAGTAAGCAAAGCAGAATGTTCTAGACCCTAGAGGGAAATTTATACCAAACTAGAAAGGCCTATACTTGTTCAAGATGTCTTAACAAAAGCAATAGTTAAGCTAATGGATTCTGAAGGTAATGAATTCTTTGAACTTATCAATATAGACCTTTTGAAGAAATAGTTAAGAACTTCCTGCTAGGTTAAAAACCTTGCATTGGCAACTTAGGCAAAAATTAGGGAAAGAAAGAAAATACTTAACTAGAAAACCTAAAAAGGCTAGTTAAGGACAGGGGTAACATCAAACTTAAAATTTGTATGAATGCACATGTGCTTTTCTTAAATGATTTCATTGAAATGAGAATGATTGCCAATTTATGTGAAATGTCTTTGAAAAATTGCAACACATTTTAATCATCATGAATTACATCAAACATGCTTTCCATTTTCTTTCATTACATGACCACAGTTCTTACCATCTTCTCGAGATTAGCCACTACCGTCAAAGCCTCAAAGAAAAGAAAAGAAAAGAAAGAAAAAAAGAGCCCAACTAAGTGTGAAGAGCTCCAAAAGGAGGCAACCTAGGCTAAAAAGGAAGAAAAAAAAAGAAAACTCATCTAAGTGCAAAGAGCTCCAAAAGGAGATGCCTTAGGCAAAAGAGGGAAAAATAAAAGAGGCAGACAATAGCAATTACAAACATCACCAGGCATAGCAGTGTCATATAGTAAGAAGCATATACATTACATTCATCATCATACATGTATCGTACAACACATGTAGTAAAAATACCTAGATACAACACACAGAGTCCATGACCTCGAGAAAATGATACAATAAAGCAACTACAATCCAAAAAGCTTTACACCTAGCTCCTAAAATAATTACATCAATCATGGTTGCCATCAGAAGTAAGCATTAATCCTGCTTAGGCATCTCCATCATCCGATCCAGGCTCCTCATTGTTCATCATGAAGGATGCTAGCCATGACTCCAGCTTACCAATACAATCATGACATATTGTACACTCCTGCTCCCACTCACGGCTAGCATGGAGATGTTCAGCCTACATTACATGAAAATTGCATATCATACATACATAAACATGTGCATAAATAAATAGGTATAATAAAGAAGGCATATCCTTTGATTGCTTGTAAACTCCATAAAGTGTTGTTGTGCACTCCCTGTAATAGTATGCTAATACTATCCAAAAGAGACAGGGATCCATAAAAAAAAGCAACCAAGTTCTTAAGAATGATACCATTAGAGGCCACACCATTATCATGGGCAATCACCTCAGTACAGAATTTTCCCTTATGCTCCTCAAAGTGAGATCCTCGTCGCTATAGGCAAGTCCCCATAACCATATCAATTACAACTTATTACTAACAAAGTTTGCTACATACTTATACAAAATAGGAGTAAAAGCCTACAGGATCAGAAGAAGTAACTCTCAACAATCCATATGATGGCTTAGCCCTTGAATTCGAAGGATGAGCCCTATTTTCCTGAGGAGGTGGAGGCGGAGGAAAGATGCCACTAGCAACATCATCAATCAGTTGTGGGATCAACACATCTAGGAGACTCTTAGAAGGATATCCTATCATAGCAGTAGCAAGCCCATCCCCACTAAACTCATAACCCCATAACATGTCACCAGGAGGAGGAATAGGGATTCTCCTTATAAACGAACCATCCTACCAATGACGAACTTGCTCACCCCAATACCATAGCTTACTAGTTAGGCTAGGGAGCAGCACTTGCCTCTCTGTTAGTTGCCATATTGCCACCATCTTTGTAGACCAATTTGACCTTGCCACCTACCAACGAAGGAAGATCTTCTTAAAAAGAAAAAATGAATGAAGAATCTCTAAAAAATGAAATAACCAACATAGTATAATCAGGCATACCTGTCCAAAGGAAATCTTACTATGTATTCTCTAGCCTCTACGTAATCCTTAATCAAGTTAGTGGCCTTCCTAATCTACCAGGAATAATGAGGAAAGCCATCCTCCAAGAGATGCTTGAAAATCGAATGAGGAAGAACCCCAAACTCATAAGCCCAAATTTATTAAAATCAAAACCCAGAGAGTCAAAAAAATAAGAAAAAGTCAAAAAAAAATAAAAGGACATAAACAAGAACTCTTACTCACATCCAACATAAACAAGCATCTAAAAATCCTCAAGCCACCTCAGCATGCTACATCTAGACCTGAGTACATGTAGGCGAAAGCGGTAGTGCCCCAGTAGTACCTCAATAAGTTGTCCAAATCCCTCAAGATAGGTAATAATCATAGACTACATATACCAGAAGGATTAATGAAGATGACAACACTTGATAAGTAGAACAAGAAGCAATAAGCTAATTACTCCATCAAAATAAGACCAACATCAAACATCATCTGCATAAAAGAAAAAAACTCGGTATAACGAGTGAGGTACGGGCAACCAAACTTTATAGGGTTAGTCACCCAAGCAACTTTGTAGTAAGGTGCCTCCTCGCCATTATAGAAGAACACTCCTCCTCATTGAAAGGAACATGCTCCCTAAAAAAGCTTAAGCCAGTGATAGCAGCGAAGTCTAAAGGAGTGATGGTCATCTCTCCAACTGGTAAGTGAAAAGTATGCATTCTATTCATCCATCGCTCAATCAATGCATACATATCAATATGACTTGGCGAATATAAGTCATAAGATAATGAGGTAATAATCCCATCGAAGCCCTTCCCAGGAACCATTTGCTTCACACACAATAGGAGACACTAATAGTATGTGTTGACTTTATTAAAACTACCAAGCAACACAATAATAGACCTAAGATTCTAAAAATAATAGGTACGCTATCAAGAATCTACACAGTTACTAAAATACTAACACATCATTCTTTTTATCATTTGACAATATCAGAATTATAACAAAACCTTAAAAGAGAAGCATCACGGCAAGTGCTAGCAGACAATCACAATAAGAACCATAAATAAAGTAAGAGCTATCAACTATTAACACTCATAATAAAATTATGGATTAGCAAACATTTATAGTAAGCACTATAGAGCTACGGACTACAACTATAACAACCTCAACTAAAAAATACAACAAGAGCTAACAAACAACAAAGCAACCAATTAAAAAGCTTCAGAAAAAATAGAGGACAAAGGAGAACTTGCCTAGTGATGATGATGAACCCAAGCGTGATTCTCCAGACTATGAACCATGGGGATCAAATATCCTCGAGAAAGCCTAGATAGCTGAGCACCATGAGCACTAAATGTACTAGTCCCTGCAGTGGAAGTCCTAGCTCCAGTGGCCTTTATGAAGTCACTCTCGACATCCAAATCAGTAAGGATATCCTCAAAACCCTCAAGAATGTTGGAAACTCCATCTTATGTAAAGAAAACAAAAATTTAGAAGCAAAAACATAATAAAAAACACCCAAAACTTGAAAGAGATCAAGAAAAGATGAAAATACTCAAAGAAGATCGGAAGTAGCATCCCCAAACCTAAAAAAATGCATGTTTTAAATAGACCAAAGAGGGGAAGGCGCGTAGCCATGCGCTAGGAGTGTGACCATGCATGGTCATGCACACTTCCCCCCTCAACGTGCTCCCATACAGTTATATGCACACCCCGAGACTTTACACTCTCATTTCTTTAGTCCTAAACCTCCATTTAAGCATATGACATGCACTGAACTCATACAAAAATATACTAATGTGGACTACATCTATTTAAAGACTCTGTACATGGCTGTACCATTTTTAAAGAACTCAACACCTCTATTAAGAAGAAAAATAAGGAAGAATCACTATAAGGATATCCTACTCAAAATCATCAAAATAACAAAACAAGTGATGACACAATCACCTTATCATTACTACATCATCACTGCACCATCATTACTACTTCATTAACACTACTTGGTAGCATCTTTATATTGTTTAGTAGCACTTTGTATCTTCATAGTCCGTACCTCCTTTTACTTAGAAGCATATTCATTTGCATGACATCTAAGAAGATTATAGTCACATCTCTTTCGCTTATAAGCATTTTCATTCATGTGACACCTAAGAAGGTTATAGTCACATCTTTATTTGTGTGACACTTAAAAAGGTTATAGTCACATCTTCACTTGTGTGACACTTAAGAAGGTTATAGTCTTATCTCTTTTTGCTTATAAGCACTATCATTAGCATGACACCTAAGAAGGTTATAGTCACATCTTTATTTGTGTGACACCTAAGAAGGTTATAATCACAACTTCATTTTTCTTAGAAGCATCTTCATTTGCATGACACCTAAGAAGGTTATAGTCGCATCCACATTTTGCTTAGTAACATCCTCATTTTCATGACACCTAAGGAGGTCATAGTTACATACTCATTGCATACACACCATTCATATGGAAATCACATCTCTACATGAATCATATATGTACCTTGCATGGATTTTGAAATCACATCCTTGCATAAAGCCACATCTTGCATGTTGACCAAACAATAATAAGTCTGATCATGACACAACAAAAGCAGTCAAAATGTGATATGACATCTAAAGATGGCCCATATGTAAGTACCTCTCCCCCTACTAAATAAATTTTACATCCTTGAATGTCCTTCATATGTATTAGCACTAGCACTAGGAGGTTATGTAACACACATAAAGCAAAGGGCAACTATCATACCTTAAATTTGACTATCCCCAAAAAGGTCCAATAATGAAATGAATCTTTAAAAAGACTAGAATCTACTCATTTATAACACCTCTGAAGTGTGCAACCTTAAAACCCTAACTAATCTCATCAGTGTGAAAAATTGATCACTGAGCCATTAAGTTGCACTCCAATCTTATGAATTATGAATTACTGAAACAATAAGAGGTTTATTTCAAGCAATCTTCTCTCAGAACACACAACTTGCTGAGTCGATGTATATTTCATTAGATCAATACCTAACTTCATGAAAAAATAGAAAGTGATTTGATAAAAAAAACTTTGGAAACACATCCAGAAGGCTCCAAAACCTTTGAAAGTGGTCCAAAATAACCCAAGGATTAGTACTTGTTACTTAAAAGTGTGCTTATAGCCATGTATACCCATAGGTGCCATGCACTAAAATTAAGGTTGAATTAGACAAAATGGACTTTGAAAACACATTTGAAAGGCCTAAAACCCTAGCAACCAACCTCAGAATAGCCTGAAAAGCCATAATTTACATGTGTAATGCATGAAAGTGCGTATGACCACGCACGTAATCATGCGAACTTTACATGGCCACATGCTCCATCCTAGGGATGGGCATGTGACCACACACATAATCCCCCTCTTCCTTGCACTATAACTAGGTGTATCCATACCTCATTTTGGAGGGGAGCAAGAGGAAAACATACACACACTGAAAAATCTATCTTCTCACCACTTCTATATAGTTTTAGCTCTCCCACTGCATTTTTCTTAGGTTATTAGGCCTCCCTTCCACCAAACCTAGCCTTATCTTTATCAAAGAACACTTCAAATGTATACAAACTAGCATTATTCTACACATCATTTTAAACCTCTCGATAAGGAAAGCTTGATAATCCCCCAAAGCTAAAGCTTTAAAACTCACATAAGCTCAATCGAATCTGAGGACCACACAATCATTTTAGCATGTTTATTTTATTACACTATATTTTACTTTATTGTCTCTAGAATTTATGAATATTATTGTGCTTGTGTAATGAGACTGGTAATCTGCATGCTATATGAATAATCTATGCTTTATTTTGCTCATTTCATGTCATCATTTTGCACCCTCTAGTTTTGAAATGTGAAATCACATTGCACATATGATGTGGGTCAAATGTAATACCTTAGTCTCTAAGACTAAGTATAGAGCAAGTAGGGTGTCGAACACTCAAAAATTTAGGACAATTTTATATTAACCAAGTAGACACTTAGATGGATAGGCAAAATATTATAATAGAAGGTATTGAATGTTCTAACTATCCTAAAATTATTAAGAATTACAAATTACTCTAATTAATCTAAATGTACTAATAAGAAATTCAATTAATATTCATTAAAACTAAAAGTCAAAATTAATTAAGAACTATGATAATTAATAAACATATGTAATGACTGGAGAATGTGACCTAAAATCCTTAAAAGTAACTCTTGTTATCAACTAAGGGTATTTCCATCTAGTGGCTATAAGCACTCTCGTGTCATTCTAGAGATAAACAAAAACCATGAAGTTCCATGCCACCTCTTTGACCCCTCAAAGTGGATTTCTTATCTCCAGGTACTTTCCTAACTTTTAAGTGAATTCAATTGCATCTTCACTAAAATGCCTAAACTCTAATTGTAAACATTTAATTAATACATCATATATGGTGATCAAGTATATATAACACAATTAAGCACTTAATTAAAATCAAATAATTCATACATTAAAAAAGATAAAATGTAGTTCATAGATTAATTCATCCTTGCAATTCTAATAAACAAGGAATTAGTCAAGATACATATTGATAATTGTCAAATAACTATAAGAAACTAATATAAACATCAAGTAAAGTAAATAGAAGAAAAGAGAAAAAGAGATAGAAATTATGTTGATGAAATCTCCCTTGCTCTCCATGATGTTTATTAGATATTAAATAGCCTCCTTGAAAAAGTATGAATTCCTTCACACTATCTAATCTAATAAATAAAACTAAATATTACTCATTGCTTTCTAATCCATCAATTATGTGTTTTTTCATGCCTAAAACAAAGCTAAGTTGATGTATTTATAGGCTTCTTATCATCCTAATTTATGCCTTTTCAAATGGATGTAAATGTGAAAAGGTACATTGAAAAGGCATGGGGGATGAGTCAACACCACTATACCGAGTAAGGCTTGACTAAACACCATCATTCTCTGTCATGACTCGGCACCACTGTGCTGACTTGGCATAGTTGGCTTTTATCACGACTCGGCACCATTATGTCGAGTCAGCGCACTCTACTTAATCCTTGTCTTGGCCTTTCTTAAACCCTTCTTCATTCCAAAGTATTCAAATGCAACTTTGAACATGAGATTAGCCTTCAAGAGACTATAAATCACACAAATAACATAAAAGCACATAAATAACAATAATAACATAATAATTAAACACAATGAAAATGCAAACTAAAGAAAAATTCACCAAAATGAACCTAAAATAACTATGCTATTTTGGATATTATCAACATATCAATAATGTGAAAAGTTCATGTTTCATAATAGAGTCATTATGTGCCCGGTCTAATGATGTCATCATGCATCCTTTATATCATCATCATATATCATCATAGCATAAATAATCACTATAAACATCCATGATTGTGTACCTTTTGCTTACTCTTTCAAGTGATTGAGTGTCCATTGCTTATCTCATTATTCATATGATCGAGCAAGCTACATGTATAGTCATGTTAACCTTGCAGGTTCATTATATCTAAGTTAGATTTACTTTTCTGCAATCCTTTTTTCCTTTTATATGTATTTTTTTAGGAAAGTGATGCAATAATAATATTTTAGATTTATTATCTTCTACTATCTGATGTATTATATGAATGCTATAAAAATTGTAATTACCAAAACTAGGGTATTGTGGTAGTTATACATTGAATATCATGTAATAAGAAATAGTCAAAAAGTAGATGTGTTCCCCCAAACCTAGAAAACTCTACTAAGAGCAATACTCATTGAGTGACTCAATGTTTTCCTTTTCTTTTATCAATTTTTTAAAAATCGAGTGGCAACTCCATAAAATCAAAAAAGCATCTTATTCCTCCTGAGACCAATAATTTTTCCCTATTTAGTAAAGTTGCCATGTCCCTTAAAAATAAAACACAAAGATCCTCAGGAAACTTTTCAGAGGGAGTAATCATTAAAAAAGCTCTTTCACTTGAGAGAAAACAATTGTCGCCCATAAATATTTAGGTTAAGAGACTTCCTTATCTTCAATTCGAATGCCTATTTATTAAAGTGCTTTGAAGGTAGGATAATGGACAAATAGCATCTACTTATGAAAATGGTGCAATGCTCCCTTAATTACCATCTCTGTTTGTTTAGTTTTTAGTAGTCTATCCCTCTTTAGAGTAGTTTTCCCTCTCTATCAAGCAATGTAGTTTGAAAAAATTTCTCCACTTTTTTAACTAGTGGTCTCTAAATCAGAACTCATAACATCCAACTATATGTTATACTCATACTACTTAATGAACTTTTTAGTAAAGAGCATCTGATCATTTTTAATCTTATCTTCCAAGTTAAAGAACCATGCTCTCGACCCTTCTTCAAGTGAGGTAAAAAAAACTTCATAATTTATGACTCAGTTAACTTTATAGAGGCCATGAAAGTTACATATTGTCTTAATGAACTAGAGGATCCCAAGTTCTATTGAACTTGGTGAAGTTTAAATGCTTAAAATCTTCAAGAAGAGGCTCATCTTTAAACAGTGAGAGGTCAGTGTAGTCTTGGCACCTTATATCACTTTTCTCCTTTATTGAAAATTCAAGTTGGGCCATCCTTTTGGCTAGTATCTTGACCTCCTCTAACAACTCAGACTTTATTAAATTGACTAGTTTGGTAGGCAGTGGTGGAGGCATTCCCTTTATAGCCTAATAATATTCATCTTCTTCAATAAATGAACCTAGAATGTGCATCACACCTTTCCCTTTGTCAATCTTCAAATTAACTGACCCAAAAGCTTCCCTATGATCACCCTTGTCACAGATCATCTGTTTCATCACAACCTTCATCTCTTTTCTCAAGATGTTAGATAAAGATCTATCACTCATCATCTTTCTAAGGGTATCATTTAACTTATCCTTATTGTTTTAAGCCATCTATTGAACTTATTTGGGCATGTGAGTACTAGGACTAGAGCTTATGAGCTTGGTAACCTTAAGCTTATAAGACTTTCAGGGGGCTATTTTCTTACACAAATAAGGTGGTCATGATGGAAAAAGTTAATACATGTGTGCATGATATGTCATATTCTACAAAACTAATGGGTTAGCATGTATACATGACATGATAATCTGATTTTACTAGCATGATAATGTAAAATGGCTACAAAGAGATTGTGGGTTAGTTCATGACAAAAATTTCTATTTGTATATATGTATGCATGAAAAATAAAAAAAAAATGAATAAACATAGTTAGCATAAAAAAACCCTGTAAAATGGACAAACCATACACAAGCAATCATGCCTTCCAGCCTTATTGCTCCATGAGGTAAACATTTCTATCCTAGGTGGGTTTTTGAATCACAGTCATTGGGGGACTATGGTTTGGCTCTCAAATGAGGCTATTTTCATTCTTGTTAATTAGACTTAAGAGGTAAGTTAGGGAGCAATACCCAAAATACTCAAGGTAAACACACAATGTCAATAAGAGGCCCAACCATTGGGTCACAAGTAGCATTTATAGCCCACGTGTGCCCGCGAGCATAGGGACTACAATTAACATGAGGGATCTAGGTTTATGTCCCCCTCATTAACATTCAGTATGTTTACTAAGGAATATGAGATTTTTGTTTGGTAGTTTATGATTCAATTCTTTCAACGTGAATGTTTATAATCTAGTTAAATTCTTGATTCATTAATTTGATCAAATAAGGACAAATGGATAACTTCTCATAGTTTCCATCCTAAAAAATGCCACTATTTGTCATTTATTATTGACTATCCAAACTGAGGTGTATGATTCTTGTCATTCTTATGCATCGAGCTTACAAAAGGTAAACAGGGATCATACCAGTCTAAGCATGAGCAGTCTATAAGAACTGATATAATGATAGCAAATAATGACATAAACTAGAGATGCCATATCTATAAGAACTAATATAATGATAGCAAATAGTGATATAAACTAGAGATGCCATATCATTTGTGAATGTTAGGTCAAACAGACAGCATCAGTACAGGATAATCATACAAAAGCTAAAGGTTTTAGTTGGATTTATCTACGTGGGCTTAGTTGGGCTTACGGATAAGGGTTCCTTTAGTGAGAATGTCCCTTTATAACTAAGGTTATATACTCTGGTTAGTGAGTCTAGCATTCTTTTACCTACTTAAGAAAAACTTTATGCTATTTTAAACTTAGGAGCTAGGCAGTGTCACTTTAAGCCCTACATCATTTCTTGATTAAGTAATGGCTAAAGGTGATAATACTGATCTCATCGCCCCATAACTTGAGTGGAATCATGTTGGCAATGTCATTCAATATTATCGAGGGATTAGGGACCAAGGGTGCACATTATGAATGTTATGAAATGTAGTTATGTTGTTTGTGAAATTGAATTAATAAGTTATGTATAATAAGAAACAGTCTTTCAATCATACCCCTCAAACTAGTAGTCCTTAGTGGAGTCACCAAAAACTTGTACACATGTGTGTTCATTTTCTTTTCTATGGGATAGGATCAGTATAATGTTGAGGCACACAAGCTAAGGCAACCATCTACTGGATGTTATTAATGTGAGAGGGTCTGCCAACATAGGCCTTAGAAATTAGAGTTGCCACCCAACTTTTGTCGAGAGAAAGTGAATTAAGAACTCACTTTCCTATGCATAGATTTCAAGTTTAGGGGTAGGAGTTGCTTATTCAATTCCTTAATATATATTGTTTCATTACTCATTCCTTCACCCTAATTTTGATTTTATGATGCATCTGCCACACTTGATTTGTTAGTCAATTAAAATTATACTAAAATGAATGTGGGATTATTGGATTTGGCGAGCATACATCACAAGAATAAACAAATAAACAACCATTCACCAGCCACATCAATTAAGCAAGTAATAATAAAAATAAGTAGGCATTTAGCAAGTAGCACACAAGCTTTCAAGAAATAATAATAAACAAAGTAAACACACAAATAAACAAAATAAAAAGAAATGGGGAAAGGAATTAAGAATTACAACCCTTAAAAGAAAGCTATTCTAATAAATACATCAAAAATAGAAAATAGAAGGGGAATCAAGTTTAAGGATTACATTGCCTTGAAAAATTCTCTATTCTATTGATTATATAAAATATATAAAATAAAAGAAAATTTATATCCTAATAAACCTGCAAAAAAAATTGTTAGATTTCATGCACATGCAAGCACACATCACATTTAGAGCAATTATATATATCATTCATGACATGATAAAGAAATATAATTGAAATAATAAAAATAATTAAACAAATAAACAAACAAGGATGCTAATGGAGATACATGATGTAAGATTTTGGAATTTAGTTATTTTGGGGCCAAATTAATAAAAATTGAATCTTGTGATAAGGAAAGTATGAGGAAACTAACATAGTGGAATGAAATGATGAAAATGGAAAAAAATAATTAATATAACAAAAGTGATAAAAGTGCAATTTTCACCATAAAAATATGCATTTTATGATAAAGATAGCAAATTCATCAAAAAAGAAAATAAAATGACAAAAATCATAAAAATGCAATGAAAATGATAAAAATGCAGTTAATATATTAAAAATAATGACAATGTGATCAATATAATAAAAATTACAAAAATGCAAATGAATAATAAAATAAAAATATGAAATTTTTTATTAAAAAAAGAGTAAATTTATCAAAAGATAGTAAAAATAATAAAATAAATATAAAATAATAAAAATGATAAAAATGCTATTTTTACCATAAAAATGTGAACTTTATTATAAAAATCATAAATTTACCCAAAAAAAAAGCAACAAAAGCAATAAAAATAATAATAATAAATAAAATAAAATTATAAAAATACTATTTTACCATAAAAATGTAGACTTTATGATAAAAATAGTAAATTTATAAAAAAAAAGACAATAAAAACAAATGAAATGATAAAAATGCTATTTTCACCATAAAAATGTGAACTTATGATAAAAATAGCAAATTTATCTCAAATGGAAAGTAAAGTGGGCAAAGTTAATGGAAATACAAAATAATAATAAAAAAGGCTAAGTTTAACATCAAAATACCCATTTTTATTATAAAAGAAAAAAATGATGGAGAAATGATGAAAATTGAATATTTAATGCAAAAAAGAATGCAAACACTCCTGGAATCACTCAAACTACCTACTCCTTCTACATATCTTATTCCAAACTTAAAAAATCACCACAAAATCACAACTCAAACACAAGATAATAAATAACTAAAATAAAATGCAAAATTGATGAAAAATGAAAGAAAGGAGTAGGAGAATTCATTCAAAATAGTTGAGAGCTCCTCATAAGGACTGGGTGATTACCCTTACAGCTTTGACAAAAAAGATGCTTAGTTTGGTAAAAAAAGAGTGCTAAATCTATCCTAAAAAAGTGATAAATAGGTTTTTAGTGTTTGGGAAATGGGTCTCTACTTGCAGAAGAAGAGTTTTTTAAAGAGAGAAGGTCCCAAATTCATATTGCATTAGTGGTAGTTTCTCTCTTTATGAGTCTTTATTGAGAAATGTGTTAAAAGTCCCCTAAAAAGTTAAAAAAAATTAATTTTTGTAGGTATTGGGCCCCAAACCATGGGTATAAGTAGTGACCCAGGCGTGTAAGTCACATGGCCTAAGCTCGTGGGTTATGGCCTTGACCCACGGGTGTGGGTTGGTTAACCCATGGGCTTAAGTCATCGACCCACACTCGTGGGTTGGACCCACATGCATTCCTAAGCCTATTTTTCATCATTTTAACTCTTTGATCCATTTTTAGGTGTTTTTGAGGTTTGGGTATATGTTTTTTTAGGCTTTTATGATGTGTTTTAGGCTTTTCACCTTGTCAAAGAACACCTAGGATGACTTCCAAATAAATGGAATAGTCTATGGAGGCCCTCAGTTTCGGAAACCTTCATCAATGGATTTTTATAAGACCATTGAAATTTAGGGTATCAACAACCACTCGTCTAGTGAGTTTTGACATTTTTTACTGCTTTGTTTTAACTTCATCTAGATATGATCTTTTAAAAATTTATAGTCTTATTTGAAGAGAGCTCATGCCAGAGATATTATTGAGGTCACAAGTGGTGTTGGTGCAGCTAATGCTCCCCCAAATGCTACCCATATAGTTCTTGGAGTTGTTATGGTGCCTCTAGTTCTTCAAATTAGGGGTTATGACCTCTATGGAAATGTAATGACCCATATGGTTACAATGGTGAGTGAACATGTTGTCTTCATTCTAAACGACACTACTCATATGAGTTTTATTTTTTATTTAGCTTTTTAGTGTTCTTTTGGCTCTATTTCTTATTGATTATTTTTTATATAGGTTCCTTGAGAGATGGCTTAGTTAGTATGCATCAAGACTATTTAACCATCATATCCAGTACTCTATGGAGGCCCATATGAGTATTCCTACCTTTTTTCCTATTAACAAAACATTTTATGCAGTTTGCAATATGTAATATGCATGTTATATGAATTTTTTATGCTAATTTATGTATGAAACAATGCAGAGTGAGTTTAGGGAGACAATTCACCAGTATGAGGCCCATAATCAGAGTGAGGTTGAGAGGCTCCAAGCTAAGATTGAGGAGCTAAGGATTCATGGCTTTAGTGCTGGAGCTAGTAGGACTAGACCCCAAGAGATGATAATGATAAAGATGAGTCTTGATTTCCCCATCCCCCTGATCTCATATACTAATTTTACTGATAAACCATTAAATATTTATTTTAATTACTGATATAACCATTTATTATTTTCCCAATGACATTTTTATTAGCATTCTTATTCTAGCATCCTCTGAAAACATTACTTTCTTCGATCTCTATGGCTTCTTATTGTGTTGACACGCTAACACATGGATGATGAGAATTAAAAAGTAAAGGATGACTATTAGAAATCAAAAAAACAACCAATACAAATAAAAATAAAAAAATTATTATATCAGAAAAAAGGTATTAACTCTAGGAATGCAATTTTGCTTTTACGTGTGCTAGACATTGATTCAGAAATTTACTTCTTTACATTTGCAACTTTAATAGTTCCTTCTCATTTCTACTAAGTGTCATTTATCAAAGCCATGGTTTTATATTACATATTTCAAAACAAGAGTACCCTTATCCTTAGTTAGCCCTCTCGACTTTTCCAACTAAGTATTCTACCTTTCACTTTTTATTCATCATAATCATCATTTTTTTCTCTTTTTTTTATGAATAGTATCACTTGAAATAATTGATATTGGTCCATTCTGAAAATTTTTTCCTATCAACATCAGTCAACTTGACTGCTCTTTTAGATGGAATATTTTTTATTAGGTAAGGTCCTTCCCAATTAGGTCGGAACTTCCCTCATAAATCAGGCACATTCTTCTTAGCTTGTTTGAATACTCAATCTTCAACTATGATGTCATGTTGCCTTACTTTCTTATCAAAAGTTCTCATGATTCTTTTTTGGTATAACAGAGTATGACAGAGCACTTTCAACCTTTTGCAATCCACCAAATTCATCTATGTTAATCTCTGTTTTCCCTATTGCATCTCAAATAAGCTAGCTTTAATTACTATTATAAGAGACTTGATTTTTATCTTAATATGGAGTGTAATTTTTGTCCCATATACCAGTGAGAAAGGAGTTTCCCTCATTAACATTATTAAGGTTGTTCAGTACCCTTAAAGAGTAAATGGCAAGTTATTAGCCCAGTCTTACTATATCTTAATCATCTTTGAGAGTATCTTTTTACTGTTCTTATTTGCTACCTCCATGGCTCTATTAGCTTATGGTCTATAGCGTGATGATTTATAGTACTTCACCTTATACCTTTCAAGCAACATTTTCACTTCTCCTTGAAATTACACTCTGAGTCTAGGTGATGAGGAACTCCATATTGATAGAACAAATTCTTCTCCAAAAATTTAGCTACTTTTTCCCTAATTTGACAAAATATTATGCTTCTACCCACTTTGAAAAGTAATCGATTGCTACCAAAATATATATATGTTTGTTTAAAGTTATAAGATGAATCTCTCTGATAATATTAAGTCCCCAAGCTTATAATAGCTAAGAAGATGACATGGTGTGTAGTTTTGAGTGGATTTGACACTTATGACACCTTTTTGAGAACTTAACACAATCAACAATCATTGGCATCCAAAAGAACCCTTGTTTTACGATCTTTTTAGCTATCATTATGTCATTTATATACGAGCCATAAACTCCTTTATGGACATTTACCACTACCTTTTTTGGTTTTCATCCAAACATCATAACTATATCCCATATGAAGTTCTTCTACACAAAATACCTTAATGATGAGTAAATTTTGTTATCCATTTCTTAATAATAGTCTTATCCCTTTCACTTGCATCCTTTGGGTTCTTTCACTTGCCGAGATATTGTTGAATGTCATAGTACGAAGGCTTATGATCTACCCTTGCTTCCATCACCTTCACACTTTATAGGCTTTATTATGGGTCCATCCTAGACTAATTCTAGTTAGGCGAAGGCATCTACCATCTAGTTGTGACTTATTAGTAAATGAATGAATATGCACTTCTGAAAGGATTATCTTAACCATTGCAAGTATTCTAGACATGGTTTCAGGTGTGGCTATTTTAGATCCCATTCATTGGTGGCTTAGTTGATTACCAATATTAAATCACTAGTATTTCCACTTTTGTAACTTTTAGAATTATTAATGATTCTATCCCTAATATTGAATCACCAGTATATTCAGTTTCATTATTTGTGACTTGGAATGCTAATTTCTTTGCCATATGAATTACTTCATTCTCTAGAGTCAACATATTTACTCATATCCCAGCTCTGAACTAATTCACTACTCTATTAAAGTACATATACCATCCTTGTATCTTAATAACTGAAGTAAGGTCATCTAGGAACTCAATTTTTATTTCCTCATTATCAAAAGTGGGGTTTAATGACAGAAACTCTACTACTGGTCTCCCTTTAATCGTCTTTTGTATTAAATACTCAACATCAAATTTTGTCACCAATATCGACCATTTAGCCAACTTCCCTATTAATGATGGTACAAGTACTTCATCTAATCTAGCTTTAAAATTGTTTGAATCTTGTATGACTAGAAATAGTACCTTAATTTCTTCATGGCCCAAACCATTACCAAATAAATTTGCTCAACTTGACTATACTTTTCTGCATAGGGCAACTTCTTTTTGCATAAGTAATAGATCACATGCTCTACTCGTGCTTCTCCTTATTAAGCAAGCATAGCTCTAATGGCATTTCCTTTAATTCCTAAGTATAAAATCAAGGGTTTTCCCATTTTAGGAGGTCTGAAAATTAAAGAATTCATGAAATACTCTTTGATCTTATCAAAAGTAATTTGGCATTATTCATTTTAAACAACAAGCTAATTCTTTATGAGTAGCTTGAATATCAGTTCACACACTTTTGCTAATCTGGCTATGAATCTACTAATGAATTACAGCTTTCCCAATAACCCATAAATCTTTCTATTTTCCTTGATTGGTATGTGATATCAATAGTGGGAAGTAGTAAGTCTCATACTACTTGATATGAGATATCAAAATAAATATATGGATACTCATGTGATGGGTGGATCGAACTGTGACATAAGATAAATGATTGTATAGAAATTCACTTTTGTTAATAGTCATTATCTTGGACATAATGGTGCATATAGTCCTTTAGGGTGACATGGTCATCCACATATGGTTGGTTAGATTTTGTTATCGCTTATATACATGTGCTAGCCATGTATAAGTATATGGTGTGTGGTGGCTCTAGTTGATTATATGTAAGGATGAGTGATCAACCAAGATGGAATTCATTACTTAGAGTGAACGGGGATAAGATCCTCTACTGTCTAAGTTATTCTCGATTAATAAGTACATGGCCAAGTCAAACTTGACTTAATCAAAAAGATTTTTTAGTGCTAGAAAGCATTTCTAGTAGGAGTTATATTTTATTAAGAATTAAACTGAAGATGAGGTCATATGATTGAGGCAATTAGAGTTTGACTAACTATGACTCTAGCCAATGTCGAGATCTTATAATGAAGGGACATTGGGTACAAAATAATTATGTTCTATGGTTCTTATAAATCTATGGATAGCATTCATTTCCAATTAGGTAGTCATGAATTTTATGTTAGGGGTCACTTATGACTTATAGAAATTAAATGTGATTAATTGGGATTTTCACATTTAGCTTGGAAAGAGTTTCTAATAATATTATGAGTTAATATTATTTATTTCCATTACCACTTAGACTTGAACCTAGTAAGTCACACACATAAGAGTTGCATCGATAATGATAATTATTAATTTGATTATTAATTAAAGTGTTTGATTATTAATTAAAGTGTTTAATTAATTAATTAAACTAAATTAATTGGATTTTTGCTTATGCGGGGATCTACCATATCCTGAAATCTAATTTAAAGGTTAGGACTATTAAATATTAATTTGTACTTAATTTAATATGTAATATTAAGTTTAAGGACCAAATTGATAGTTGCCACTAATACCATTTTGGATATGGGTCATAAGATAGGCCTTGTATATGTAGTTTAATGGATAATTCATGGGCTTAGACTATTAAGTATAATGTTGAAATGGACCTTCTTTTAGTGTTAAATAAAGAACATAAAACTAATTAGTGGATGTTATAGATAAGGACTCATCTAAAAGTTAAATAAGCCTAAAGCCCACTTACTAAAAGAGGTGCCATATAAGCATGATCGTGTCATGATCATGCTTGCATGGTGGCCACCTAAGCATGACCTTTCCATGCAATGTGAATGCATGAATGACACCATGGCAAGGTGTCATAAGGATGCACCTCTAGTTAGTGGACAATCTCTACATGCATGAGGTTACTTATTTTACACACTCGAAGTGAAAAAGTAATCACATGCATGAGATGGCTTATCCTAAACTCAATCTTGAGTTAGTGGAGGATCTCTACACGTACAAATTGTTCTCTTACATACATACACCAAGGTAATGGAGTTTCTCTACACTTGACTTACCACTTCCATTAGACATAATTAAACACTAAGAGAGAAAACAAAGAGTAAGTGCTCAAGAGTTTAGTCCTCTTCTTTATCTTTCTTCTAAGTATTATGAGTGTGGGGGTAAGAGATATAAGATTTATGTTTCTTTATAAGTCCATTATCATTATCCTTTATACAAGAGTTGTGCAAGATCTAGCTACATTCATCCAAAGGAGGCAAGAAGTCCTACATCATCTAAGCAAGAAGAGGAGCTCTAGCAAGCTTTTAGGTCACCACAAAGAAGGAGATTGCATGAAGAGATTCTTCAAAAGTGTGGAGTCATTCTGGTGCTTCTCATATGTTTCAAACTAGAGGCTTTACACTTGAGGAGCTAGGAGCTTGTAGATTTACATCAACCATTTCTATAAGCCTATTGAGTAAGCTACCAACATTTGGAGTTTATAAGAGTTACTAAACTCTAGATGCATGTCTCTTGCCATGCTTTGTGTTTTAGTTATTTTGTGAATCTTTGATTTATGTTGTCTATTAAGCATGTAAGTAATTAGTTATGTAAATTGAATATATTGTGATCTTGGTAGTTTTGAAATTCTTGCCTTCATGTAATGGTTACATAGTAGGAAAAAAATTTTAAATTTATCCTAACCAGTTTCATTCTTATACCATGCTTTTGCTCATATTATGTTGTCCATAATTGATTCCTTGATTACCAATTATGCCCATTCTGGTCTTAATCTCCGTAGTTTTTACTTTACTGGCTTACATCCCTCCTTAGTTAGAATATAATGTTAAGTGATGCCTCAATCTATACCATGCATGCCATCATACATCCAAGACTTATGAGTATTTTATTAATATCTTTTTCTAATTCTCTCCTTTCCTTAGGGGTAACATCTTTTGAAATATGCAATATGCATGGATATGTGTTCGTGCCTATGTTAAATGATTTAGTGTCAATGGAATGACTATCAAAGATGCTCATGTAAGGTTCAATTAAATGCACATCATTATCAAGATACATATCATATAAATAAGCAAAATCAAACTTCATTACATTAAACTTAGAGTTCGGTACATCAAAAGACTCAAATAGAGAAATAAAGCTAACAGAGAATATAAATACATAAGCCATTTAAGTCTACTCTTCTAATGAAAGTAGGTGGTCTTGTATGCTAGCCACCCATTACTTGTATCCATCATCCACTGTGTTATCCCATTCATTATCAATAAAGTGATGGATAATTCTCTTGCACTATGTTATGCTGAAGTGATCAATGAACCTTTGGAGGAGCCTAACACTTGTAAAGTCTATTGGTTCTAACGGTATGCCTTGTTTTCCTTTAAATTGTCTGGCCACTAGTGCTAGGTAATAACAAGTGCATGAGCTGAATCTAGAGATTGTCAGACAGTTCACATATGCTATGTTCTAACTTTCACCATAGGCATGTCTATATTATTTGGCTTTCTAGAATAGCATTCATCTAGTCAAACCACTTATCACATATGATGCATACAGAGTGGTCAATGACGCCCATTCAATATGCCTTTCTCAATGGTGTCTAGGTTGGTACTATAACCAATTCTCATAAGGTTTTACCAAAATTCTAAGCTTTTTTTAGAGCTATATCTGGAGTAACAGTGGATTTCCATAAAGTGACAACATCTTTCAATCCTTATATCATCCAAGCTTTGAATGGTTTTAGCTAGAATAAGAGGAAAAAGGATCATCTCGCACTTGATGCCTTTGATTACTTGTAACAGTGTGCTTCTAATGATGTGAGAACATCTTTTAGTCCTTATAACATCCAAGCCTTGAATGGTCCAACTAGAATAAAAGGAAAAGGGATAATCTCACACTTGATGCCTTCAATTACCTTTAATATGTTGTAATCACTTAATTCATCATAGAACATAATGAAGTATTAAAAGAAGAGGTAACAATAGAGAATCTGTGTCCAGGGCAAACTTCCTAGCCTTTTGTCACAATAGGCACATAAAAGTTGGATGAGGATTAGTTATTTCTTTGTTGTGACTAGCTCATCTAGCTTATGTAGACTCAAATCAAGGAGTGTCGAACCCAACCCTAGATACTCAATTGTTTGACTGATAAAGATTTCTACCTTAAACTTAGTGTTTTTTGCCCTGCTATAACACTAAATTCTTTATATAGAGGGCACATTTTGAGGTTGTTGAAATGAAAAGTGTGCTCATACATCTCCCAAAATGCAACAATTTCCCTCAAAAATCTAAAATCCATGTGAAAATGTCATAATATTTTAAGGTACAACATCTCATAAGGTTCCAAGCTTTTCCAATCAACTTTGTCAAGGCTACTTAGTATATCTTTAGTAAGACACATTTGGAATTAAGGAGCTTCAACCATTGTGTCATCATTGAGCAACCTTTGGATCCTCTCTCTTAACTTACTCATATCCCAGTGGGAAGAACCTATACTTAAGTCATCCATGTTCAAGTGGTAGCTAATGTTTGAGGATTTTTCTATGTTGAGATTTAAATGGGATTATACTTTTTCATAAATATGAGGGTTATAATGAAAAAGAGATGGTGATGCATGCATGAGTGATGTGTTATGTCTTATAAAACAGATGGATTAACATGTATACATGGTGTGACAATATAATTTTTCTAATGTCATGATGCAAAATGGTTGTAGAGAAATCGTGAATTAGGTTATGATAAAACACTTATATGTATATATGTATGCATAAAGAAAGAAAGGTTAGTGTAAAACCTGTAAAATGAACAAATCAAACATAAACAATCATGCCTTTCCAACCTTATCAGATGGTAAATACTTTTTTCCTAGGTGGTTTTGACCAATGAATTATCCATGAATTTGATGATCCATGCTTAAACTAGGCTATTAAAAATAGGCTCAAAAGATACACCTAAGGATGATTTTTGCATGACCCAAAGTAAAAGCATAATGTTGGCAAGCATACATATTGCTATATCACAGATGATGCTCATAGTTCACATATTACATGCTAATGAAATTTAGTCAGCATAAGGGACTACTTTCAGTGTATGTTATATTAACATTCAATGTGTTTACCAAAGGCCATAGAGAAATCATTCAAAGGCTTATCATTTAGGTCTTTTATGGAATAATATGGTTAATAATTCTTAATATAGCTTATTAAATTAAGAAGGGTAGTCATGCACAAGCTAGGTGAGATCCTAGGGGAAGTTTATAATGGCTTACTTACATGGGCTAAGTCAGGCTTACAACTAAGGGTTCCTTTAGTGAGAGTGCCCCTATATGACTAGAGTTATGGACTCTAATTTATGACTTTAACATTCTCTTACATGCTCGAGAGAGATTGTACCCCATTTTGGATATAGGAGCTAGGTCATATCACTTTAAACCTTAAAATTTCCCTTAGTCGATTAAAGGCTAAAGGTGATAATACCAATCTAGTCACCCCATAACTCGAATGGAACCATGGTTGCAATGTTGTCCAGTATTATTAAGGGATAAAGGACCAAAGGTGCACGTGTGATGAGTGTTATGAATGCATGTATGTTATTGTGAAGGAGTAAAACATAAGTATGTATAATAAGAAATAGTCCTTTAAATTTACCCCTCAAACTAGAGATTCTCCTAAGTGCAGTTATTAAAAACCTATCATTAAGGGAACAAGATTAGTGTGTTTTGTCGGGGCACATAGGCTTAGGCAACTATTTACTAATTATTCTTTATATGGGAGGGTCTGCCTAAATAAGCTATGTAAAATGGAGTTGCCAACCTACTTTGGTTTGGAAATAGGAAAGCAAGTAAGAACTCATATTCCCTACCAGAGATTCTGAGATTGGAGGGTAGCATCTACTTATCTTATTTCTTATTATACATTGCTTAATTACTCATTTATTTACCCTAATTTCAATTTTAATTATGCATTTACCACATTTAATTATTAGTTAGTTTAAATTGTATTGAATTGGAACACAAGATAGTTGAGTTTGGCACACATACATTATAAATATAGATAATAACAAGAAAATAGGCAAATATTAACCAATCATGATCAATCAAGCAAATTAACAATGCAAACAAATAGGCAAATAACAAACAACACACAACCATGTAAAGAATAACAAATAAACAAAGCAAACAAAACCAATCAAAGAAAAAAGGGGAAATAGGGTTAAGGATTACAACCCTTGAAATAACGTATTCTAATAAATACATCAAAATAGAAAGATAAAAGAGAATCAGGATTAAGAACTATATCACTTAGGAAATTCCATATTCTACTAATTACATTAGAAATAGAAAACAAAAGAAAATCTTTATTCTAATAAACCTACAAAACAAAGGTTAGTACACACGCACATGTAAGCATCCAAGTAAAAGGAAAATAATTAAAATAATGAAAGTATTTAATAAAATCAATAAACAAGGATGCTAATGAGGATGCATTATTCAGGTCTTGAAATTTAGATATTTTGATGCCAAAATGCCATTTTTACTGTGAAGATAGAATTTAGTGATAAAATGCAAGGAACCTAGAATAGAGAGAATAAAAATAATAAGATAATAAAAATACTAGTGAAGGCATAATTTTTACCATAAAGATGGGAATTTCATGAGAAAAGTGCAAGAAAATAAAAATAAAAATAAAAATAATCATAATAATAAAGATAATGTGTAAATGGCGAGGTTTAGCGCACATCCAAGATTTTAGCAATTGTAACACTGTTTAGGCTCAGGACCTTAGAGAACACACTACTATGCCACAAGGTCATAGCATGGAGATGAGGAGTCACCACCCAGGGACAATTCGATTGGTGGTACTCGGTTCTCTAAAAGAAAGTTAGCACCACAACCAGGAGATTCTAGGAACAGAATACTAACTTCTTTTAGTTTCGTGTTCATTTAGAATTACTTTATAAATTATTACTTCATTCTCTAATTACATGAAATTTTATTAAACCCTATTTAAACATCCATCTAACCCTAAGGCATCTAATCAATAAAATCACACATAAAAAATGCATTCAAATGGATCGTCCCTAAGTCTAAACTATGTTAATTTTATTGAAAGTTAGCTAGATTTACATTTTTTATTTATAAGTGAAAATGGACTAAAGGTGGGCCTACATTTTTTATTAGTTAGTGAGCTTAAGTCTATTGATTTTAATTATCTAGAAGTGGGTCTGAGTCTACAAATTTTAAAGAAATAAATTAAACTTAAAATGAGCTTAGTTCTAATCAATTTTAATTAATTGAAGATGGGCTTAAATCTTCTTATTTTAGAAAAGAAAAAAAATTCTTTATTAGACTTATCTAAGTCTAAATGGGCTTCGTGTCTATTTATTTTAAGAATGCTTTTAAATAGGCTAAGCTAAAATCTAATTTGATTTTAAAGAAGGTGGGCCTAAATCTATTTAACCTAAATGGGCCTAAATTGATTTTAAATTAAATTAAACCCTAAAGTTAATTTTAAGTCTATTAATTAAGTGGGTTTGGACCTAATGTGGGCTTGGGGCCCAAAAGGATAAAAATATAAAATAAAATAAAAAGAAGCCCAAAACAAATAAAATACAAAAAAAATAAATCAAACATACATTTTCTTATTTTATAAAAACCCTAAATCAATTTCATGAACCCTGATTAACTACTACCACTATTAATTTTAATGGGAAATTACCAAATTAAACCTAATTTACTAACCAATTTTAAAGAACATAAAAAAATAAAATCTTTACTATTTCCCACTACTGAGGCTATTACACACTACATACTGGAAATTAAAATTAAGTATAAACCCAAATGAATTAAACATATAAAAAACAAAGAAAATAATGATCATAGAAAGATAAAACCCTAGATCTAATCACAGTTCAACAACATGGCATTCATGGATCTTCCCTCCTAATTATTTAAGCAGTGTCCACCTCAAATCCCAATTGAATCAAAATAAAAAAACACATGAACCACAATTCACGTCAGTAAATTAAATAAGTAACAAAACAAAAATAAAAAAAATCAAAGAAATCAAAGAGGGAAAAGGGATAAAGAGATACTATGCAGATGATGTTTGATTCCTCCTCAAAATGGAATTTCACCATTTTGAGAAATGACTCTACATTGATTGATCTTTAGACTATTGAAAACAAAAGAGCGTGATTTTTGTTTTTTTTTTTTTCTATGCAATGAAAAAAACTAGTTTTTTTTTCTTTTTGGTTTTTCTTTATGATTTTTCTCTCTAGTATTTTTTCCACCATCAAGAACTGGTCCCTTTTCACTTATGCAGTCTCTGCATTTTATTAAGAGACCTGCAAAGCTAATTATCTTGAATTCTGTGAACGGATGCAGATTTTTTATTTTTGAAAGTGATTTATGTGTTTTAAACGCATAAACCACAATTATCTTTTAATAAAATAATTAAAACCAATTTTTAACCAATCAAAAAATAGGAAAATACTGAAAAAATGATGAAAAATACTAAAAAAATGCAAATGTCCTGTAATGTCGATCGGCATTAGCATTTTCCCAATGCCAACCATCCTTGGTCAGCATTAGCTAAATGTCGACTGGCAATTTGCTCAGTAGTCCAAAAAAATTAAAAAAAATTAAAAAAAAATTCTAGAATTAAGATTTTGTAATTAGGTCCAAAAATACTATAATTTAGTCCTTGAAATCTCAAATTTCAACACTAGAGATCAATTTCTCGATTAATTTTTCATTATAGGCGCTTTCATCGCACTATGCACAATTGCATCGCGAAATTAAGTGCTTACAATTGCCGCCCTTTGTCGTTGTTTTCTTGACAAATTGCGGCAAAGCAATAGAAGCACATAATTTTAAAGGAATGAATCAGGATACCTAATTGTATCCTAATTGACAGACTGATGCTTAAATTGTTGTACAATTTTAAGCGAATGTAATGCTTAATAAATTTTACTATATTTCTTGTGGAACCTCTAGTGAACTTTATGCAAATGAATTTTGCTATATTCCATGAGGGACATTTAGAGATTTGCAAATATGAAGAATTGCTATAGTTCTTGTGGAACGTCTAAGAATAATACCATAACTACTGTGTAGTGTCTGGTGAATTGCACTATATTCCCTTTAGAATGTCTAGTGATAATGGAATTTCGTTATATTCCTTATGGGACGTCTAATAATGTACACTATATTCCCTATAGGATGTCTAGTGAAAATGAGTTTCATTATATTCATTGTGGGACATCTGATGATGTATGCAATGAAGCTTGTTATATTCCCTGTGGGACGTCTAACAAAAATGAGTTTCGTTATATTCCCTGTGGGATGTCTAAAGATTATTTTTCAAAAAAAATGTTGTAACTACAGTGTAGCTACTAGCAAAAGTGCAACTTTTAAATATGCTATAGATCTCGCTAGCGTTTAGCAAATTATGAATTTGGCAACTTATGTTATAACTGCTATGTAGCATATAACATAGTGAAGGTTATGACTATTATGCAGTACATAACATCATTAGATGTTAGTATGTGAAATTTTTATCATGGCTAGTTTGTAGCATATGAGTTTAAAATCCTTTGATTTGAGGTTATGCATATAAAATGCAAAATTGAATTATGGAATTTCCTTATGTATTTTGTACTTGATAGAGAATTCAGAATTACAAATTGATTATGCACATTAATAATTCCATGAATTAATAATTTAATGAATATATGTCATGATTTAACTAGGAATAAATTCCTAATCAAAATGCAGGTATGGACCAAATTACAACAAAAGAACTTGGATCCTAGTGTAAGTAAAGATCATGGACCAAAGTAGAAATTTTCCACTTTATAAATTCCTTCCCTTTTTGCATGTCACCTTCATTTCTTACTCTTTCTTCATTTTCTTTCCTTTTCCATTCTTCCTTTGCATTGATTCTTTTTCTTTTGATATCTAGATCATTTAACATCTAATTTGCGATTTGTCAAATCCTATAACTGACCCACGAAAAAGACTGCATATGGGAGTTAGAATCCCAATAAACCCAATCATTCAGCCCCTCTGTTTTCCTCAAAATGATCTCAGACTTCAAGAGGGCTCAGCCATCCTTCCATTGACTAATTTACACCTCCACAGGTGTAAAAATGTGGGTAATGAGGTAACATTTCATCTTTTTAGTTTATTTCTACAAAATATGACTCATACAGTTAGTGATCATAATCAATTTCAGAATATAAATTAGCATGTAATTAATTCATAGTAGAATAGAAATGAAAAAATGCATGAGAACTAAAAATTGAACCTTGAAACATAAAATTTTAGCCTTAAGTATGTTGTATAACTGATTAGACATGTAAAATTCAATACCAGAAGGCCAAATTCAGGTTTGCAAAGCAAAAATCGATCGACATCAGGCTAATCAGGCAAATACCGATCGACATTTGCCTAATGCCAATCCTAGCTCTCTTTCGAGTTTTTATTTTTTGATTTTTTTTAGCTAGCAAGTTAATTAATTAATTAATCCTAGTTTATTTATCTTTTTGTTCTATTTTCTGAATCCTTGAATTTCATCCAACAGGCGATGAAATTCACAGGCTACTTTCACACAGCTTGAGAATTATTTCATAATCTATCAAATAATGTGGCACAGTTGATATGGGCCTTCGGGTTTAGACATTTCATTATTGTGCTTCCATCAGCTCAAGGCAAGTCCGATCGCTATTCTTTATTTGCTCTCATTGCGCGGTGGATGGATACTACCCACACTTTCCATACCCGTGTAGGCAAGCTGACTGTTTCTCCTATGAGCTTTTCTACCATTACTGGGATTGGCTTTTGGGGTAGTCCTATTCCTTTTGACATTAGCTATTGCAGTTTACCTGAGGATGCACGAAGTCAGTACGTGCATGGCTTGATCGAGTTTGTTCTATTATGGAAGAACCGAAAGAATGTTCTTCTTTCATCTTTAGTCGAGGTATTCAAACATCTTCCTGCTACTACTCCTCTTCAGATTGCTCAGAAGGCAAGGTGTTTTCTCCTGATCCTGCTAGGCATGACCTTTTTAAGTAAGATTGGTCATGAGGTCAGCATTGCTCTACTTGTCCCTCTTCATGACTTAGGTCAAGTTGCTACCCTTGACTGGGGATTGGCTGCATTAGCCTACCTTTACTATAGACTAGATACTGTCTGCAGAGGTTATATTATAATGTGCGGCTTTTGGCATGTCATACATGTACGTTATCTTTTCTCTATTTATCACTATCCCTGCTTTCTATATGATTTTCTTATTTATTTTTTCTTTTAGATTTGGAGTATAGAGATTAGGTTGATCAGGGGCTTTGATGCCATCAACTCTAATAGGAGTCTCACTCTGATGCAAAGAATAATACTTAGGTAACCGAACCCAAAAATACATATTTTTTAAATAATTTAAAAAAATAAATAAAAATAATACTTAGGTAGATCTTAGCTAAAAATCAATTATCTAACAACCACATCTCTAAATAAAATTAAATTCAATAACAAAAATCAAATTAAACATATTGACATAAATATAAAATTGAGTTTTTAAAGTCCTTATTGGTTGATTCACTCAAAAATAACTATGTATTATCAAAGCTCGTAGCATGAGCTTCGAAATCAGCCCAAGCTCGATCGATTTCCTAACCAACGACTGAACTGCACTGTTCACACAGTGTAGTCTTCCACTGTTGCCGATGTTGCTGATGATGGCAGTCTGGTGAGTAGGTGGTGGTGGTTTGGGTGGTGGTTTGGTTTTGCAGAGAAGAAAAGAAAAAAAAAGATAAAAAAGAAAGAAAGAAATAAGAAGAAAAAGGGGAGGGAAGAATACTGCACTGTGCGTTTTTAGTTTTTGAAAATTTATTTTTTTTAATATATATAAAATGAGAAAAGACAAAATAATGTAAAATAATATTTTAAATTTTAAATGTTTATTTTTTTAATTAAATCCACCATAAAATATTAAAATACACTAATTTAACACTATTCACAATTACTAATAATATTATTATTATTAAATAAATAAATAAATAATATATAATAATAAATAAAATTTTTAATATTAATACCATAATAAAATAAAATAAATACCAACACTATAATTTAATTAAATTACACAAAATAATCATAATATAAAAATTTAATAAAATATTTATTAACATTGCATATCTCAGAAATTTTTTTAATAATTTATAAAAATTTCAGGTTATAACAGTCTTCCCTCCTTATAAAAATTCGTCCTTGAATTTTTAGAATAAAAGAAAAGAATACAAGAAATCATCGAGGGAAAAGATAGGGGTACGCTGTTTGCATTCAACTTATGTCTCCCACTTGTACTCTTTTAAGGTGTTGTTCCTCCATAACACTTTAACCATTGGAATCTGTTTTAAATTTAGTTGATGAGCTTGAGAATCCAAAATTGCTATTAGTTCTTCCTCGTATGTCATATCTTCATTCAATTCCACACTCTAGGGTTGTAACACATGTGAAGGGTCTAAAATATACTTCCTTAGCATTGAGATATGGAACACTGGATTCACTTGTGATAGATTCAGAGGTAAAGACAATCGATATGAAACCATGCCAACTCTCTTTAGAATCTCAAATGGTCCAATACACCTCTGTGCTAATTTTCCCTTCTTGCCAAATCTCATCATACCCTTCATTAGTGACACCTTTAGAAATACATAATCCCCAACCTAAAACTCAACATCCTTGCGCTTCAGATCCACATAGCTCTTTTATTTGCTAGCTATGGTTTCTAATCTTCTCTTGATCAAAGAAACTTTCTCAACTACATCCTGGATAATCTCAGGTCCAATAAGCTGTCTCTCTCCCACTTCATTCCAACATAAAGGGGATCTACACTTCCTCCCATACAAAACCTCATACGGTGCCATTTTAATAATGTTGTGATAGTTGTTATTGTAAGCAAACTTTACCAATGGTATATGATCATCCTAACTACCTCCAAGATCTATCATACATATTCTCAACATATCTTCAAGTGTCTAGATCATCCTCTCAATCTGACCATCTATCTAAAGGTGAAAAGCAGTACTAAAAGTCAAGTCTAGTGCCCATAGCTTCTTGCAACTTCTGCCAAAATCGAGAGGTGAACACAAAACCTCTATCAAATACGATGGACATAGGTACTCCATGTAGACACACCATATGCTTAACATACAACTTGGCTAACTTAGTTATAGAAAAAGTAGCTTTAATTGGCAAGAAGTGAGCTGATTTGGTTAACCTATCCATAATTACCCAAATGGAATCGTATCCATCCTTTGAATGAGGTAACCGTACCATAAAATTCATAATAACTCTCTCATATTTCCACTCAAGAATAGCAAGAGGTTGAAGCTTCCCAAAAGGCTTCTGATGCTTAGTTTTCATTTATTGACAAGTCAAGCACTTAGCAACAAAAGCAGCTACATCCTTCTTCATACCATCCCACTAGTACAAATCCCTAATGTTGTGGTACATCTTTATAGCACCTGGATGTACGCTATAAGCTATAAAATGTGCTTCTTCTATGATCTCCTCTCTAAGATTATCCACATCAGGCACATATAGTCTTCCACTGATCCATAAAATGCCTTCATCATCTAGTGTAAATTTAGTGAATTTTCCTACTCACACATTCTCCTCAAGTTCAACCAAAATAGGATCTCGGATTTAAGCTACCTTAGTTCTATCCCTCAGTACTGATCTGACTTTGAACTATGCCAACAACCTGCTAATCTACTCATCTTCATCATCAACCCTTGATCCACTAACTGGTGCAACTCTTAGATCAAAGGTCTTCTCTCCATACTAATGTGAGCAAGAATACCTAAGGATTTTCTACTCAAGACATCTGCTACCACATTAGCCTTGCTTGGATGATAAAAAATGTTGTAGTCATAATCCTTCAAGACTTATAACTTTCTCCTCTATCTTAAGTTCATATCCCTCTACTAAAAAATGTACTTCAAGCTCTTGTGATCTGTGAAGATCTCATAAATTATTCCATACAAGTAGTGTCTCCAGATCTTAAGAGAAAAGATCACTGCTACCATGTCTAGGTTATGAGTAGGATAATTCTATTCATGCTTCTTCAACTACTTGGAAGCATATGCAACCATCCTACCACTCTACATTAACACACAACCTATACCAACTCTGGAGGCATTATAATAAATAGTGAACTTGTCTTCTACATTCAACAAAGTCTGTACTAGAGCTATGGTCAACTTCTCCTTTATCAGCTAAAATATATTCTCATAAGCATATGACCACTCAAACTTCACATTCTTTTAAGTTAAGCGAGTCATAGGTGCTGTAATTCTTGAGAAATCTTGAATGAATCTCCTATAATACCAAGCCAAACCCAGAAAACTCTGAATCTCAATAACTGTCTTTAGTCTAGGACATTTAGATACTACTTCAATCTTTTATAGATTAACTTGGATACCATTTTTAGTCTCCACATGACCAAGAAATGCTACACTCTCAGTCCAGGATCATACTTTGAGAATTTAGCATAAAGCTAATGTTCTTTCCGTGTCTCAAGCATTGTCCTTAAATGATATACATGTTCTTCCATACTCTTCGAATACACCAATATATCATCAATGAAGACTACCATAAACGAATTCACTTATGGTCTAAATACCTTGTTCATCAGATCCATGAAAGTAGCTGGGGCATTAGTCAATCCAAATGACATTACTATAAACTTGTAGTGGCCATATATAGTACGGAATGTCATTTTAGGAACTTCGGCTTCTCTGATATGTAATTAATGATAGCATAAATCAATCTTGAAGAAGAACTGTGCACCCTTAAGCTAGTCAAATAAATCATTTATCCTCGGAAGAGGATACTTATTCTTAATCATCACTTATTCAACTCTCTATAATCAATGCATCATAATCTAAGTGTACCGTTCTTGTTCTTCATAAATAGGACTGGTGCACCCCAAAGAGAACTATTGGGTATGATAAAACCCTTGTCTAATAACTCTTGCAACTACTCATTTAACTCCTTCAACTCTATGGGAGCCATTTTATAAGGAGACATCAAAATAGGAGCTGTGTCAAGAACTAAATTGATACAAAATTCAATCTCTCTATGAGGTGGTAAACCCAATAACTCATCAAGAAAGATATTTGGAAACTCACAAGCTATAGGACATTTGAACGGAAGTCTTCTCCATTATAGTGTCTTTGACTACTGCTAAATATCCCTGACAACCCTTCCTCAACATCTTCCTAGCAATGATAATGGAGATAAGATTCTGAGGTGAAAAACTCTTATCACCCACAAACTTAAATTCTTCATCACCAGGAATTCTAAAAATCACCTTTTTACTCCGATAATCAACCACTGTATAGTGCTTAGATAACCAATTCATTCCCATAATTACATCAAATTTCATCACATCAAGCAACACTAAATCTGCTAGCAGTTCTCTGCCTTCCACTAACACAAGTTACCCGAGAAGAATAATATCAGTGTCCAATGAATCACCTAGAGGTGTGGCAATAGATAAAGGAACTACCAACCTCGAAGCCGACCAATAAGACTTAGAAGCAAAAATAAAAGACATGAATGAGTCGGTAACACCAGAATCAAACATAATTTTAGCATAAGAGAAATAGACTAGAAGTATACTTGCTACCATGGCATTAAATGCCTAAGCATCCTGCTGAGTGAGGGTGAAAACTTTGGCTGGTGCTCTACCTCCCTACTGGTTGGTGGAATCCTGACTAAAGCCTTTGGCACTACCTCTGCCTCCTCTACCATGCCCCTACTGGGCAATAATCTAAGAAGTACTCTAATACTGAGTTGGTGGTAGTTGATAAGGAGCTGGAGCTGCATTAGAAATAGACTATTGCAGAAACTATTGCTGATAACCAGAATATGGGCATGATCTGGCAAAATGCCCTATCTGTCCTCATCAAAAACATATCAGTGGCGCCATACAGTAGGGTCCCTGATGGACTTTACTACAAATTTGGCAAGCAATAGTTACTAATCCTAAGCTACCATAACTAGAACTTCAACCATTGCTACTGCTAGTGGCACTCAACCCAAATCTCACTGGCCTGCAAGCTCCACTGCGGCCATGTCTCGTACTACCATGGTATCTCAGTTGTTGCCTCTGAACTTATTATACTGAGCCTCTCTGTTGATTATTAAACCCAACTTGAAAAGTCAAGTACATAGTGCTCTGTAATCCTCCCAACTGTAGGCCTCCCATCTAATAAAAGTCTAGCATAGCTCCTTACCTAACCAATCTCAGCTCTATCTCCTTGACCAACTCAATCATAAACTTGAGAGTTAAGCTAGAAGTGGGCATCCGACAAATGCAGACCCTAATTCAGTGACATACGTCATGACTGTAAAGTAAGTGTCCCTCATCAGATCCATAGTATACTGACCCCCGCCTGAGAAACTCCCTAGTATACTCCTTAATAGATTTGTCTCCTCTAGTGATACTGGTCAATTTGAGTCTGTAGCTCATCCATAATGGCTCAAGGTAGAATCTCCACATAAATATCTCTCTAAATTGTGCCCAGGTCATCGTCGTTATATACGGTTGTATCACCTAGACAAACCAATCCAAGGCTAGTCCCTCAACAAACAGCTCGACAATCATAATCCTCTAGTACTCGATGTGAGTAGTCTGAGTCCTAATCTTGATAGTATGTAGGAAGTCCAACGAGTCTGAAGTCCCATAAAAGGCTATCAAGCTAACTCTGGCATAGAACAAGGCTGCCTCTAGATCAAACATACTCTGCTAATGCACAGGCTATATCTACAGTGTGACTAGAGGTATAATAGCTTCCTCATACTCCTGTTCCATAAGTTCCTTATCCTATAGCTCTCTTTGCTTATGGCGTCCTATCACTCCTTGAGGTTTACCTCTGTGCCTTACTGGCGGCTCTAGGGGTAGAACCTCATCCTGAAAGGACTTATCATCCTCAACCTCAATGACTAGTGGAGCGACACATGCTCGCCTCCTCATTTTGAAAAGATAAAACTAACCAAAATTCAGAAAAATAGACACCTAACGGTTATGCAGAATTCTAAAAGTAATGAAGACTTATCAAAGACGTTATCAAACCTAATTTACTGCAGTATTTTTAAAGAAAACACTATTCTAACAACCTAGATCATACAACACTAAACCTAGGCTCTGATATTAACTTTGTCATGACCCAAACCGGGGAGTCATGATCGGTGCTAAGAAATGGGAATTCTTTCAAATCTAGAACCCATAGCAAGCTTTAAAAATAAAAACACATGAAAATATAATATAAGAATATCAAAGAATGTAAAACTTAAAATAATATTAAAGGAATTCTCATATCATTTACCAAAATATAACATAAATAATTCTTCAAACACAAATCTTAGTTATAAAACAATATTAAAAACTACATCACTAGAATACTACTACTATAGCTGTTAGAATACAAATAAGAGTTTAGGTATAAAAATTAAATAAAATAGTCAGGGCTGAAGAAGACTGGCGAAAGGGTCTACTATTGAGGTCTGATGAAGTAGAATGTCCTGAAAAAAAATTGAGGGAGATAAGATCTCACTAAGTGAATTATTATTATATATATACATACACTATAAAATACAGGCATTCAGGCATCAATATAATTATATATATATATAATATGATATACATGCATTTTATACACATGCCAAAAATCACTTTTTCAATTCAATAATAAATATAGAAAAATTTTTAGGCGGATGATCATAGTAGAACCCTAAATAGTTTGCAACCTCAATCACATAACCAATAGTCAACCGACTTATCCATAACTCCAAATATTTATTTATCCAACTTAAGGTAGTAGATTGGCCCCGAGTACACTAGGTCAACTGAGGATCCATAATCTCACTACTGGCATAACTAGTCTCGAATACACTAGGTCAACCGAATATCCGCAGCCACCCTTTCCAATAACCATTAATCTTAATATTTAATTTTATAATCAAATAATAAGATTCTCAGCCTAAAATCTACTGTACTATCGTACAACAGTCCTAGCATAGCCCACTAGGTGACACATTCTACAATTATCCTCCAAGTCATACTTATAAATATTAAAAAAAATAATGAAATGTGTAATTAAAAACATGGTAGCATCCATTCATCAAACAATATACCGTTTATAAACAAAATACAAATATAAGCATTTAAATAAATAATTCATATTTAAATTTACATTATTTAAATCACGGATGCTCACAAAATATTTATTCTATGTACAATGCATATATATAATAATAATGAACAATACTACTATGCTCCGCTATTCCAGTTCGACTGGCCCGGTCTGATAGGACTAGTTTGCAGTAAAGTTAAAGAAAAATAATATTATTATTATTACAATAAAATTCCTAACTTAATAACTCTAAAATTTCTAAGAATGACTCGATCTAAACACAACTCGAGCACAAAACTAGACCCGGACCGATTGTCACGTTTTACAAGAAATCTACTAAAAATTTGACAGAGTTTCCCCCGTAAAATGGACGTTTCTCTACTAAAAGTAGAGTTGATCCTATATAAAAAATTCACTTCCACATCACCAAATCTCGGGTTGGGCCTCCGAACTACAAATATTGCCCAACCAAGAACCAATTCCAACAATAATTCTAAAAATAATAATAATTACTAATAAATCACCAAAATTCTAAAATTCAATTTAATACCAAAAATCAATTTATTTAGATAATAAAAGCATAAAAGATGTTTAATTTTCCAAAATAAATAATAAAATCCAATTTACAATTAAATAATATTAATAAACCAATTATTCAAGTTTTTTTAAATTAATTAGCATAAATTACCAATTATTATTTAAAATACTCAATTATATAATAAAAATACCTAAAAACTTATTTAAGATTAAAAATAATATTTAAAATTATTATTCGAATATATTTTTAAAAATTACCATTAATTAGCTAAAAATAGTAATTAATTTATAAAAATTATTTTAATGGCAATTATCACTCAAAAACTATCCAAAACATATTACTTATCAATAATTTCAATTAAAAAATAAAAATTATTTATTTATATTAATTTCTCTAAAATTCTATTTTTTTTACATAATCATTCAAAAATTCATAATAAAAATTCGGTATGTAATTTAAATAAACTTCTTTCATGAAACTTGTTCTAAATAATATATAGAATTTAATAAAAAAAAAAAATTTTTGGACATGGGATTGTGTGAACAGTAACCAAACCCGAAAATACTTATTTTTTTAAATAATTTCAAAAAAATAATACTTAGGTAGATCTTAGCTTAAAAATCAATTTATCTAACTAAAACATCTCCAAATAAAATTAAATTCAATAAGAAAAATCAAATTAAATATATTGACATAAATATAAAATCGAATTTTCGGAGTCCTTACCAGTCTATTCACTCAAAACTAAATACATATTATCGAATCTCGTAGCGTGAGCTTCGAAACGAGCCAAAGCTTGATTAGTTTCCTCGACGACAACCGAACTGCACTTTTCACTCAGTGCAATTTTCCATTGCTGCTGGTGGCGGTCCAATGAGTAGGTGGTGGTTTGGGTGGTGGCAAGCGGAGGTGGTTTGCTTTTGCTGAGAAGAAAAGAAAAAAAAAGATAAGAAAAAAAGAAAGAAGAAAAAGGGGAAGGACAATACTACACTTTTTTTGTTTTTGAAAATTTATTCATTTTTTATATAAAATGAGAAAAAGACAAAATAATGTAAAATAATATTTTAAAATTTAAATTTTTATTTTTCTAAATAAATGCACCATAAAATATTAAAATATTTAAAATACATTAATATAACACTATTCATAATTACTAATAATAATATTATTATTATTAAATAATTAAATAAATAAATAATATATAACAATAAATTAAATGTTTAAATCTCAATTTAATATTAATACCATAATAAAATAAAATAAATACCAACACTAGAATTTAATTAAATTACACAAAATAATCATAATAGAAAAATTTAATAAAATATTTATTAACACTGCATATCTTAGAAATTAATTTAATAATTTATAAAAATTTCGGATTATAAAAGTCTTCCCTCATAAAAATTCATCCTCGAATTTTCAGAATAAAAGAAAGGAATACAATATATCATCGAGAAAAAAGATAAGGGTACGTTGTTCGCATCTCAACTTCTGTCTCCCACGTGTACTCTTATGAGTTGTTGTTTCTCCATAACACTTTGACCATTGGGATTTGTTTTGAATGTAGCTGACGAACTTGAGAATCCATAATTGCTATTGGTTCTTCCTCATACACTAGATCTTCATTCACTTCCATACTTTGGGACTGTAACATATGTGAAGGGTCTGAAATATATTTCCTCAGCATCGAGATATGGAACATTAGATGAACTTGTGACAAATTTAGAGGAAAAGCAACCGATATGCAACCATGCCAACTCTCTCCAGAATCTCAAACGGTTCAATATATCTCGGTGCTAATTTTCCGTTCTTGCCAAATCTTATTACACCCTTCATCGATGACACCTTCAAAAATATGTAATCCCCAACTTAAAACTTAACATCCTTGCACTTTGAATCCACAAAGCTCTTATGTCTGCTATTTGCAGTTTCTAATCTTCTCCTAATCAAAGAAACTTTCTCAACTACATCCTAGATAATCTCAAGTCCAATAAGTTGTCTCTCTCCTACTTCATTCCAACATATAGAGGATCTACACTTCCTCCCATACAAAGCCTCATACGGTGCCATTTCAATACTATTATAGTAGCTGTTATTGTAAGCAAACTCTAGCAATGGTAAATGATCATCCCAACTACCTCCAAGATCCATCACACACATTCTCAATATATCCTCAAGTGTATGGATTGTCCTCTCAGTCTGACCATCTGTTTGAGGGTGAAAAGCAGTACCAAAGTCAAGTCTATTGCCCATAGCTTCTTGCAACTTCTACCAAAATCAAGAGGTGAACACAAAACCACTATCAGATATAATGGACACAGGTACTCCATGTAGGCACACAATATGCTTAACATACAGCTTAGCTAACTTGGCTATAGAAAAAGTAGCTTTAACTAGCAGGAAGTGAGCTAATTTGGTTAACCTATCCATAATTACCCAAATGGAATCGTATCCATCCTTTGAATGAGGTAACCCTACCATAAAATCCATAGTAACTCTCTCCCATTTCCACTTAGGAATAGAAAGAGGCTGAAGCTTCCCAAAATGCATTTGATGTTCAGCTTTCACTTGCTAACAAGTCAAGCACTTAGCAATAAAAGTAGCTACATCCTTCTTCATACCATCCCACCAGTACATATCCTTAATGTTATGGTACATCTTTATAAGACTTGGATGTACGCTATAAGCTACAAAATATACTTCTTCTAGGATCTCCTCTCTCATATTATCCACATTAGGCACACATAGTCTTCTACTGATCCATAAAACACCTTCATCATCTAGTGTAAAATCAGTGAATTTTCCTACTTGCACATTCTCCTTAAGTTTAACCAAAATAGGATCTTGACTTTGAGCTGCCTTAATTCTATCCCTCAATACTGATCTGACTTTAAACTATGCCAACAATCCTCCTGATATGCTCATCTTCATCATCAACCCCTGATCCACTAACTGGTGCAACTATTGGATCAAAGATCTCATCTCCATACTAATATGAGCAAGAACACCTGAGGATTTTCTACTCAAGGCATCTGCTACCACATTAGCCTTGCTTAGATGATAAATAATATCATAGGCATAATCCTTTAGGAGTTCCAACCATCTCCTCTGTCTCAAGTTCATATCCCTTTACTGAAAAACACACTACATGCTAGTATGATCTGTGAAGATCTCATAAGTTACTCCATACAAGTAGTGTCTCTAAATCTTGAGAGTAAAGCTCACTACTTCCATCTCTAGGTCATAAGTAGGATAATTTTTTTTATGCTTCTTCAAATGCTTGGAAGCATATGTAACCACCCTACCATTCTTCATCAACACACAACCTAAACCAACTTTAAAGGCATCATAATAAATAGTGAACCTGTCTTCTCCATTTGATAAAATTAGCACTAGAGCTATGGTCAACTTCTTATTTAACAGCTGAAAACTATTCTCATAAGCATCTGACCACTTAAACTTCACATTCTTCTAAGTTAGATGGGTCATAGGTGCTACAATTCTTGAGATATCTTAAACGAATCTCTTATAATACCTAGCCAAACCTAGAAAATGTTGAATCTCAGTGATTGTCGTCTATTTGGGCCACTTATATACTACTTCAATCTTTTATGGATCAACCTAGATACCATCTTTAGTCACCACGTGACAAAGAAATGTTACACTCTTAGTTCAGAAATCACACTTCAAGAATTTAACATAAAGCTGATGTTCTCTTAATGTTTACAGTATTGTCCTCAAATGATATTCATGCTTCTCCATACTCTTTGAATACACCAGTATATCATCAATGAAGATAACCATAAACTGATTCACATAAGGTCTAAACAATATGAGCATGAGCACCACTCATAACTAGTCTAGCAATCCAACAGCTTGAAAGAGACTTTATAATCATAAGCTGGATAAGAGGATTATAATCAGGACCACTCCTTACAATTTGATCACAATCATGAGCAATCCAGACTTTTGATTCTTCCTAGTTTGGTTGATCCTTTAGCTCATGATTGAGGGTCTCAATCATAAGGGATGCTCATGAGCCATTCCAATAAGCTTGAATTGACTTAGAAGCAAAGTGAAATGCTTTTCATTTCACTCTTGTTATTTGTTCAAGACTTAGTTAACATTTAGGATCAATTTGAGCTTGATTTTAAAGATGCTTTTGATCTATGACACTTAGTAAAATTTATTAGCAATATCAAATTAATTGCTAAAGTAAAAATCAAGAGGTTCATCATGCATAAAGTCAATAAATTATTAATTAAAATTCTTAATTACATTAAAATTAATAAAACTATACAATACACTTAAACATGTTCATATACACCTATTGATAGACAAATTAAATAAATTAAAGCATTTACAATTTAGTTATAAAAATTATTGCAAGTTTCAATAAAATGTAAGTTAGTAAGGGCAATATGTGTTCATGTATGATAGACCCACCCTTATATATGAATTTTAAGCAAGGCAATCAATATCATGAATAACTCCCAAGTAAAATAACTAGCCTATAATTACTTCATGGAAGATCTAGAATATTGTTAGGCTTGTTTTACTTGGAGAACTTGCTAAAGTGTTATTTTTGAGTACTAAAGTTGTCATTAAATTTACTAACTCTTAGGGTCCATTATCTTATTGTTAGTGTATCTATCTAGCTTTTTGGCTACACTTTGTGACTAATGTATTTTCATTGACTTAATGAAAAACAATCCATAATGTTTCATTTTATGAAATACCCTTGAGGGGTGAATAAGTCTAATTAATTTTTTAAAGAAAATTAAGAAAAAAATAAGAATTAAGGATAGGATTAAAGACCAAAAGTTAAGAAAAGTTGACACAAGGAATTTAAAAAGTTTAGTTTATCAATAAACTTATTTCTCTACCTAACATATACCCAAGTTAGAATTTTTAACCCTACACCAATTTATTAACTAATTAGATTTTTTACAATAAGCATTTTTCTAGGCTAAACACAAACCTTAACAATTGAGTTTTCTTGGCTAACTCAAAACTAATATAGAACCAAGTGTTTTGCAAAGCTAAAACTTAAACGCTTAAATCAATTAGTACCTTACTATCTTTTAATTCAATCCCAGAAAAGAATATATTAAGATTACTTAATCACTAACACACCCCAATAACACTCAAATGATGAATTTACAACAAATAAAAATGAGCATAATGAATTTTAAAGATATTAATATTCTCCAAAATTCTATAATCTCTTAAATGAGGTTTGCTAATGTGTTTTTATAGTTAGGAATGAAAAACTAGTTGTTAAAAAGGTATATTTCCATCTTTATTGTTCATTTATCTTCATTAAATGTTTTTTCTTCTTTTTGTAAAGAATTGACTACTCACAATTATAACTAATCATGATCATGACCTTCAATAAGATTAGCAATCATAGCTTGATTCTGACCATTAAAGAGTTGATAGGTGGATCATAACCACCCTTACTATTGTGACCTTGGATTGTGAGGGTTACCGCCTTTAATCTTAGCTTCAGCATCCTTCTTCATCATGTTTGTGACTCCTTAATCACAACTGTGATCCCTTAATCACAACTGTGATCGTACCTCTAATGATTATGATCGGGACCATGAAGGTCATTGCATTCCTTGACTCTTTTTGTCTAATCATCCTTGTGATCATGATCATCCTTGATCACACGCGTGACCCTACTCCTCTCAATCATGACCCATGATTATAAGGGTCAATATCTAAATTCTATAATTACCTTCACTCATCTCACGACCATGCTTTCATGCTCATGATCATGAGCGTCCTCCTCACAGACACTATCAGGATCATGACTAAGACTATACAGATCTTTGTCCCTTTTCTTTACTTAAGCATTTTAAAGAAATTGGATTATAAAGATGCTCACGGTCGTGACTCAACTCATGTGCATCCCTACTTTCATGCATAACTTTATATTTTAAGCCTTGAATTAGCTTTAACTACCTAATTTATACACACTCAAATCATACCCATTAGTGACTCAAAATTAAGTTATCAAAGTTAAAATAAAGATGATTAAACCTTGATCACACAAATGGTCAAAAATTTATTTTCTTTATATATATATGTAGGTTTATATTTTGGTAGTTTCTTGAAAATTGGATCCTCTTTATTTCAATGAATTATTGTGAATTTCATCCATATATAATAAAAGGATGAGAAGAAAGTACAGTATAAAGAGGAAATCAATAACCTCTCCTCTCCTAGTCTTCTCTCTCTTTTGTTTAATTCCAACAATAGGAAATTAATAACAAATAAAAATAACAAGGAAAAAAATAAAGTGTGTGTGGGAAATTAATATGCATGGTATAATAGAAGAAAAAATTATAATATTTTGATAATAAATAAGATAAAATTGAATAAAAGTAAAATAAGTTAACAATGCCATTATTTATAAATTCAATAATATATTAAGGTTAGTTATGACTTTTCATCCAAATTAACCTTCTTTTTTGATAAAAAGGTGTAATGGTTAACATAATCAAATTTAGAGGGGTGTGTAATTCACTTTCCATATATATATATATATATAAGTTGAAGAGGGAGAATGAATTAATCATGTGTTGACACGGGGCTCTCTTTACTTCTAGCACATCAACTCTTCTTTAATATACATTGCACTTTTTTCCTTCACTCTAAATTATATTTTCTTCTTATTTTTTAACATTTTCTTAAATGCTTTTATCTAAGTTTTTTGGTTTTTAGTGACTTTCAAATTTAAAGAATTTGGAATATCACATTATTATTATTTTAAATTTGTACAACCAAACAATAGTTTCACTAAGAAAATGTCATCATTTTTCTCTCATCTCACAAAAAATGAATAGTAACACTCTTTTCCTTTTATTCTTTACCCATGCAATAATTCAAATGATTCACTATTAACAATTTTCATGATTAGTTAAGGTTTTTTTTTTTTTTTTATCTAATATCTTCTTCAATTTGGTAGTATCTTTTCTTTTTCTTTATATGTAACTAGAATTTAATTTAAATTAATTAGAGGTTAATATTTTTCTTTTCTTTTTCACTAATTCAATTGATCCATATACAATCTAAAGATTTTAAGGTATATTATGTACTAGAATTTTAAAAATTTTCTTTTTCAAAGGATTCAAACAATTAGTTATAGGTTAAAAAGGTTTAGGACATCATGTTTATTCTTTATTCTCTTTTGTCTTTCCCTTTCTCTTTCTCTTTCTTTGTAAAGATATGTATAATTACCTATATAATTTACATTTAGATATGAATATCTCTCGCAATCTATTCGAATTACGATTCAAAAAATAATTATGTGGTTAAAAATGATTTTGGGAAATATTATGTTTATTTATAGTTAATCATTGTATGTTATTTAGCTATTTTTCTTCGTTATCTTAACATGTTGATATCAAAGTTATGCAATAATTGTTTTTATTTTATTCATTTTTTTAGGACCATATTAATTTTGCATCTCAAAATCAACCATTTCAGGATGAAAAAATATTGTACAATGAGGTAGAGGTTGTTGAGGGAATAAAATTGGTCAAAAGCTTCATGTCCTCTTACTTTATCATGAATATAGAAAACCAAAAATGTGTAAGTACTTCACGATTTCTTGATAATTTCTTATGTTATTTATATGTTGAACTCATAACTTTCTCTTACAGACATATTTTATTTTATAAGGAATTGAATAAGTCTCCCATCTATATCAATATAATATATACAAAGTTAAGTTCTAAACTATGAGTTAACAAAAATATGGCAAGTGAGTAAATGTCTCACACAATTCAAAAGATTGTTAGATGACTTCTTCAATTAGGATAATTAAAAATTTTAATTTTCTTTGCCCTTTGCTTTTCTTTTCGTTAATATAATTATCTCTTCATTGTCTCCGTCTTCTAATGTTTTCATAATTTCCTTTTTTTTTTACTAATATCATAATTTCTTCATTATTTTCATCCCTTTGTTAATAATATATTGACAATTGGTATTCTCATATCTTTATAAATTCATTTACTTCAACTACCCAACTATTCATATTTTCCATTAAATATAGTGTACATTATTTCATTATTCCTATGTATTTTATAAGATAAAAAAAAACTCTTAAATTCCTTTTTATTTAATCAATTTGAAAAATTTTGAATTTTTATTTATTTAAGTCATTAATATATATCTATTTCAACTATCCAACTATTCGTTTTCCATTAATTTTATGGTGTAAAGTGTTCAAGTTCTTCTGTTTATGGTATTAAATTATAAAAAATCTTAGTTTTCTACTTATTCATTTAAATTATTGTGAATATTTATGTCCCATTATTTTTTAAGATAGTTAGGGAGTTATTATATTAATCACTATTATATAAGTATCTATTTTAATACCTAAAATTCTATAGTACATTCATTATTTTCTATCACTATCTTTATTTTTTATCTTTGTTTTTAAGAATTGAAAATTTTATTTCAACATTTTTAAAAATATGTGTAAATTAAATTATTTATTTCTCCCGCACATTGTAGCCTATATATCTATATACATTAGTCAAATTATGTCAAGTGGAATTTACATATAATGACAATCTACAAGTCATATATTACTGTTCATTTACTTCACCTTTAAAGTCACTTTATTTTTTGAAAAAATATTAATTTGATTTTAATATGATTTTTCTTATATTTATTTTATTTTTATTATTTGCAAACTTTATTTCTTCCTTTTTCTCAAAATTTTTTGGAAGTTGAAATAAAATTTAATTTTAACCTTTTAAACCATTCCTCAACTTTTCAACTTTCAAACCATTATTTGTCTCAAACTTTTCAACTATCAAGTCATTATTTCCCTCACTTTTCAACTTTCACATTTAATTTTATCTTTTACACACATCACGAATTTGATGATTCTTTTACACTTATGGTTTTTTTTTTTCCGTTTATACTTACAATTTTCTTCACTTTTTTATATAAATCAATTTTCCAATGTCAATTTTTTTAAATTTATCATTCATCCTTTACTTGATCATTCTACACTTAAAATTTCAAATGTTTATGATGAAATTTAATGTTTTTAGTAACTTCAAAACGTATAAATATTATTAAATCAATTTCAATTTTATTTTCAACAATAACTAAAAAAAAGTTAATTGAATTTATCTTATTTTTTATTTTTCTTTCATATTTTTTATACCACTAAAATACACAATATCATTGCATGTAAGTTCAAAATTTTCAATCATTTGTCTATTTGTTCATATTGACGAGGAGAAATGACTAAATAGAAAATTTCAATTATTTTTTCAAATTGTAACATAAGATATAATTTATTTTCTAATTGCATCTATTAATTTATTTTTTAAAAGTTAAAATATTTTATTTATATTTTTAAACCACACGCACATTACATGGATATATGCCTAGTTTAAATATAAAGAGAGAGAATAATAATTATGATATAATCTCATGCGCAATAGTAATTATTTTTAAAAAGCATTATAATCTGATTTTGATTCTTGGAGCTAACAATTAAAAATAATAAAATTAACCTTAATGCACCAAACAAATGAAAAGAGGGCACGGTCTTAAAATCGCCTGCATAAAATCAATAGTGGAATATCAATGTTTTCAAGAAATAATAAAATATTTTTAAATAAAAAAAATAACATTTCTAGTTTTATAAATTTGTGTCGTTGTTTTAATTAAATCCTATAACAAATTTTCTTTATAATAAAATTTTATAAATTTTCTTAAAAAATTATTAGTTAAATTAATGTTTAATCATCCAACTTATAAAAATAATTTTATTTTTCACATTTCAATTAAATTTTTTGTATATTTTAAAAAAATTAATTTTTTATTTTTATTTTTATTTTTAATTTATTTTATCTTTTAACTTCTGCAACAGCTATTTAATTCACTAAAATAATATTAAAAATAAAAATTAACGTGCTATTATCCCAAAAAAACTAAATAGAGGTACAATGATTTCGTCAACGGTATACATATATACATACATTCTTTCCATCACTCCTGACATTAATAAAAATTAATTCATATAAGAGATATTACACAGAGTTGAGGCTTGTAAAAATCTTGCACAATCTTTTCCTAGTATACGCGCGCGCTATTTATAGCACCCTCCAAATAAGCTTAATATCTCCTAAAAGCACTAAACATTTTCTAAAGGATCAACACCATACAGCTCAGTGTTCTTGTCTCCATTCTTAGAGCAAGAAAAATGCAAAATCTGTATGCCCTCAACATCGCAGCAAACCTCACAACCACTATTTTGGTCATCATTATCGTAGATGAAGTAGATATAGAAGAGAAAGAGACTGCTGACAGTTGCTATTGCATACATGGGAACAACAGCAACCATACTCATAAACGTTGAAAATTGGTATCCAAACCCAAATAAAATTGCTGATGTTAAGCTCCAAATAGTGACCTTCAAGAATTCTTTCTTGCGAGATGTGCCGTTGCAAGGCAATTGATTACAGGTAGTTATGCAGAAGTCCAGAACACAATATCCCAAGTAGACAAAAACGATGAAGACTGCCATTGATAAATCATTGTTGATGCATGCACGGTAAATTGTAGTTATGCTGTTAAATGTGAGGTAAAGGTAGGATATAGAATGGGCAAAGCTCGCATTTTCAAGAACAATGCTCGCGTTTTCCCTGTCGATGTGTTTTGAAGACATTCTTGCAACTTATTAGCTAAGATTTTGGCGGTGGAAGCAAGAATAAAACAAAAACTTTGTGACGAGCAAAAATGCAACGATAAAAATCTGTTACAATTTAGCATATACCCGTAACTAAATTGTTAATTTCTTGCTGTCAAGCGCGCAGCTGCTATATAAAGTTGAAATTTTTCTGGGTGTATTGAGCCTAGCCAACTTGGAGATGCATGATATATATGTGGCTATGGTTTTGATCCGTGATTTGCCAGGAAACTACTATGAACATACATGTTATCTCTTGACATGTATGTTCATATGAGAAGTTAAGAGAGTGGATTCTCACTTCCATACACCTTCATACCACTGGCGAAGAAAGTGGCTCGAATCTGTTCTTGCATAATTTTTCTTCTCTTGAATTTGCTTAGAAACTTCCAAGGAAATGTAAGCAGAATTGCTGTCGCAAGAAAGTTCCTGCCATTTTCTATTTACATGAGGACTACAAATAGTTCCTAAATGCTTCGGGGTCACCTTTTTTTTCTTTTTTTTCCCGGAAATTTACAAAAAGCGGCACTTTTTAAAGAATCTCAAGTTTTCATTAATTATAAAATTGCCCCCATATTTTTCTTTTATTTTTTTTATCAATTTATTAACGGTTTTCATTCTCCTCTTTTATTTTTCTTTCTCTTATTTTTTTATTATTTTTATAAATTTTTATTTTTTTCTTATTTTTTCTCTTTTTATTTTAAATTTTTTTCCTTTCCTTTTTTTTTATTTTTTTCTTTTTATTTTCTCTTTCTTTTTTCCTTTTCCTTTTTTTTAAAAAAATTATTTATTCCTTAATTTTTTCTCTTTTTTATTAGTGAAGCTATAACCAATATATGTTTTGAAATTTTATTTTGTAAATTCTTCAAGTAGGTTATAAGAATACACAGAACATGATGGCCAAAATACAAACAATTCACATGTAACAAATTTTCTATACATAATTGATTATTCAAGTTTTTAATATGTAAAATATGTAACATTCAATATGATTGAACAAATATAATTATTTCTAAAAGAAATAATAGAACTTTGAGTAAGAAAAATAAAGTCATAAATTCATTTTCTAATTATTTTAAAATAGAATTAATTTTATCAATATATTCCAAGCGCCAAAATACAATCTTAATATTTTTAAGTTTTTAAATAGTTTAATGTGTTTGTAAAATTATACAAAATAATGCCTTATAACTTCAAATTAAAGAACCAATCCTAAAACATAAAAATTCATGTAAAAGAAATAATTTATCAAATGCTAAAAATTAAGAGAGTTATGTTTATATCACTATAAAAAAATTTAATATATATTTTTTTTATCAAACACCTAAAAATTATATATATATATATATATATATATATATATATATATATATATATATATATATATATATATATATATAATAATAATAATAATAATAATAATAATAATAATAGTAATAATATCTATGCAGTTATCGAAATTTGGTTAGTTTTAATTCTCTTGAAATATATCATAAGTTGATTTAATAATGTATCAATAAATGAAAAATGAAGATAGGTGTAGCTCAAAATGGTAGAGCACTCGCTTGGCATGCGAGAGGTACAACAATCGATACCCTACATCTCCATTCTATTATTAGGTAGCATGTATTTAATTTAATTTTTTTTTTTAATTTTTTATCTTATTTTAAATGTGTAAGAAAAGATGAAGTTACTTTCGATGCTTCTAGTTCTACTTTAGGAAATATTACTGGTTGTGAAAATGGTGCTGAAGATAAGGAAAGTGAATGTAAAGACATTAAATGTAGAGGGGATGATGAGAAGAACGAAGTTTACGATTTTGAGTTTATTGAAACTGTTGGTGGAGATGATGAGTTAAAGATTTTGTGCGGGTATGTTATATTTTATTATTTTTATATTTTTTTTTGCTTTTCGATACTTTATTTTGTGTTTTTTATTTTGAGGGTGATAAAAAATTGTCTAAGGATGTTACTTTTAATTCCAATATTACAGATAGTTCTGTTACAAATGGTGTAATGGTGATGATGTGTCGAAGGATTCTAATTTGGTATGTTTTCTTTTTTTTTTTTAATATTAAATTAGGATCTATTTTGTTTCATTTTGGTTTCTAATTTTTCTTTTGATGTATTGTTTTATTTTTAGAGTGAAGAGAATGTGTTTGATAATGTTAATAATCTTTTCAGTGTTATTGATTCTACTATAAAAGCTATTTGTGGTTTGAGTAAAAAAATATGTTTTTTATATATATTTTTAGTTTTTTTTTATGGTTGAATTTTTTTTTTAATAATTGAAAAGAGAGATTATGTGTCTCTTTCTAACTAATATGGTATTATTAGTGGACAGAATATTAAACATGTTGTTCTAATTTTTTTTTTTTCTATGTGTGATTTATTTCTGTTTTTTTTTTATTTTAGATATTATTTTATATATGCAGAAAATAAGAACATAATGAATTAACAATTAGTTGACAAAGCATGTAAAACTTATGAAATTCAAAACAAGGAATTACCAGAAAGATTATCTAAGGCTTAGAAGCAAAAGTCCATATCATTTGTTAATCCAACATATAAACTGCACATAAATGCACATGCAGCAATGACAACCCGTCCATGTAGCCTGAGCAAGTTCGGAAAACTAGGTCCAAAAAATTAACTTCACTAAAATGGCTAATCAAATTGCACTAGGTAGTTAGCACTTGGGTTCTTTAAATCACAAACATTTTCCTTCCCCCCAATAATGTGGGATTCCTTGAGATAATGACTTGCACATAGCACTAATGACATTAGATCCTTGACGGTGCTGTGCAACCCCAACCATTAAAAACCCATGGCAAGGTAGACTACCATATATATTAACCTTGAAAAATGTCCAGCAATCAAACCAAATTAATTTACAATTTAATCATTAATTACTTCAAGATAGCTAATATGCTTTAAAATACCAACCAACTATTCCTTTCTGTTAAGGATGTGGTCTCTTACGTTAGCTGTATAACATGCTACACTGAATAGCAATCTGTTATCTGTAATTCGGCCCTTCTCCTCTGTTCTTCTTTTTATTTGTTAACGTGCCCCAACATAAGTGAAACCGTAGACTGAAGAAGAAGAAGAAGAAGAAACAGAAGTTACTGGAGATGGTGAAGTGGTGGGATCTTCTTGCATGATTCTATTATTTCCCACAAGTTCTTCATTCCCATTTCACCTTCCAAAAGAGGGAAAACTCTGCGTTTGTTGCAGCGTTTTTGGAGAAGAGAGAGAGAAGGACGTTTTTTCTAGGCGCAATCGCGTAAATAATTATATTGAGGGTCACAGGCGTGTAATTAATGAGAATTTTAGCTTTTTCACACTAATAACACTAGCCTTTTAAAATTTTGTTATTTTAATTTTTAAATTAATTTATTTTTTGAAACGTCTGAACTGATTTAAAAAAGTTTTAATTTGGTGTTTCAACGGGTTTTAGAAGGTTAATATGTACTTTAAAAAGTAAATTGATTTCAATATTTTTATTTTATATTTTTAATTATTTCTTTTAAAAATTATTAAAAATTAAAAATTAATTTTTATTTATCAAACTAAACTGGAAAAATTGAATATTATTATATTTTAATTTTTTATTTTATTAATTATAGTGAGTTGATTTAATTTTTATTTCATGATTTTAGTTAAAGTAATTTTTTATTTATAAAAAATTTATTTTATTTTTTTACTTTTAATTAAAATAAATAAATATTTATTTTATTCTACTTCAATTGCATTTAGATTTTCACTCTTTTCATAAAAATTTGAAAAATAAATATTTTTTATTTTTATTTTTAATAATAGTGGTTCAGTTTTTTGTTTTATTTTATTTTAATAATATTCTATGTATTTCATGTTCTAATTTAATATATAAAATGAAAGAAAACATAATTTTTTTAAATTAAAAAGAATAAAATACAAAGCTTAATATAAAAGAAAAACATTTAAGTCAATTTATTGTTTAAAATAAGATATATCAGCCTTTGAACCTGCAAAACCTACTAGAGATACTAATTTAAAATTTTTTTACTAGTTTATACACTTAATTGTAAAAAAATAAGTCAACTAAAATAGTAAAAATTAAAAAGTTCAGACACAATTTATACATTTATTCCTTATCTTTTATAATTTTTTTAATAAATTACACTTATTAAAAAATAATTTTATACCAAATATATATATATATATATATATATATATATATATATATATATATATATATATCCATTAAGATATATTATATTATAGGGATAATAATATTTGTAGTCCCAAAAGTTATATAATTTTTACAATGAAGTGTTGAATGTTTAATTCTTAACAATTAAATTTTATAAGTTGCAAAAAGTTTTTCCGTTAGTCAACCACTAAAATTAAATTATTATTTTTTTACATTTTAGTTCTAAAATTAGAAAATTTTTTATATTTTAAATAAATAATTTTATTTTTATTTATAATTTGTTATATTATTAAATTTTCATAATAATTGTATTTACTCAATAAAAATAATATCAAAAAAATTAAAAATTAAGAATATTTCTTTCTTAAATTATTAGTTTCAATAACAATGACAAATAAAATTAATCAAGTATTATTTTAATAATTTAAAATAAATAATTTTAAGTAATATATCATATACGAATAAAATTTTTTATATTTACATAAATTCAATTAGTTTTGTCAACATTATAATTTTTGTTAGAATTTAAATATCTATTGAATTCAATGGTCTATTTCAAATTCCATTGAGTTTAAACATTATTTAAAATATAACACAAATTATAATATTGTCAAAATTGATTGAGTTTTATCCATATAAAAAATTTATTCACTTATGATATATTAATTAAAATTATATATTTCTAAAATTTAAATTATTTTATTTAATGTTGCTTATTAAACTAGTAAAAAATTATTCATTTATGATATATTAATTAAAATTATAATTAAAGTAATTTTTTATTTGTAAAAAAATTATTTTATTATTTTTTTTAAATTAAAATAAATAAATATTTATTTTAGTTTACTTAAATTGCATTTATATTTTCACTCTTTTCATAAAAATTTGAAAAAATAAATCTTTTTTATTTTTATTTTTATTTTTAATAATAGTGGTTCAGTTTTTTGTTTTGTTTTATTTTATTTTAATAATATTCTATGTATTTTATGTTCTAATTTAATATATAAAATGAAAGAAAAAATAATTTTTTTAAATTGAAAAGAATAAAATATAAAGCTTAATATAAAAGAAAAACATTTAAGCCAATTTATTGTTTCAACTAAGACATACTAGCCTTTTAACCTATAAAGCCTGCTAGAGACACTATTTTAAAATTTTTTACTAGTTTATACACTTGATTGTAAAAAAATAATTCAAAAACTAAAATAATAAAAATTAAAAAGTTCAGGCACAATTTATACATTTATTCCTTATTTTTTATAATTTTTTTAATAAATTACACTTATTATAAAATAATTTGGTACCACATATATATATATATATATACCCATTAAGATATATTTGTAGTCCCAAAAGTTATATAGTTTTTACAATTAAGCCTTGAATACTTAATTTTTAACAATCAAATTTTATAAGTTTTAAAAAGTTTTTTCATTAGTCTGATCCTTTAGTCAAACCAATTTTTCATTAGTTAACCACTAAAATTAAACTTTTTTTTTTTACATTTTGTTCCTAAAACTTGAAAATTTTTTATATTTTAAATAAATAATTTTATTTTTATTTATAATTTATTATATTATTAAATTTTCATAATAATTGTATTTACTCAATAAAAATAATATCAAAAAATTAAAAATTAAGAATATTTCTTTCTTAAATTATTAGTTTCAATAACAATGACAAATAAAATTAATCAAGTATTAGTTTAATAATTTAAAATAAATAATTTTAATTGATATATCATATACGAGTAAATTTTTTTATATTTACATAAATTCAATTAGTTTTGTTAACATTATAATTTGTGTTAGATTTTAAATATCTATTGAATTCAATTGTCTATTTTAAATTCAATTGAGTTTAAACATTATCTAAAATATAACACAAATTATAATATTATCAAAATTGATTGAGCTTTATTCATATAAAAAATATGATATATTAATTAAAATTATATATTTAAAAAAATTCAAAATTTTAATTTATTTTATTTAACGTTGCTTATTAAACTAGTAATTTAAGAAAAAATGAATAAATGTTTTATATGGATAAAGCTCAATCAATTTTGACAATATTATAATTTCTGTTATATTTTAAATATTGTTTAAACTCAGTTGAATTTAAAATAGACAATTGAATTCAATAGATATTTAAAATCTAACACAAATTATAATGTTGACAAAATTAATTGAATTTATGTAAATATAAAAAAATTTATTCATATATGATATATTAATTAAAATTATTTGTTTTAAATTATTAAAATAATATTTGATTAATTTTATTTATCATCATTATTGAAACTAATAATTTAAGAAATAAATTTTTTTAATTTTTAATTTTTTGATATTATTTTTACTTAGTAAATACAATTATTATGAAAATTTAATAATATAATAAATTATAAATAAAATTAAAATTAATTATTTAAAATATAAAAAACTTTCAAGTTTTAGATCTAAAATGTAAAAAAAAGTTTAATTTTAATAATTGACTAACTGGTATAACTAACAGAAAAACTTTTTAAAACCTATAGAATTTGATTGTCAAAAATTAAATATTCAAAACTTAATTGTAAAAACTATATAAGTTTTAAAAACTGCAAATATTGTTATCCCTATATCATATGACTAGATTTGTAATATATATTTATATGTATTAATTTCTTATAAATAAATATTGAGATCTAAAAAGAATAAGTTAAATTTGTGACATTTTAATTTGTGAGTTTTCTTTCTAAAAAAATACTTAAAACTTAAAAAAAATAATTAGTTAATTTGTACGTCCTATTAAATTAAAAAAAAAAGATAAATTTCCATTTTAAAAATTTATTTAATAAATTATAGCTTTTATATTATTAAAATTACTTAATTGAACATATTTAAATTATTTTTTCATTTATATTTGAAATAGTCAAATAAAAAATATATAAATTCACAGTTCACAATTGATTTTTCTATAAATTAAAAACATACATATTAAAAAATATATTTACAAGTTGTTTGGAGAACCAAAAAAAATTGTTGTGAAGTATATGAGTACTATTTGGAATTTAAGCTGGGTTTTCTGATCGAAACGGTGGTTAGATGCAGCAGGTGTTCAATATTTTAAAGGGTTTTTATAAAATTGTCCAAAAATACATCCTAACAATAAAAAATTTCCACTTTCTTGTAATTTACAAGCGTGCCCATCCTTCCTTTAGTTGCCTCTCCTCTCTGTGCCCCCACCACTTCTCCTTCTCCTTCTCCATCTTCTTTTTCCTCATCATTATTTTCATCATCATCATCATCTACTTTCTTCCTTGCCATCATTCTGGCCTCTTGCTTTTCAGTCTTGGTTTCTAATTACTTACAAATCCTTATATTTTGTTAAATTTTAATTCCTTTTTATTCTTTCTCAAAAGATACAAATTTGTAATGAGGAGAGAAATCAAAATGTTTGATCATTTTCCTCTCCACTGATGAGGGCAATGAGGGCATTAGTTTATTATGATTTAGAAAAACAATATTAAGATTAAGTAGAGCATAGCAAGGAGCGAGCGCCATAAAATCCATCCATCACAAACTTGCCACCATATATGGTAGTTTTCTGAACTTGCTATAGCTACTTTTGTAATCCATTGGTATACACAGAGCCTTTTTTTTCTTTTGCAAAATTATATAGCACCATAATATCTGCTTCTTCTTTTTGTGATACAACTTTCATGTTCATTTTTAAAAAGCAAGTTTTATTGAGGTTCGATACATGGTATGGGTAGTGGTCATGACACAAGATAGGAGATGGGGACTTTTAAATTCAAATGTTAATGATGTGGGAAAGACAACCCCAACCTCGTGAGTTTTGGAGTCTTCATCTGACAACAACCGGAAAATAGGAAACGAATAAATGGAAACTCATTTCCTTTGTCAAAGATTCTAAGTTCGAGGAGTAGCATCTACTTAACTATTTTTTGATATACATATCCTAAATTGCTTGTCGCATTACTCTAGTTTCAGTTTTAATGATGCATTTATTACACTTGAACATTAGTCAATTTAATTGGATATTGCATTGATTGATGATTGACACGTAGGATGATTGGGTTTGCATATACATTACAAATATAATAATAAAGATGAGGAATAAGCAAGTATAGTAATCAAAATAGGTAAATAACATGTATCTAAAATAAAACAACTAGGCAAATAAGCACATAAGCAACCAACACACAAGTATGCAAAAAATAATTAATCAAAACAAGCAAAGAAAGCCAAAAAATAAAATAAAATAAAATGAGAAAGGAATTAAGGATTACAACCCTTATAATAACTATTATAATAAATACATTCAAATGAAAATAAATAAATAAGGAATCAATATTGAGGATTACTTCACTTTGAAATAACCTATTTTAATAAATACATCAAAATAGAAAATAAAAAGAAAAATTCTATTCTAATAACACCTGCAAAATAAAGGTTAATATTCAAACACATGCAATGAAACATTCTATTTATAACAATTTTATATATATCCATTCATCCACATGGTAATTAATAGAGAAAGAAAGATAAAAAAAAATAAACTCAAAAATAAATAATAAATGAGGATGCAAATGCAAATGTACAAATCATACAGTGGATTAGGATGAATACCTCGAGTAATTCCATGAAGATTCCCAAATTAGGAATCTAATTACAAGGTCATTAGTATTTTTCTAAAATGGTAATATGAGTTTTATGCAAGTGAACAAACATGCAAAAATTAAAAAGAAGAAAATATTTTATATTCATAAATAAAGAGAAATTACTTTAATTATAAAGTTTTGAAATTTATAATAAAGTCATAATACATATGTGACAGGCCCCATGTACTTATCACTTTTTATTAGTTTGACACCTCAATGTACATTTTTACTATTTTAACTCTTGAATGTACTTAAAATACAATTTTAAAACCCCTATAAGTACACATGGTATGAAATAGCGAATCAACATGTGTCACATCATAAGGGTTTATGTGATAAAAAACTGCAAGCAGAGGTGTCAAACTAAAAAAAAATGGGCAAGTACAAGGGATGATAATTGTATTATGTCATTAAATTATTACATTTTATGCTAGTTTAAGTATTAAAATGACAAAAATGTACGTTGAGTTGTCATACTGACAAATTATGCCAAGTATAGGGTGGCCACGAATGTATTATGCATGGCCTCTATGTTACAATTCATATTGGGCAGCTATATAAAATATGTCATCTACTCGAGGTGCCAAATTGCTAAATAGAATTGTCTATCTGAGACAAATCATCCAATTATTAGTGTTACTAAGCATATATGCAGGTCTCGATCTATAGTGGAACATTTTATAAAGATGGTAAAATATTAATTATTTATTGAAATAATTTAATAATTGTTAAAGTTATAATTTTTTCTTCTAATTTTAAATCATATAGATATATAGTTACCAATTGCTATTATTATGGGCTGAAGAGTTGCAACATTAACTCAATAATTAAGAGCTATTTAGGAAAGTGCACACAAGAAAAGATGGAACTTTTATGAATGCAAGATCAAATCATGTGAAAGTATGTTCACCATTTATTTTTTTTAATAATTTTTGTTTTATTTGTAAGCATTAAATCACCAATTCTTAAACTAACTTGAATAATTATTTTATTATAAGATCTTATGGAGGAGATGGTGGCTTCTGCTTTTTAGCCTTTGAAGGATGATTCACAATCTCTGCTAGTTGACATTAGCACTTTGTATTTCGAGGTTGAAGGTAGGAAGAAGAAGAAATGTATATACAGTCTTAGCATCTTGGCTTATAGGCTGCATTTCACTATCCTAGTTCATTCCAGAGCACCTAGACCTTGTATGCATCAGCATCTCTAGTTAGGGATATGCTGGAGCACTTCTTAAAAAGGCAAGCAAAGATGGATAGAAAAATTGTTGATCTTGATGCAAATAAAAGAGCATTTGAACTAAACGGAGAAGCATATGTGGCATATCATGGAGCAAATGTGACATACTCAAAAGTATAATGGATCAAGATCTTTTGCACCTTAAGATGTTTGGTGTTTGATGTGTAGAACATTATTAATGTTATTTTACATGGATATTATTAGTTAATCTTGATAGATAATGTTTTGTACATTTTCTATGGGATATTATTATTTTGAATGATACTACTATTTTATTTTTTTCAAATGTATTTTTTGTTATTGAATTTGAATTTCCATCTATTCATTTTATTCAAATGCATTAAATTTATTGTAATTGAAAATATAATTTAATCCTTAAAAAATAATATAAAAATTAATAACAAATTAGTGATGAATTGTTGATGGATAAAATTCAATATATAATAAAAAATAGTGATGGATTAATGACGAAAGTGGTTTTAGTGATGGATTAGTGATAGAAGAAATTAACTATAGTATTAATTTTATAATCGATTAGTGATAAAAAAAATTAATGATGGATTAGTGATAAAAGTCTTAGTGATGGGTTAAGGATGAATTAATGATGGGAATTTAATAACAAATTAATGATAAAAAAAAAGTTAGTGATAGAAGAGTGAAGAATTAGTTACGGATATATTAGTAATGGATTACTAATGGAAAACTTCATGACGAAAATATTAGTGATGGAAATTTCATCACTAATTTGAAATGGATACATGGTTTTTTATGATTAATTTTTAGTAACTGAAATGTCATTTGTCACTAATTTATGATGGATAACTTGTTATAAATCCATAATGAATTTTAGTGCTGGATGAACTCTTCCATCATTAAAAATAACAATGAGTAAAATTGCAATGGAAAATTTCTTTCGTAATTCATTGCTAAACGAAACAGTTACAAATTAGTGACTACATTTTCTATCACTATTCTAATATAATTTTTTTTATAGGCTTTGGAGGACTCATTCTTCTATGACAAAAGGATATTGTCATTTATTACCCTATCCACCATGCACTATTTAATATTTTGGTTCAATAATCCTACATTATATGGAAAAGGGTGAATATGTACAGATAGTCAGAAACGAGGCTTAAATGTAAAACTTCCAAACTCATAAAACAATTATATTCAACTTCATATGAATTATTTTATGTTTAATGGACTTTAAATAAAATTTATTCAGTTTGAAAAGCAAATTGCAAGAGCCCAAGTTTTCCAATTTATAGAAACTTTTGAATGTAGTTGATCAATATAAATTAGATTTATGATATCAAGGGGTGCCTTATACTTAGGATAACAACTGTCATGCAAATAAAAACATTTGTGAAAGGTTGGATATATTTTTATGCTATTCTACTTAGGATTCTTTATATTTTCTAACCATTGTGTCTCATTTGGTCAAAGTATTATCTAATCATGTTACAATTTTAATTAACACAGATGATTCTCACCTTAGGTTAATTTTTGGTAAACGGCCTGATAGTTCATTATCTTATAAATGTTTTGTAATGGGGAAACTAATAGATGTTGGGCTACTCTTCAATAATGGCATACTTTAAAGTTTAGAAATATAATAAATGAAATTTGATTGGTTATGGGGGCATTGAAGAAGCTTTAATTAAAAGGAGCTAGTATTGTTACTACAGAGGAGCAATGTTTATTATAGAAGAAAATTTATGATCTTCTGAAAAATGAGGAGATTTAATAGAGACAATAGCCTAAGGTTGTTTAGTTAGAGGAAGGTGATAAAAATACAAAATTCTTCTATAAAAAAGCTTTAGGAAGACTAAGGGTTTAATTCTTTAACATGTATAAAAATGTTGATGGTGAATGAGGTTCATGAAATTAAAAGTATGGCTCTTGATTTTTGTACTAATTTGTTTGCTATTAGTGAACCATCTAAAATTGATATCGTCTTACATGCAATTGATAGTGCACTTGAAGAGGAGATAATCAATATTTTATCTACTTCTTTTCCTTATTATGGTATAAAAAAATGCATTATGTATGTATTTTGGTCCTGATGGTATGTTTGTTATGTGCTTCCAAAAATATTAGCATATTATTAGTGCTAATGTCTTTACCCTAGTTTTGGAATTCTTAAATTTTACTATAACATCTCACAGTCTTAATCATACATTTATAACACCCTTTCTTAAAATTAAAAATCTAAAGTCTATAAAGATCTACAACCTATAAGCTTATGCATGTGTTTTATAAACTACTCTCTAAATTACTTGTAAATTAACTGAAACTAATGTTGCCTTCTTTGATATATCTTACTCAAAGTGCTTTTTCTTGGGTTAGTTAATCATTAATAGTATTATGGTTGCTTTAAAACTTTACATTCTATAAAACATAAAAAGAAAGGCCAAAAAGGTGCTTTTATAATAAAATTGGATATGAGAAAAGCATATGATAGAGTAGAGTGGATTTATTTAGAGCATGTTATATATAGAATGCATTTCCCTACCCATTTTAGTCGATTGACCATGTCTTACGTTATGATTATATCCTAGTCATTTTTTATTAATGGGTTCTAAAAGGGTTTTTTAATGCCTAAATAAGGTCTTAGTTATATAGATCCCATCTCACCCTATTTGATTTTACTATATGAAAAATGGTTATTCATATTGATTAAAGAGGCAATGTATATTAATATGTTTTATTTAGTTAAAATGGGTCAAAGTAGTCCAAGGATATACTATCTTTTCTTTGCTAATGACATTGTTCTTTTCTCTTAAGTGACTATTACTGAACGTAAAAAGATTATGACAATTTTGCATGAGTATAAAGTGGCATCTGGATAGATCATTAACTTTAATAAATTAAAAGTTTCTTTTAGTTATAAGATAGCATTTGATAGACATCAAGCTATTTAAAACTTGTTTGGAGTACATGTTATAGGTCACCATCTAAAGTATCTAAGTCTATCAACTCCTTTTAGTAAACAAAGAAAGCTATTTTTAACTTTTTGAAGGATGCATATGGAAAAATTACAAAGAAAAGTTTTTATCAATTATAGGGAAAGAAGTGCTTATTAAATTGGTGGTCCAATGTGTTCCTATTTATATTATGAGTTATTCTATCATTATTGGTTTTTTTGTGGTTAGTCATAGAGTCTAATTTGAAAATTTTAATAGTGTAACATGACTAAGAATATGGAATGTCATTGAACGATGCAGGATTAGATGTCAAGAGCAAAATTGAAAAGTAGGATGGGCTTTAGGCATCCTTAGAACCTTAATTTAGCATTTCATACTAAATAAGATTAGCAACTAATTTTAAATTCTAATTCTCTAAGTGCTTAGTTTCTTAAAGCAAAATATGTTCCATAAAATTCTTTCCTACATGCTAAAGAATAATATAGTCATAGCTATTTATGGTATAGCCTCTACAAAGCTGACTTTATGCTTTTTAAGTGAGTTTTGTTAACAAGTTGGAAATGACAAATAAGTTAGCATCTAGAATGACAATTAGATAGCAACTGTAAATGAAATCCACCCTTTTATGCTAATACCTAATCTTACTTATATTAGTGATTTGATTGATGTTGAGAAAAATAGTGGAGGAATTATCTAATTCAAGTAGTTAAGGATTTATTTTAGTTTCAGTTAAGGGTTAAGAATTTTTATAAATAGTTTATTTTGTAGCCTATTTTTGCAGTCTTTTTCATTAACTAAATCAAAGTGACGAATTTGGCTTCAGAATACTTGGAGTTTTATTCTTTGAACTTTCTAAACAATATAGGTTGTTTAATTGTTCACTTGTCTTATCAATTAGAACATCCATATCTAATTGTGGTGACTTCTTGCTAATTAGAGTTTTTAGTTGTTAGATAATTAAGGGTTATAGTTTCCACCCAACTTATTTCTTAGATGATATACTATATGGATATTAATAGATTATCATGGGTTTTGTTTGTTAGATAAACCTAGTTCATGTCATTTAGTTTCTCAAAAACCTATGTCTCCACCTAACTTATTCCTAGGTTAGGATTTGGCAAAATTACAACCAATCTATTTACTCTTAGACTAATTATAATTAAGTTTTTTAGGCTAAACTTAAGCCTTTAAACTTAAGCTTTTCTTGGCTTAGCTTTAACCATAACCCAAATTCCTAAGTGTTTTATGGCTCACACTTGAACCAATTCCTCTAGACTTAGTTCCTCATTTCACTTTTTATAACCCAAGAAAAGAGGTAAAGAAGAATCTAATTTATAGTATAACCCACACTTAATAATTAATGAAAGCAATTAAGAAAATTATAAGAGAGCTTTTTAAAAGAATTTAATTCTAAGCAGTAAATTATTCAACCACTCATCTAACCTCTTAAATTAGATCTTGAGAGGTGTATTATCGTTAAACATCAGAAAATAACTGTTGGAGAGCTACTAATTTGTCTTCAAGCTTTACATGGTCATTAAATGCATACTTATCATTTTACAGGATTTAGATTGGGCATTGATAAAACTAGTTGTTGGAGCTTTACTATGACCATTACAAGGCTAATAGCTATATCATGATATAGGACCATAAGGGTCATTGTGTCATAACTTTATTTATCTTGCCTTTGGTCATGCTTGTGATAATGATTTATGATCCCCATCATAACCATAATCACCATCATGATTAGGATCTTGAGGATCGCTGGTCTTATAGTCCTCTTCTCATGTTATTGCTCATGATTATGACCTATTTGCTTAAAGTCATGATCACCTTGTCACGAACATAATCATAATTATAATATAGACTGTGAGAGTCAATATGTCTCTTCTTTATTAATGCATTTTAGCTAGGTGATGCTCATAGGGATGCTCACAATCAAGATGGGGATCATGAACATCACTATCTTAATGATATACTTTAATTTTTAAGTTTAGAAATGACTCTAGTTTGTACCTAACTTATAAAAACTTGAAATACACTCATTAGTAACTCAAAATTGAATTTTTTTAAAATCAAAATAAGGTAGATTAGGCCTTAAACATGCAAACGACCAATATAAATCCTTAAGTATATTTAAGAATAAGGTAAAAATTGCAATATTAAGTATTTAAAAAGTATCTTTACCCAATTGAACTTAATAGATTTTATCATAGGTCCCAAGCATTAATTACCTCTCAGTCTCATAATATTTATTACACTATTTAAATTAAACTTTAAGCACAAAGCATACATCATATTTCAATCTCAACATACATTAACCATAATAAACATTGAATATACATTAAGCATAAGAATTAAACCCATATGCATGAAATTAAATTAAATTAAAGTAAAAAGTAAGAGTTAATACATTCCTAAGCTACTTAGATTCATCCTAATACATAATATAGCCTAGCATGTTTATGATTACAAGAACATAACTCATAAAAAATTCTCACAAACATTATCCCAAATAAAATAGAAGAGATTTGAAAACCCCTAGTTTTGATCTTAAATCTCTTTAAATGCATGAACTCCACGAATAAGGCTTTTGTAATGGATGATGAATAAATAAATATTATTGGTGTTTTTGAATGTAATGAAATGATGTTGGACACTTAGAATGATAAAAAGATTATGAAAACATGATCAAATATAATGTTTTCCATGTCCCTTCAGGCCTATATACAATGGTATGCTACTTTTATTTCAATTGAATTCAAATTTTCTTTAAAGAGTTGAATCCTAATTAGATTTGAACACTGTGACACAATTGTGCTATTTAATTGCAAAGTGGTGTTGGAAGTGCAGATTCAACTCTGATTAATCTAGTATAGTTGTGCTACCATTCAACATAGCTATGTACTTCTTTGGCTAATTTGTTCACTCTTAGAGTCCTCTAACACAAATATGTCCAAGCTAAGCACGATTATGCTAACTTCCTCAATGACCTGTGGCACGACTGCATAAGCACCCAACATGGTTATGCTCCACCCTAATTGAAACTCTTTAATCTTTTCGCAATTTGACACTATTGTGCTCAACTTGCAGACTTCAATCCTTAGTTGAATTTGATTCCTTAAAGCACTTATTGTGTCAAAATCAACTTTTAAGTGTTTAAACCTTGCAAAATATGGAAAATAACATCAAATGCAACTAAAATTTACTAAATCCTAATTAAATATAAATTAATAAATTATTAATAATTTCTAAGGAAAAATAAACTTAACTCTATTTTGATTAAACTACTAAATCCTAATTAACTATTAAAATTAAGTACAAATCACTTTTAAATTCAAAATTACTTTGATAAAACCTAATTAGACATAATTTAACCTAAATTAATCAAATAATTACATAATAATACATAAAACTAAATAAATGTTAACTCAAAATATACTTAAATTAAGGGTTTGGCAACTCTCCCACATTTAGAGTTTTGCTTTTCCTCAAATAAAGGCTTCATTAACATTACAAATAATGCAAATTAAGGAATTTCACAAAGTATAACCACATTTAAATGTACTTAGTACGTATTTAACATGGTTCTTATGCATCAAAATCAAACTCATAGATTATAAGTAAATTCAAATAATTTAAATGTTAGAAGCCTCTTAATCCTAAAGAATGATAGCTAACTAATTATAATTTTGATAATTTAATTTCTATTAAGACTGAAAACACCCTTTTCTATAGGTTTACTTAATAGTGTTCAATGGGTGCATTTTACACTCTTTCCCACTCTCTCTATATGTATGTGTAAGGAATGTGTTTTACACTTTATCTCATTTTTTAATTTTTAAATTATTGTTGAGTGCATTTTATGTGTTATATCACTTTAACTACTTTATCTTATCTTAGCTCGGTAAGTGCATTTATATGTTTCATCTCTCCTCTTTTGTACTTATTAGTTCTACCATTAACCATAAAATCAAATGTGATTCTAAGATTTACTAATTTAAGATAATCTCTATAAGATAATATTCCACATCTTTTCATTCACTTAAAAAAGTACATTTTAAGTTAAATTTAACTTTAGTGCTCAACCTTAACCTCTAACTTTAATACGCAAGCACTAAGTTTATTAAGTTGTGATCATACAAAGAAAATTCTACCTAATATACACAACTTATATATGAATGAATGCAAAAACATATAAAGTGGGAAAATATAAGTTAAAATTTAATAAGTTTTAAGCATTATGGCATAATTAACTTTTTACTAAACCGAATATAGATTTAAACAATTTATAGATGTAAACAAATTTAAAATTTCTCAAAAAAAATCAAATTAACTAAATCTAAGCTAAAGCAAAAATAACTAAATGATAAGAGATACTTCCTCCACACTTGAGTTAAACATTATCCTCATTGTTCCTATTTATGTCATCATTAATCTTCATTCCCCATCAATTAACATACATTAAGAACATGAAATTCAATTTCATGGATAATATAAAACTAAAAATCAGAAATAACTAGCACTAAAACTAAACAAAGGTAAGAAAATGCTTAGGTTATCTCTTAAGAAGTGTTTTTTTTATAATGGTCCTAAGCTAGATTATTGCCATTTTATTTTGATGATTAAGGCATGTATTCCAAATAAGTGCTAGCATTCTTTGTGAGAAAAATATCCTTCTTGCAATTCCTTCTTATTATGCCATTTACTATTAGATCCTCACACCATATTACAAAGATGACTTTAAGGTGGTTTTGATTTAATATGTTAAGTTAGTTTAATTGAGTTCCCTCCCTCTATCATTTTTAGCTTTGAAATTCGCATCCTTTGCATTAGTTTTGTTTCAACCTTGCCTTTTTGCATCCTTTTTCTTTAAGCTCATCATCATTCATAACTTCAATCTTTATGCATATGTCTTCATCTTAAAGTTTTTAACAAGCATCACAAGATTGGCTTTTCTTTACAATGTGTAATGTGATAGTCCCATTATGAACATCATTAATGATAACTTTAGTGGTGTAGAGGAATGGAATACGTGATATGAGTGGATGAGCTACATCTTCTTTAAAGTCTAAGTTGACAAAATTTGTTAGGAACACAAAATCACCCATATGCACATTAACATCCTTTACAATAATCATAGATTTTCTAACAAACTTGTCTATTAATTCTAAACTCATATTGGTTGGACATACCGCTTTCAATCTAAGCCTCTTAAAGGTTAAATAAGCCTCTTCATATGGCATCTTCTTCACTGTTTCCTTCCATAATTTTAGGCTTTTATATGAGTATAGTGTTACAGTGCAAAATAATTATCAGTTATATTATGGCCATGAAAAAACATTATTACACAATGTGACTATGTTCACACTATGTGGCTTTCTTGTCTTTTGACCATTTAAATGGATCATTTCTAGCAATTATCTTTAGTTGAGTTGGTCAGAAGCTTATATTTTACTCTTGGTTGTAATCACTTTGAGTTGGTTATTCATATTATATGAAATATCTTATATTATGTAACACAATGGTGATTGGTTTTAATTTGTTACCAACACATTTAATGGGAAACCAAGCTCCTTTTTAACTTAAAACCTATAACATTACAAGTTTAGCAAACTATCATTCCTTTTGTGTCTCGTTCAACTTGACATGCTTGGGTGTGATTTTTATAAGCTAAATACTAATGCTTTAGTCATTTAAGATCCTCTATGTGTGTTAGTCTTGGGCTTGTCATTTGTAATAGTATAGGCCAAGTAATGGTATTTGTTAGTAAAATATATGATTTTAGGCTAAGTATTAAACTTGGAAAAGCACAAACTATGTTGCATAAAAGAAAGGGTTCCATTCCATCGTTTGTTGGTTGAATAAAACTATGCTAGTATCATGTCTCAAGTCCAACACCAGTCCAATGGTTATGTTATATATAAATGTAATCTTGTTTCTAAGGATATTCTCTATTTCTCTTTTAATTTTTTTTATTTCTTTTAAATTTATTCACAGAGTAAAGAGGGTAATAAAGTTGCTAATGGAATAGCTAGATGAGTACTTTATGAGAAATTTACAAAAATGCTTAACTTTTAAACTTTTCCACCAAAGTGCTCCCAGTTTCATATATTAGACTTTTACCCCAAGCTCCTTTTCTTTTGTGCCCCTTTTCTATTTTTATTTTCTTTTTCCCCTTTTGTTTTCTCCTTTTTCATTTCTTTTTTCTTCTCCTCTCATTCTTTTTTCCTTTTTCTCTTTTTTTTATCCTTATTTTTTATTTCATTCTTTTCCTTTCTCTCTTTTTATTTATTTTTTTATTCTCTTATTTTTTTTCCTTTTCTTCTTTTTTTAATTTGTTCTTTTTCCATCAATTTTTCTTGTTTTTATTTTGGTTTTGTTTTTGTAAATTTTTCAAAAAGAAAATTTTTGTTTGTGTTCATTCACCAAACACTTTATTTTTAATTCAATTTCACTTGCTTTATAATTTTTTTTTTAATTTTCAAACAACAGTTTAGCCTTATACATACACAATGAGGACTAATATGCCAAGTTCTCATTTCCTATCTTATTCTTACCTCATTAGAAGTTATGAAATGAGCTTAGTAACAATAATAATGAATATGCAAATATAGTATAATTTTTTTGTCTATAAATTCTTTAAAATTTGATAAATTATATGTATATATACATACACACACTGAATGTATTCTAAAATAAAATAAAATAAAAGCATATTTTCTTCTTTTTTCCCTCATTTTTTTGTTTCATTTTTTTAATTAATGGAGCAATTGCCAATATTATTGGCTTGTATTTGCATATTTGTTGGAGATTACATTAAATGTCTCATTGAATAAATTTTTAAACATTTTATGATATTTATTTTTTTAATTTTATGAGCTCTTGTGTTACTTTTATACTAGTGTTTCTTTGAATAGTTAGGAATATTCTTCATGTTCATTTACATGGAAAAGAAAAAAATGAAAGATGACATTGATCCATTTTTTTGTTATTTTTCTTTTTTGGGCATCAGAGTTAAAATTCTTTTTGCATACTTTAAAGCCCAAAAATCCCTATTATTCCTCCCATTAGTTTAATTTAATTAACTGGAAAATTATTTAACCTATTGTTATTATTATTATTATTGGACTCACACTTATGAAAAAAGTGAAAACAATCTCCCTAAGTGTGATTTCACTGTTCTTAATTTTGCTTTCACATTCTTATGTCTATATTACTTGAAAATTACAAGTGTTCTTCTAATTTATTTCAAGGAAAAGAAAAACTACATTTTTACTTTCTTTTCTTTTTTATTAATAAGTGATAAGGTGCATAATAAAAATAGAGTAATTATTTTTTTAATCATATGAAAATTTATAGCATTGGAAATTAAGTTCTTATGTGAAAAAATGTGTAATTTGAAATTTTTTTACTCTTTCTTTCATTTTGTTTTTGTTTTCACAGGGTTATGGCAATGTTAATGAAGTTTTTGTAGACTTTTGATACAAGTGTTTGATAGTGACCCATGCCCATGGTTGGCACATGCCAAAATCTTCTATAACTCCAAGTTTATTATTGTTGCCTTTTTTTAAAATGATCTTTAAGGTATTAAAGATGCCAGTGATTATGAAAAGGAGGTCGATGCTTTTGTGTGTTTTCAATATAGCATTGGTACTGAAAAAGTTTTATAGAATTTTGTTGTAGTATATTTTGCTTTGTTTATATTTTTATATTTTTTTTATATTTTTGGTTTCTTTTAGGTTGTTGATCTTGTTTTTAATGTGTTATTTTTTAATGTGAAGAGAAATTATATGAGAATATTGGTGATGTTTTCAAGATTATTGATTCTGCTCTTAAAGTTATTACCAGATTAAGTACATCATATTGTTTTTGTATTTTTATTTTTTTATGATATATATATATATATATATATCTGTGTGTGTGTGGTTTATATTTTTATTTATTGGATTGAAAAGGGTGTTGAAAAAGATGATGTTGTTTTTCTTTCTATTCAGTCTGGTGGTGGTGGTTCTATAAGAGTTAAAATTCCTATTATGGTATATATTGTTTTTCTTTGTCAGTTTTTATTTTTTATTTTTTTTAGACTAGTGACTTGAAAGTTTATGAATGTGAAAGTTGTTAGTCCATTCTCTATTATAATAAATAAAACAAGTAATGATTTCAATCCTTTTAAGTATAAGATGTATTAAAAACATATAACAAAAGTGTTCTAAAATGAATATATATATACACTTTAAAATTTATAGGTTTCCCATAAGCACTGTTGTGAGTGACCTGGTGTTTCTTGTTTTTGATTTCAAGGCTAATTAGTTCAGTAAAGGTCTTTTCGTTTTGTTTCTGAAGGACATGGAAACTTTATCGAATAGGGACAAATGATTAGTCTAGGGAGGAACGAGATGCTTTTTTTGATTTTGTGGAGTCGCCACCCAATTTTTAGAAAATTATATATATATATATATATATATATATATATATATATATATATACATATATACTTTAAAATTTATAAGTTTCCCATAAGCACTGTTGTGAGTGACCTGGTGTTTCTTGTTTTCAATTTCGAGGCTAATTAGTTCAGTAAAGGTCTTTTTGTTTTGTTTCTAAGGGACATGGAAACTTTATCGAATAGGGACAAATGATTAGTCTAGGGAGGAATGAGATGATTTTTTTGATTTTGTGGAGTTGCCACCCAATTTTTAGAAAATTAAGAAAAGAAAGGAACAACATCGGATCACTCAGCAAGTGTTGCCCCCATCAGAGATTTCTGAGTTCGGGGGATCACATATACTTTTTTTACTATTTCTCATTATACGATATTTGATGTATAGCTACAACAAAACCCTAGTTTTGGTAATAACAATTTGTATAGCATTCACACAATTCATCAGATAATGGAAGATAATAAAGCTGAAGATATTACTATTACATCACTTTCCTAATAAAATACATATAAAAGGAAAAAGAGATTGCAAAAAGGTAAATCTAACTTAGATATGATGAATCTACAAGGTAAATGCGACCATCCACATAACTTGCTCAATCACATGAATAATGAGATAAGTAATAGACACTCAATCAGTTGAAAGAGTAAGCAAAATGAAGATAATCATGCATGTTCATAGTGATTATTTATGCATGTTCGCAGTGATAGATGATGTCATCACTAGACCGAAAACATGATGACTTTATTTCAAGATATGAACTTTTCATATTATTAACATTTATGATGTGGTTTCATGTTTTAGAACTAGAGGATGTAGAATGATGATATGAAATGAGCATAATAAAGCATATATTATTCATATAGCATGCAAAATTATCAATCTCATCACACAAGCACAACAATATTCCCAAATGTTGGCGATAATAAAATAAAATACAATGTGATAAAATAAATATGCTAAAATGATTGTGTGGTCCCTAAACTCTACTAAGCTTGTGTGGGTTTTAAAGCTTTAGCTTCTAGGGATTATCAAGCTTTCCTCGTTGAGAGGTTCAAAATGATAACAGAATGATGCTAGTTTGTATACCTTTGAAGCATGCTTTAACAAAGATGAGGCTTGGTTTGATAGAAAAGAGATCTAATCTCCTAAGAAAAAGGTAGTAGGGGAGCAAAAACTATCTGGAAAGGGGTTTTCACCACCTTTGATTTGATAGATTTTTGAGTGCGTGTTTTTTCGCTTACTCTCCCTTCAAAATAGGGTGTGGAGGTGTCTATTTATAGTGAAAAAATGTATGGAATAGGGGGTATAATCATGGTCACGTGCATGTCCCTAGGATAGAGTGTGTGGCCATGTGAAATGCACGTGACTATGCACTTGCCAGTGCATGACCATGCATGCTCGCGAGAGGTTACATGCACCTTCACGTGTTACGCGCTTAATTTGAGGCTTACGTTGGCTTTTTTTAGGTTGGTTTCTAGGGATTTTAGGCCTTCTTGGCACAATTCCTAAGTCTGTTTTATCAAATTCGGCCTCAATTTTAGCACATGACACTTAGGGGTGTTTATGCACACTTCTGAGCAATACACGCTAATCCTCAGGTTATGTTGGACTATTCTGAGACCATTTTTAGAGGTTATAGAGCCTTTCAAACTTGTTTTCAAAGTTTGTTTTGTCTAGTTTGGCTTTAATTTTAACGCGTGACACTTAGGGGTGTTTATGACTTTACACGCACTTCTAAGCAACATGCGTTGATTCTCAGGTTGTGTTAGACTATTTCAGGACCACTTTCAGAGGTTTTGGAGCTCTCCAGACATGTTTCCAAGTCTGTTTTATTAAAATTGATTTCCATTTTTTCATAAAGTTAGGTTCCAGTTTAACAAATTGAGTGTTCCGAGAAAGGAATTCTCAAAATAAGCTTCTCATTGTTCTGATAATTCATATGTCATAAGGTCAGAGCATAATTTAATGGCTCAATGACTAATTTTGTACACTGATAGGGTCGGTTAGGTTTTTTAAGGTTGCACACTTCAGAGGTGTTATGAACGAATAGACTCTAGTCATCTTGGAGGTTCATTTTATCATTAGACCTTTTTGGGGACAATTAAAGTTAAGGTATGACAGTTGCCTCCTATTTCATATGTGTTGTATAGCCACCTAGCGCTAGTGTTAATACACATAAAGCAAATGCAAAGGTGCAAAAAAATATTTTCTGAAGAGAGAGGTACTTACTTAGGTGTCATTGTGATTCAATTATTTGGATATTACCACTATAACTTTTTCAGGTGTCAGGTGAATAAACAGATGCTACCACTATAACTTCTTTAGGTGTCCGATGAGCAAAATCATGCCACTATAACCTCTTTGAGTGTTAAGTGAATAGAATTATGCCATTATAACCTCTTCAGGTGTCAAGCGAATAGAATCATGCCACCATAACCTCTTCAGGTGTCAGACAAACAAAATCATGCCACTATAACCTCTTCAGGTGTCAAGTGAATAGAATCATACCATTATAACCTCTTCAGGTGTCAGGCAAATAGAATCATGCCACTATAACCTCTTTAGGTGTCAGGCGAATAGAATTATGCCACTATAACCTCTTTAGGTGTCAGGCAAACAGAATCATGCCACTATAACCTCTTCAATTGTCAAATGAACATAATCATGCCATTATAACATCCTCCAGTGTTAGGTGAACATATTATTATGATTGATGTAATATGTCATTCTCTTTTATTCTTAGTTAGTGATGATGCAGTGATGACACAATGATGATGCAGTAATGATGCAGTAATAATGATGTCATTACTTAATGTGTTGCATATGTTATTTTGATGATTTTGAGTAGGGTATCCTTTCGATAATTCTTCCTTTTTTTTCTTCTTTCGAGAGGTATTGAGTTTTTGAAAGTGGTGAGACCACAAGTGGTGTCCTTAGATAGATGTAGTCCTCATCAATGTACTTTCATATGGGTTTTGTGCATGTCTTATGTTCAAATGGAGGCTTAGGATAAGAGAAATGAGTATGCAAAGTCTTAAAGTGTGCATGCAACTGTACAGGAGCACGTGGAGGGGGGGAAGTGCGTGTAGCTACGCACCTCCCCCTCCCTTTTCTACTTAAGACATGCATTTTTGAGGTTCGAGGAGCTTCTTCTAGCCTTTTGTAAGTGTTTTTCATCTTTTCTTAATCCTTTTTGAGTTTCTAGTATTTTCTGCTTTGTGTTTTTACTTCTGAATTTTTATTTTTCTCTGCATAAGATGAAGTTTACTGACATTTTAAAGGGTCTGGAGGATATCTTTTTGGATAAGGAGGGTAACTTTATAGAGGCCACTAGAGCAGGGACTTCCATTGTGGGGGCTAATATTGATGGTTCGTCTAACACTTAGGATCCTTAGCTGTCTAAGTTTTCTCAAGGAGACTTAATTCCTATGATTTACAGTCTAGAGACTCACGCTTAGGCTCATAATCATTGCTAGGTAAGTCTATCTTTGCCCTTATTAATTAGCTATCTTGCTATTTATTTTGTTGTATGAGGTTTTTATAGTTATAGCTCTATAGTACTTGTTATAACTGTCTGTTAAGTCATAACTTTATTATGAATGCTGATAGCTGATAACTCTTACTTTATTTTCTTATTGTGATTGTCTACTAGTGTTTGCCATGATGCTTTTCTTTTTGGCTTTTTTTATTATTCGTATTAAATAACAAAAAAATTGTATTAGTATTTATTAATTTTATAAATGTTTGATAGTGTACCTATTATTTGTAGCCCCATAGGTCTGTTATTATGATGCCTGGTAGTTTTAGGTTAGAATATATTATTATGGTATTTCATTATGCATGAAGTAGATGATCGCAGGGAAGGGCTGTGACGGGGTTGTTGCTGCATTATCTTATGACCTGTATGCCTCGAGTTAGATTGCTATGTATGCATTAATATAGTGATGGATGGACATGACATATACTTCCATTTGCCTGTTGGGGAGATGACCATCACTCCTTTAGATTTTGCTACTATTATAGGCTTGAGCTTTTCTAGAGAGCTCGTTCCCTTTAGCAAGGAGGAGCATTCTTCTACGGTAGTAAGGAGGTGCCTTACCATGGAGTTACTTGGGGTGGCCACTCCAATGAAGTTTAGTATCCCATACCTCACTCATTACATTAAGTTTGTCTCTTCCATGAGAACGATGTACGATGATGGTCTTGTTTCAATAAAGTAGTTAGCTCATTGCTTTTTGTTCTACTTGGTGAGTGTTGTTATCTTCTTGAACCCTTCAGGTATAGGTATTCCATGATTGCTACCTGTTATGAGGGATCTAGATGGCTTGTTGAGGTATTGTTAGGGTGCTACCACTTTTGCCCATATGTACTCAAGCTTTGATGCAGCATGTCAAGGTAGCTTGAGGATTTGCAAATGCTTATTCATGCTGGATGTGAGTAGCAATTCTTGTGTCTGTTCTTTTGCTCTTTATCTTTAATTTGTTATTTTTAACTTCCTGGTTTTGATAGATCTAGGCTTATAAGTTTAGGGTTCTCCCTCATCTAACCATCGAGCATTTCTTAAAGGATGGCTTTCCTCATTATTCTTGCTAGATCATGAGGACTACTGATTTAATTGAGGATTATATAGTGGATTGGGACTACATAGGCAAGTTGTCCCCTGATTAGGTATGTTAGACTCTTATTGTGTTGGTTATTTCTTTTTTTAGAGATTCTTTGTTCATTCTTGCCTTTTAAGCATATCTTCCTTTACTAATGGGTGGCGAGATCACATTGGACGATAGAGATAATGATTGCATGGCAGCTAACGAAGAGACAAGTGTTGCTCTTCAGCCTTACTGGCAAAGTGTGGTATTTAGGCAAGACAGTCCATCATTGGTGGGATGGTCCATTTTCTAAGAGAGTCCCCATTCCTCCCCCTGGTGATATATTTTGGGGCCATAAGCTTAGTGGTGATAAGCTTACTGCTACCATGATGGGATGCTCCTCTGAGAGTCTCTTAGAGGGTGCAGGCTTGCCTTATGCTGATGTGTTGATCCCTCAACTTATTGACATTGTGGCTAGTGGAACTTTTCCTCCACCTCTACCTCCTTAGGTAGATGCATCTCATCCTTTATATTTGAGGACCAAGCCATCACGCAAATCGTCGAGATTTGCTTCCTCCGATCCGATAGGCTTTTTTTCATGTTTTGTACAAGTATATTATAACTTTATTAGTAATAAATAGTAATTGACACAAGTTTTGAGAGCTTATCTACAGTGGTAAGGATCTTGTCAGAAGAGATCTAGGACCCGTTTTGAGGAGAATAAGGGCATATTCCATACTGAGGTGACTACCCATGCTAGCAGTGTGGCTTCTAGTAGTACTATTCTCGAGGACTTGACGATTTAGCCATCCTTGGCTTTGCTTGGGATAGATATCTTTGGTAGAGTAGTGCATTTTGATTTTCCTTGCCTTGGCTTTCCTTAGTCGAGTGTTGCTCCTCCTAATGCTACTCATGTTCATATTTTATTTCACTCATTTTGCCTTTGTTTCATTTATTTGGTAAGTGATGATCAACTTATTTGCTTGCTTTTATAGATTCTCCTCTCCTTTAGTCAGACTGGTATACCATTACAAGGAGTGTGCAACAATATTTTTTAGAGTTTATGACCGCTCAAGGGTATATATAAACAGTGGGGTTTAGCGCAAGTCCAAGATTTTAGCAACTACGACACTGTTTGGGCTCAAGGCCCTAGAAAAAACACTAACCATTGTCACAAAGACATGGCGTGGAGATAAGGAGTCACCACCCAGGGTAATAACTGGGACAAATCGAAAGGTGGTACTTAATTCTCCAAAAGAAAGCTAGCACCACAACCAGGAAATTCTAGGAATGGAATACTAACTTCTTTCACTCTTATGTTCATTTAGATTTATTTTATGAATTACAATTTTTTTCTCTAGTTACATGCAATTTTATTTAAACCTTAATTCAACATCCATCTAACCCAAAAAGGCAACATGTCATAAAATTACATGTAAAAAATGCATACAAAAGGCAGCAGCGTCCCTAAGTCTAAACTATGTTAATTTTATTAATTCAAATTAGCTAATTCTACATATTTTATTTACAAGTGAATTGGACTAGGGATGGGCTTACATGTTAATAAGTGAGCTTAAGTCTATTCATTTTAATTTCAACTAAAAATGGGCCTATAGTCTACAAATTCTTAAAGAAATGAATTAATTAGTGGGCCTAATTTTAATTAAGTGATGTGATCCTAATTCTATTTATTTTAAAAGAAATGAAATTAATGGGCTGAGCTATGTCTAAATTAATTTTAGTCAACCTAAAAAAGGGCCTAAGTCTAAATTAACCTAATAGGCCTAAGTTGATTTTAGTTAGTTAATCTAAACCATTTTAAAGCCTATTTTTATTTAATGGGTTTGGATCCTAAGGTGGGCTTGGGGCCCAAATCATACAAAAATAAATAAACAAGTCCAAAAACATAAAAAAAAAATATCAAAACAATCAAATAAAAAGATCAAACAAGTAATTAAATTATTTCTTCTAACAAAACCCTAATTTTAATTAACATGCAGCGTAAATTAACCTACTGCCTCTATTGATTTTAATTAGGCTTTACGAAATTAACATAATTTACTAATTAATTTTAATAGTGTAGAAAATTAAAGAATATTCACTATTTCCCACTATTTGGGTCATTACAATCTACTGTACAGAAATTAAAATCAATTTAACTACAACCCAAAATAAAAGTATTTTAATTAACATGCAGCGTAAATTAACCTACTGCCTCTATTGATTTTAATTAGGCTTTACGAAATTAACATAATTTACTAATTAATTTTAATAGTGTAGAAAATTAAAGAATATTCACTATTTCCCACTATTTGGGTCATTACAATCTACTGTACAGAAATTAAAATCAATTTAACTACAACCCAAAATAAAAGTAAATTAAAAGAATGCAAAAATCATAAATCCTAAATCGTACGAGAGTTTTACAAATCTTAATCCATGGTATCCCATGGATTCTTCAATGTAATCACTACCAAAATCTCATTTCAAGCTCATCCTTAGAGTACCACTGAACATTAATCAAAATAAATAAAAAAATAAAAATTAATCAGTAATGAATTAAACAAAAATAAAATAAAAAAAATCAAATCAAAAATAAAGAGAAAAGAGAAAAGAAAAGAGTAGAAGATGTTATGCAAATGTTATTTGAATGCCCCTCAGATTGAGATTATCATCGTTTTGAGATTGACTCTATTATTTTTTCTTGATTCTCTAGACCTTCAAAGCAAAGATCGTAGTTTTCTTTTGCAATAATTAATTTTTCTCTAGTTTTTTTAAAAGCTTTTTTTTTTCTAGGGTTTTCACACAACTTTTCTTTTCATACCCTTATAGCCTTCCCTTCTAGCTTTTAAAGCCAAACCTAATCACTTTAGTTCCTATCATCACGTAGGAAGTTGCTTGATAGTTGGGAGTGAAAAGGAGACTAGTTTGCATTTTAGTTTTGAATTTTCAAACTCAGGATAACAAAATGAAAAATGATAAGATTTTAAAAAATTAAACTCTAGACCAATGAAAAAAATGAAAAATGATAAAATTAGTGTAAAAAAATGCGTAAAAATCACTTTTTAGCGAAAATCAACATTCCATAATGTCAATTTTCACCCGTAATGTTGACTGGCATTACCTAATACCGGTCGGCATTACGTAACCAAAAATTTTTTTATTTATTTTTTAAATTATGAAAAAGGTCCTCATAATTTTTTAATTTTTGTAATCAAATCCCTAAAAAATAATTTTGCAATTAAATCCACAAAACGTTGCAATTTAGTCCTTTAAATTGTGAAACTCAACACCAGAAATCAATTCTCAATTAGATTTTCATCATAGGGGCTTTCATCCCACACGTGCACAATTGCATCCTAAAATTAGGTGTTTACAGTGTGTTGTCTTTATTGTACTTATTTATTTTATACACATGTTTTTTGTATACATGTATGATATGCAATATGTCATACAGGTTGAACATTATCACGCTAACCATGAATAGGAGTGGGAACATATGACTTATCATGATCGCATTAGTGAGCTAGAGTCACGGCTATCATCCTTCACGATGAATGATGATGAGCCCAGATCATATGAGGGAGATGCTTTAGCAGGATTGGTGCTTGCATTTGATGGTAGCCACAACCGATGTAGTTGTTTCAGGAGCTGGGTGTAAGACTTTTGGCTTATGGTTTGCTTTGTTGTATCATCTTCTTGAGGGTATGGACTTAAGGTGTTGTATCTGGGTGTTTGTCTTGCATATGTTGTATGATACTTATATGATGATGATTGTATATGCTTCTTGTTGTGTATCATTAATGATGTTTGCTATTACTCTTGCTTGCCTATTTTATTTTTCCATTTTTTGCTTAAGACGTCTCTTTTAGAGCTTTCTGCACTTAGTTAGGTTTTCAGTTTCTTCCCTTTTTTGCCTAAGGTGTCTCCTCTCAGAGCTCTTCACACCTAATTGGCCCCCTTTTCTTTTAGGCTTTAACGTTAATAATTGATCTTGAAGAGAGAGTTAGGAACTGTGGTCATGTAATGAAAAAAAATGCAAAGCATGCTTGATGTAATTCATGATGATAAAATGTGTTGCATTTTTTAAAGAAATTTTGCATAAATTGGCAATCATTCTCATTTCATTGAAGTCATTTAAGAAAAGCACAAGTACATTTATACAAATTTTGAACTCGAGGTTACCCATGTTCTTAACTAGCCTTCTCAGGTTTTCTAGTTAAGTATTTTCTCTCTTTCCCTAACTTTTGCTAGGTTGCCCATGCATGGTTTTCAACCTAACGAGAGGTCCCTAACTTTTGTTTGAGATGCCATTTTTAGGTTTTTAACTCAGCAGGATTTTTTTTACCTTAGACATAATATTTTTTTAAGCGGTTTGTATTGACAAGTTTGGAGAATTCGTTGCCTTCATAATCCATTAACTTGATTGACCATTTCGATAAGACATGTTTGACCAAGTATGGGCCTTCCCAGTTTGGCCTGAATTTCCCTTTTAGGTATGGAACATTCTACCTCATTTGCTTTAACACCTAGTCTCCTACTTTCACCCTCTTGTGTTTCACTTTCTTATTGAAGGTTTTAGCTAGTCGAGCCTGATACAAATGTGTATGGTATAGAGTTTTAAGTCTCCAACTTTCTAAGAGGGTGAGATTATCATGCCTCTATTGAGCCTATTGTACTTATGACAGTTTGGTTTAATTGCTACCTGAAGAGACTTGATTTCTATTTCAACCAAAAGCACTGCTTCTTATCTGTATACTAGCGAGAAAGTAGTTGCTCTGATCAAAGTCCTGACTATTGTTCAGTACCCCCATAAGGTTGGCAATCTATCTACCCAATCTCGGTAATCTATCGACAAAATCTTCTTAGTGTTCTTATTTGCAACATCAATAGCCCCGTTTGCTTATGGTCAATAAGGAGAAGATTTGTGATGTTCCACCTTATAACTCCTTAGTAACTCTCTAACTTCCTTTTGGAATTAGACGTGTCATAGATGATTTGATAAGGGATCCTATATCGACATAATATATTTCTTTTTATGAATTTTGCCACATGCTTAGCTCTTATCCTTGAGAATGATTTTGCTTTGACCCACTTTGTGAAGTAATCCACTACCATTAAGATGAAACTGTGTCCATTCGAGGCTATTGGGTGGATTTCCCTAACTATGTCTAGTCCTCATGCTGAGAAGGGCCATGGAAAGGAGATGTTGTGCAATTCTATTTAGGGGAGGTGGCTAACATTCCCGTGAATTTGACACTTGTGGCATTTCTTTATAAATTGGATACAGTCTTACATCATTGTTATCTAAAAGAACCCTTATCTTATTAGTTTCTTAGCTAGGATTACTCCATTCATGTGCGGACCATAAACACCCTCGTGTATTTCTTTTATTGCTCTTGTAGCCTTAGTTTCATCTAGACATTAGAGTTCTAAACCATCCAAGGTTCTTCTATATAGCACACCCTGGTGCAATGTGAATTTTGATGTTAATCGTCGAATGACTATTTTATCTCTTTCATTTATTTGATCAGGATAGGCTCATTCCTTTAGATATCTCTTAATGTTGTAGAACCAGGTTTTTTCAGCTATTTTTGTCTGTGCTATTCTGAAGTTCTTATAATAAGGTTATCCCGATCTGAGTAGGATTAAAGGCTTCATAGGCATTTTAGATGGTCCTTCTTATACTGATGCTAGGGAAGCAAATGAATCAGCCATCTGATTGTGATTCCTGGGGAGATGAAGGAATCTACATTTTTAGAAGGACATGGTAAGTGGCCTTAAGTGGTCTAGCTAAGGCCTTAAGTGTTGTTCTTTTAATTCCCACTCTTCTGTGGCATGGTTGATTACTAGCATGGAATCTCCAAAGATTTGGACTTTTGTAACATCCAGGGATATTAGTGCTTGTATTCCAAGTGTGCATGCCTCATATTTTGCTTTATTATTTATGAATCTGAATTCGAGCTTTTTAGCCATTAGTACTACTTCACCTTCTAGGGATTGTAATATGATACTGACTCTTACGCCGAACTGATTAACTACTCCATCAAAGTACATACGTCATCCTTAGATTTTGATGACTGAATTGAGGTCATTTGGGAGGTCTAGTTGGATTTCTTCTAAGTCTGGAATGAGGTTGAGAGCTAAAAATTCAGCCACTGCTCTTCCTTTTACTACCTTCTTAGTTAGATACTACACATCGAATTCTGTTAGTAGCATAAGCCACTTGGCAAGTTTTCTCACTAAAGAAGGGGCTTCGTAGAGGTACTTCATTAGGTCCATTTTAGACATAGCTTGAATTCTATAGGATTGAAAGTAATATATGAGTTTCTTCATTGCCTATACTATTGCCAAACATATATGTTCAACTTGGGTGCACTTCTCCTTATAAGGCAGTATCTTCTTGTATAAGTAGTAGACTATGTGTTCTGCTTTTGTTTCTCCCCTTGGGCTAACATTGCACTAATTATATTTCCTTCAATGGCCAGATACAAGGTTAAAGGTATCCCTGATTTAGGTGGTTTTAGAATTAGTGGGTTGGCTAAGTAGTTCCTCATCTTGTCGAATGCTAATTGACACTGTTCATTCCATTCAATTGGATGATCCTTTCTAAGTAGCTTGAAGATCAGTTTATACACTGCTGTTAACTTGGCGATGAATCTATTGATGAATTATAGTTTCCCCAGAAACCCTCTAATTTCTTTCTCTATTTTTAACACTAGCATCTCTCTGACTACTTTTGCTTTATTTGGATCCATTTCTATCCCATTTTGACTGACAGCATACCCCAACATCTTTTATGAAGTGACCTCGAATATCCATTTCTTTGAATTAAGCCTGAGACTATACTTTTTAACTCTTTTGAGAAATTTTTTGAGGTCTGATAGGTGTTCTTCCTTAGTTTTTAATTTGACCATCATGTCATCAACATACACCTCTACTTCTTTATGTATTATGTCATGGAACATTGCAGTTTCTATCCTTTTGTAAGTCACTCCCATATTCTTTAGTCTGAAGGGCATTACTCTATAGCAATAAGTACCCCATTTTATTATGAAAACTATCTTCGCTTTGTCAATAATGGCCATTAGGATTTGATTGTACCCAAAGAATCCATCTATAAAGGAGTACATTGCACATGTGGTGGTGCTATCAACTAGTATATCTATATGAGGTAATGGAAAATTATCTTTCGAGTAGGCCTTATTCAGATCTCTATAGTCAACACATATTCAAACACTTCCATCTTTCTTTGGTACTAGAACCACATTTGCTAACCATTCTGGATAGTCTACTACCTCTAGAAATTTTTCCTTGATATACTTCTTGATGTCTTCTTTCACTAACTGGGCCCATTCTAGTCTAAGTCTTCTCAGTTTTTCCTTTATGGGTTTGCACCCATCTTTGGTAGGAATAAAGTTTTGAGCAATGTCTCTGTCAATACCAGGCATATTTTCATACATCTAGGTAAATACTTTTGAATATTTTATTAATATTTTTCAATTTCTCTCCTCTTTTGAAGGGTAACATCTCTCGAAATATGTAGAATGTGTGGTTCAGATTTCATGCCAATGTTAAAATGATTTAATGCATATGGAATGAATGTCAAATATGTTAATGTTTTTACTAATGCAATGCACACTAGCATCAAGAAAGACATCAAATAAGTAAACAAAATCTGGATGGTTCTGTCTTTGGATCATCCACTATTTGTATGCCTCATCAGTAACATTGTCCCCACTACTGGCAGTAAAATGGTGGATGATTCTCTTCCCCCATGTCATTCTGATGTGAACCACAAACTTTTATTGTATTATGTATCCAGAGAAATCTGCAAGCTCAGAAGGTATGTGTTATTTCTCATTGAACTGTCTTTTCACTAGTGTTGGATAGTTTTAGGTGCATGACTTGAATCTTGAGATTGGCACATAGTTGACATATGTGCAAAGAGTCATATGTTTTACCTTCCACCATGGACACATCCATCTCACTTGGTATTTTAGCATATCCTTCATGCACTCGACCTATTCTTTGGCTGTGATATAGGCTAAGCATCCATGAACATCGTTGCAGTGTCTCTCTAGGTGATTCCTAGGTTGGTATCTTATCCAGTTACCTGCAGGTTTGTCAAGCAGGCTTAGCTTTTCTTACAACCATATTTGAACCAATAAAGAGCTCCCAGTATAGTTTACAATTTTCCCATTTTTTAGGTTCCCTAATCCTTAAATGATCTCTACTAAAATCAGTGGTAAGGGAGTCATTATGCATTCTATTCCTTTGACGACCTGGAGTATCCTATTGTAATAACCCTAGTTTTTAAATTATTTTATTAAATAATGAGATATGTAGTGTTAATAAAATTTAAAAGTTAAATTTAATTGTTTTACTATTTTATGATTAATAATTATTATTTTATGTTTGATAATATTTTCAACATAAATATTTTATTTTAAAATTTATTATTTTGGATGGTAATATTTTAATAATATTAATTTATGTATATTATTATTTTTATCAACCTACATTATTTATTTTATTATTAAATTGTTATATTAGTATTATGGATATTATTATTTTTAATAAATTATATTATTTGGATTGTTATCATCATTATTTATTTTTAATTGTTTATGTAAGCGTTATTTTATGTGTGTATTTATTATTGTGGTTATTATTTTCATTATTATTATTAGTAGTATTATTTTTATTGTTTAATATTATTATGAATATTATTTTATTAATAGTATTAATTTTAATTATTGTTAATTTATTTTGTGCATGTGTGTGAATATAAATAAATATATATATATATATATATATATATATATATATATATATATATATATATGAGTGGTGGAGATTAAATAATATAAAGAATTAATATTATAGTATATACTTTTAATATATAGTTTATTTACTATATGTGTGTGTGTGTGTGTGTGTATACATTTTCAACAGGATGAACCAATACAGAACCCCTCCCCTTCCATTCAATCTGGTCTGTTCCTTGTCGGTGTGCCTCCCACACCACTGGCCGACCACCACCACCTTCAACCATCATCACTGCCATCTGCTTTCTCTTCTTCATCATCGACAACAGTAGGAAACGATAGCAACAATAGCATAGCTTTCCTCGCCATCACTCCATTCTTTGGCCACCTATGCTTGCCCCTCCGGTGATGTTTAACTCCCTGAGTCACGAGGAAGATGAATCCAAGCTTCCTTCAAGCTGGAATTCGATCATTTGTGAGTTTTCTTAAATTTTTGGTTTTTGGCTTTTAGGATTTTCTAATTTTTTTTAGTTGATTTTTGGGTGATTCTTGCTATCTTCCTTTACAAACTTTGATCATTAATGCTCAAGCTTCATGAAAATATTTTTGTTATAATTTTTGGAATTTATTTTAATTTTGGTGAATTTTTTATTATTTTAATATTATTTAATGAATTTTCGTAAATAAATAAATTAAATTATGAAATTGGTTAAATTATTGTTATTATATATTGTTATTAATTTTGATGTTAAGAAATTAATTATTGGGTATTTTATATAATTTTTATGAATATTTTTAGTTTATATAAATATTGGATAATTGAGTTAAATGAGTATTTTGTTAGAATTTAAATTTTAATTGTGTGTTTTAGTTGATATTAAAATGTTATTTGATGATAAAATAATTTTTATGAATTTATATAATTTTTTATGGAATTTTATATAATTTATGTGTATTTTGAATTATTAGGTTAAATATGTACTTTTGTTGAAATTAATGGTTAAATATGAGTTTTAGTTGATATTAGTATTTTATATGTTGATTAAATAATTTTAATGATTTTGTATAATTTTTGAGGAAATTATTTAGTATATTGGATATTTTGTATTATAGGGTTAAATATGTAATTTTGTTAAGATTATAGTTAAACATTATGTTTTAGTTGGTTTTATAATTATTTAAAGTATAAACATGATTTTTACAAATTATTTAATATTTTTAACTAATTAATACTAATTTTTGAAAATTATTTTTAAATATATATTATTTACAATTCGGGTGATAAAAAAATGGGTTTTAAACTAATTTTATAATATAATTAAACGTGAACTTTATTATGTTATGTTGAATGATTGTAAAATTGAATTTTTATTAACATTATATAATACTTGAGATTTTATTAGTTAAATTGTGACAATTTTGGAATTTTATGTAAATAATAAGTGTATGTGTTCTTTTGAGATTAAATGTGTATTTTATTATTTTTGTGATGCTAAATTGTGATTTTAAATATTATTTACAAAGTATGTTAATTTAATTGTAAAATGGAGATTTTATTCCATTTATGAATTTTATTATCAAATATTATTTAAATTTGACTTTTATATTTTAGTTGGAAAATAAAGGTTTTTAAATATTTTATTTGATTTTTTGATGATTTTATTATTTTACTGTTAATATTGTTGATTTGTGAATTGTGAACCTCGGTTAGGGATTTGTGGAGTTTGGGGTCCCAACCCGAGGTGTTGTGCTTTGAGATTTTAGAAGTGTGTTTTCTGTGCAGGATCGGCCCTACTTTTGTAAGGAGATGTCCATTTTACAGAAGAGACTCTGCCAAAATTTCGGTAGATTTCTCATAAAACATGACAACTAGTCCGAGTCTAGTTTTGAATTTTTGATTGAGTCTTTCTATAATAATCCTAGAAGCGTAGAGTTAGAAATTTATTCTGATGGTTGTTGCTATTTTATTTTTCTAGCTACATCGAGACCAAAGCCTAACGGACCAGGCTCGTCGAGTTTGTCTTGTAGAACACTAATCAGTGAGTTATTATATTGTATATATATGCATTGCATATAGGATGCCTAACTTGGGATATTTCATTTTCATTATATGCTTTTAAAAGTGATTTAAATTATAATATGATTTGGTATAATTTTAGTTTATTTTTAGTATACTTTGATGTATATGTCTACATATTTTCTATATACATTTTCAATATTTTTGGTATATTTAGGGTTTATTTTGTTATATGCATGCTAGGTAATTAGGTTTATTTTTAGTATATTTTAGTATATATATACATGTTTTAAATGTGTATTTATTCATAATTGTTTTATTAAATGATTAGCATACTTTAGATATATTCTTAGTATATTTTAGATATATTCCTAAATAAATGCATGTCATATTATTGATTTATACTTAAATTGTTTTTAAGTATATTTTTGTTATATTTTTTATATACTCCTAAATAACTGCATGTTTTCTTATTGATTTAAACATAGCATGTTTTTAGTATATTATGGGTTTATTTTAGTATATTTCATGATTGATTTGAATTTATTTTACATATATATATATACTTGAAATATACTTAGTTTATTTTGAGTATATTTTGGTATATATATGGTTTATTTTGTTAGTATGAATGACATTCTACATTATTTATTTTCTGGATGTATGATTTATTATAAATGAAGGATATCAATAGAACGTGCTACCTAGTGGGCAGCACTAGGACCGAGTATGTACTGGTGCGATAGATTTAGGTTTGAGTGAGGAATTTCTTATGGTAATTATGATATTCCTCATATTATTTGATTGATTCGATTGAGATGTGATATGAATGATGGTGTGATTGCTGGAGCTCAGTTGACCAAGTGTCTCAAGGCCAATCACACTGACAGTCAGACTGTTGGAGCTCGGTTAACTTAATTTCTCAGGACCAGTCTACTGTCCAGAATAGAATAAGTGATCTATTTGGATTTAAGTGAGCTTATATGGCTAGAGTAATGATATGGTTAATTGAGGTTGCAATTAATAGGGCTTTATTTAATCCTTCATGTATTAAAATAAATGTTTTCTGCAATTATTATATTCATTAAAGTAGAGTTGGCATTTGTGTGAAATGCGTGTATATGCATATATATATATAAGAATGCTTGAGATATGGTTAGATTGCATGTATATATAGTATAATAATTCACTCAGTAAGGTCTAACCCCCCTCAATTATTTTTTTTCAGGAGATCCTATATCGTCAAACCTTAGTAGTAGAGTTCTTCACCGATGTTCTTCCGTCCTAGCTATTTTATGTATATGTATATTTTGAACTCTGATTTGTATTCTAGAAACTGTAGTAGTAGTGTTATTGTATTAGAAGAGTACTGTTTTATTTGATACTTTAGACTTTGAGAATTGTATTTTAACACTGTATGAATATATATTTATTTATGAAAAGATTTTGAGTATCCATTTTTATATATTGATTCAAAAAATTTCAATTATGTCATATTCTTTTTATTTATTTATTGCATGATTTTATTTTTCTAAGGCTTGCTACGGGTTTCGAATTCAAAAGAATTCCTATTCCCTAACGTCGGTTATGACTTCTATTTTAGGTCGTAACACCTGTAATCTCCTACCCCATCATTTGAGAGGGTGAAATATTGCATAAAGAGGTAACATGCAAGGAGGTGTGCCCAAATTAAGGTACCAATCTTCTTAGTGGTGCAAGCAGTTAGAACTTGTATGGGAATCAATCATTTGGACTTGGTGACTAGTATGTCAAGCTTTTGTGTGCTTAGATCAAGAAAAGCAACTCTTAGTCCTGGGTATTTGATGTCTTGGTTGGTGAAAACTGCTTCTTTAGTCTTGTTGGGGGTTTACCCTGTTATGGTAGTGAAATCCTCATACAATGGGCATAGTTATATGGTGTTGAATTGGAATACATGCTCTTGAGGGTCCTAAAATGACATAGTAACATTCAAGTTCACAATCGAGGTACACATACTGGAATGTCTTAATGCATAGCATTATGTATGGCTACAAGCTCTTTCAGTCAGCCTTATCAAGGTTATGGAGGAAATGTCTAGTGATGCTAGTTTGGGCTTGGGGATTTTCGACTATGATGCCATCTTCAAGCAAGTCTTGGATCCTAGCTTTTAGTTTTACATTGCTTTGACAAGAAGATTCAGCTTCGTGATCACTCATGTTGTATTCTTGAGCATTTATCAAGGTTAGCTAAAATGAATGATGCATCATGTGTGCCTACAAAAGAAAAGGGTGAGCATGTATGCATGGAGTGGATGCAAAATTCTATGATGAAAGATGATTATTCCTATAAGAAATAGTAGTTAGTATGTGCTTATTTATATGTATGTTATGTATGCATGATTAAAGCTGGTTAGATTTTCCTACATAATGAACAAACCAATCACAAGTAAGCTTTTACTTTCAACCTTATTTCTTCAGGAGGTTATTCAGTCCCTTTCTTAGGTAGGTTTTAAACCTTTAGTCATTAGGGGACCATGTTTCTGCTCTCAGAACTAGGTTATTTTTATTTATATTGATTAGAACCAAAGGGTAAAATGAGGAATGATACTAAAATGTGCTTGAGGTAACCACATGATGTATATGTGAAGGTTAATTATCAGGCTTTAAATGATGTCTAGAGCTTGCATACACCCGTATGTATAAGACCAAGGTCAATTAAAGGGAGCCCGAGTTTTTACCCTCTTATTGATATTCGATATGTTTACCGGGAGTCATGAAAGTATCATTCGATAGTTTACAATTTGTTTTTAATGATATAAAGGTCTACAATCTAGTTAGATTCCTAACCCTTTTATTTGATTTGAAAAGGATAAGTGGACAACGTCTCATAGGTTCCGTCATCGAGGGATGTTATTATTTATTAGTTTACACAAAGTATTCAAGATAAGGTACATGATCCTTATCATTCCCTATGCTTTGAGTTTGCATGAAGTAGATGAGAATCATATGGTCCTATATGAAAATTCTATGAAAACTGACATTATGACATCATTCGATGATAGACATTGGGAGAGTCATGTTATTTTACAAATATTAGGTTAGACAGATAGTATTGGGACATGGATAGCATGCACAACTTGGTGGAATCCTAGTGGATGTTACTATTAGTTTATCTATATGAGCTAAGCTAGGGCAAAAGGCTAAGGGTTCCTTTAACAAGAATGCCCCCATATAACTAGGGTTGCGGACTCCGGTCAGTGAGTCTAGCATTTTTTTGATAACTCAGTTGCCCCCCGTTGGGACTTAGGTTATAGACTTTGGTCAGATGAGTCCAGTGAATGCATGAGTAAAGACTAAGGTAATAATATCATATTTTCGTCACTCTATGACTCGAGTGGAATTATGGTGGCAATGTCATTTAGTATTATCGAGGCTTTTAGGGACCAATGGTGCACGTGTGATGTGTAGTGCAAATGCATTGGTGAGGGGCTCTATACGATTGAGCATTGCATAATGAGAAATAGTCATTTTTTAATTAATCTCTCTTACTTAGAAATCCCCAGTGGAGTCACCATTGTGAGTGACCGTTTGGTTTTTTATTTTAAATTTTGAGCCTAATTGGTTCTGTAAGGGTCTTTTCATTTTGTTTCCAAGGGATATAGCAACTTTACTGAATAAGGACAAATGATTGGTCTCGGGATGAACAAGATGCTTTTTTTTATTTTATGGAGTCACCACTCGATTTTTAGAAAATCAAGAAAAAAAGGGACAATATTAGGTCACTCAGTGAGTATTGCCCCCAACAGAGATTTTTGGGTTTGGGGGATTGCATATACTTTTTTTTACTATTTCTCATTATACGATGTTTTATGTATAGCTACTGCAACACCCTAGTTTCGGTAATGATAGTTTGTACAGTATTTATACATTTCATCAAATAGTGGAAGATGATAAAGTTGAAGATATTACTATTACATCGCTTTCCTAATAAAATATATATACAAGGAAAAAGAGATTATGAAAAAGTAAATCTAATTTAGATATGATGAATTTGTAAGGTAAATGCAACCATCCATATAACTTGCTCGATCATATGAATAATGAGATAAGAAATGGACACTCGATCAGTTGAAAGAGTAAGCAAAATGTAGATGATCATGCATGTTCGCAATGATTATTTATGCTATGATGATATATGATGATAATATAGGGGATGCATAATGTCATTACTAGACTGGAAATGTGATGACTCTATTTCGGGATATTAACTTTTCACAATATTAATATTTACAATGTGGTTTCATGTTTTGAAACTAGAGGATGTAGAATGATGATATGAAATGAGCATAATAAGGCATAGATTATTCATATAGCATGCAAAATTATTAGTCCCATCACATAAGCATAACAATATTCCCAAATGTTGGCAACAATAAAACAAAATGCAATGCGATAAAATAAACATGCTAAAATGATTATGTGGTCCTCAGACTCGACTAAGTTTATTTGGGTTTTGAAGCTTTAGCTTCGAGGGATTATCAAACTTTCCTCATCGAGAGGTTCAAAATGACAATAGAATGATGCTAGTTGGTATACCTTTGAAGCGTGCTTTGACAAAGATGAGGCTTGGTTCAGTGGAAAAAATATATAATCTCCTAAGAAAAAGGCAATGGGAGAGTAAAACTATCTGAAAAGGGGTTTCTAACACCTTTAATCGAATAAATTTTTGAGTGTGTGTGTGTTTCCACTTACTCCCCCCTCAAAATAGGGTATAGAGGTGTCTATTTATAGTGAAAATTGTGTGGAATAGGGGGGTATAGGCATAGTCACATGTGCATCCCTAGGATAGAGCGTATGGCCACTCGAAGTGTGCGTGACTACGCTTTTAGCTCTTGGTCACGCCCGCTCGCACGTAATTATATGCACTTTCACACATTATGCACTCTATTCAAGGCTTACACTGGCTTTTTTAAGGTTGGTTACTAGGGTTTTTAGGCCTTTTAGATGCATTATCAAAGTCTGTATTATTAAATTCGGCCTCGATTTTAGTGCATGACACCTAGGGGTGTTTACATGCACTTCTGAGCAATACGCGCTAATCCTCGAGTTGTGTTGGACTATTTCGAGACCACTTCTAGATGTTTTAGAGCCTTTTAAATGTGTTTCAAAAGTCCATTTTGTTTAGTTTGGCTTTAATTTTAGCGCATGACACTTAGGGTTGGACTATTTTAGGCATTTCTAAGCAACACGTGCTGATTCTTGGGTTGTGTTGGACTATTTTAGGACCACTTCTGAAGGTTCTGGAGCCCTCCGAACTTGTTTTCAAAGTCCATGTTATCAAAATTGATTTTTAGTTTTTCACGAAGTTAGGTCCCAGCCTAACAAAATGAATACCAGTCTAACAAACTGAGTGTTCTGAGAAAGGAATTCTCATAATAAGCTTCTCATTGTTTCGATAATTCATATTTCGTAAGTTTGGAGCACATCTTAATGGCTCAGTGATTAATTTTGCACACTGGTGGGGTTGGTTAGGTTTTCTAAGGTTGCACACTTCATAGGTGTTACGAACTAGCAAACTCTAGTAATCTCAGAGGTTTGTTTCATCATTGAACCTTTTTAGGGCCAGTTAAAGTTGAGGTATGACAATTGTGTTGACTCAGCTCAGGTCAATTACACTCCTAAGTTAATTTTTTAGTTATATGCATTTATGGTGATTTCAATATATAATCTTAATAATAATATATTGTTGGAGTAAACATTTGATGTTTAATAGGGGATGCTAAGATTGTAAGGTCTTCCTTTTTTTCCTTTATTAAGTGAGCAACACAACATTTGCCTAGAGTGTTAATCCATAATTTTTATTTGGGTCAATTATATATATCGTACCTCCTTTTGTTTCACTACCTCTTAGATTTTTTTATCTTCTTATTTGGCATATGAAGCTTGCCCTGATTTTTTTATAAACTTAACAATAATAATTAGTTTTTAATTATAGGAGTTCTAATCATCATATGATTTTTTTTTGCTACTTTTGCCTGTAGAATAACTACTATCTTACATTTGATTATAGGTACTATCAAGTCTTACAATGTATAGTTCGGTAAATGAAAATTTTTCTTATGTCACATAGTTGGCTAATGCTAATTAACTTATAATTTAGGCCATCAATAAATAATACATAATGAATAAAGATGAATTGAGGATTACCTATTTCACAAATTCCCACTATCTTTCCTTTGACATTGTCTCCAAATGTCACACTTCCTCTATCTTTTACCTTAAGAGTAATGAATTGGGCTTTATCTCTTGTAATGTGTTTTGAACATCCACTATCTAAATGCTTTTGACTTTTATTCGTAGTGGATTTGAAGCACACATGATAAGAAATTAAGTATTCTTTTGAACTTAAACCTTAAGTGGAATAGGTTGAATAATTTCAAAATAATTCATAGGTACCAATTATAAGTGTAATTTTCTATAAAAAGTGTACATTGCTAGTGTGTTAAGAGTCAAGCAATAGAAGCTCATCCAAATATGTTTAAAGTGCATTAGAAACATGAAATATACTAAAAGTACTCTAAAATGAAAAAACATACACATAATTTTTGGGTTTCCAATAAAGTCGATTCAAATTTGTTTAAGATGTATCAGAAATGTGAAATATATTGAAAATATTCTAAAATGAAAAAAAAATACACACATAATTTCTAGTTTTACATAAAAATAAACCAAAAACATTAAAAAAATGAATGAAACTAAAATATGAAATATATATATATATATATTTTGAAAAAAAGAAATACTTATTACATGTCTTTTAGTTATAATATTCGAATATATAAATAATTGGAAAATTTTAACAAGATTGTTTAGTATTTTTCATGAAGCTGAATAAAAGTGTATGGGATTGTTGCATATACAAAAAAATGAACCAAAAATATTAAAATATTAAATTTATTTTTGAAAGTACTATATTCCATCATTATATTTATCATATATAAAAACTAATAAAATTATTGAGGGTAAACATTTTTTTATGTATATGATTTATAGAAAATATAAGTTGTGTTAGAAGTCAATTTTAAATGATTATTATAATGAAGTTATTGTATCAAAATTGTAAAATATACAGAAAATATTATAAATTGACGTTTTATAATACAAATTAATATATCTAGAAGTAAAAATGAATTAATGCATCCAAGCCACTACAATCTAGAAGCCATACAATATAGATGTAGTAACCTAGATGCATTTATTTGTATTTACGTTTTTTATTGTTCAATAACTTAGATCCAATAATTGTCATTAAGGCACCAATTTGTATCCAAAAGGCATACTACATAGATGGATGAACATTATCATGACATCATGGTTTCCTAGTGTATTATGTAGAATAAAATCAACATATATGAGTAGAGTATCACCATAAATCTATTAAATATGAGAAGTATGTGCATGTTGAAATTAGTTCTACTACCCTTTTAGTTTGGTTGGACCAAGTGACTTTTCTTATTGTATCAACTACTAAGCAGTAAAGCAAATCTAAAATGATTTTTACTAACCAATAGATTTGGAAGTTGTACTCAAACCCATTCTATTTTTATTTTGGAACATTAAGCTAATTCATACACGGAAAATAAATTAAAAATATATGGAACATAATTAAATAAAAAATATACTAAAAATTAACAAAAAAAAATGTTATAAGCTTCATATTTTGTTTTAAACTTTGGAGCTTGATATAAAATTTGCAATTATTAGTAGTATTATGTCATCTTGCTAGATGGGTTGAGCAAGCAACCATTGTCATAAAAGATGAGGAGACTTTACTACTCGAACTACTCAAATTCCTTCCATCTTTGCTGATATTTTTGAATTTACTCCTTTATAATACATTAAAAAATAAAATAAAATCTGTTTGTGATAGCACAACTATAGCATCTTTTTTTAAAAAAAAAAAATTACACATTCTCTAAATGTTATGTTCTTAGTATAAACTATCAAAATTCTACAACATCTCACAAATAAAGGCAAATCTAAAAGCTACAAAATTATGATCAAACATAAAACTGACATATTGTTGAAACTACTATTATAATAGAATTAATCAATACATCAGCTAAAGCAAAAAGAATTAATAACTGCCAAAAAATTAACAACATAGTTAAAAGAATTTGCATGTCCTACAAGAACCTTAAATGTCTTAATAACTATTTTGCTCAATTACAAGGGAGGCAGCCATGAATCAGTTGAGAGATCTCTTGAGGATGGGGAAGAAGAGATATGAAGACAGAGATTGAGGAGTGGTAGGCACAGAGATAAATAAAAAATAAAAAAAAGTACGAAACTAATAAATGAAAAATGAGAGTATTTTTTTAGGTAATTATATAAAAATTCCTACTTGACGAGATTGTTCTATTCTCTTAGAGGAAGCATCCTAGTGTGTTTTATCCATTTTAAAAAGGACTTGTCTTGATGCAAACTCACTAGACGACTTGTTCTAGGAACCTGTTTAATATGAATCTAAACTCACGCTCTCAAGGAAAGTTTAAATCAAGTTCCAATTCAGACATAGAGAACCTTCACCTCATATTTATTTAGTCCAAACAACCAAAGTTATATCAAAACTTTAACCTTTTGAACAATAACAAACAAACAACAAAAGTTATTAAAAAGACGTCATAATCTACTATTTGAAAGATAGATTGATAAGTCATAAAAGTTGTCACATGGTTAACCACCAAGTAACCAAAGAGAATCCTCTCTAAATTTTATTAATCATCCATGATTGCATACCCTCTAGGTTACATAAAATAAGGCCTTTATATAGGCTTAAAGAAACCCTAAATAAAACCTAATTAATATCTTAACTAAACAAGAAAACAAAATCCTTCTTATATAAGAAAATATAATTCTACTTAAATAAGAAAATATAATCCTAGTTAAATTTGGATTTACTTATGCAGCACGTTCCTAACTAAACAAGAAAATAAAATCCTTATTAAATAAGAAGATATAATTTTACTTAAATAAGAAAATATAATCCTAGTTAAATTTGAATTTACTTATGCATCACGTTGTAACACATATTGTTAATATGATGATGGCCAAATTGACTCAAGCCCAAAACATAAAAGTTGTAGCCTTTGTTGTTGTCTTTAAGCAGCATTTTGAATCGCTTCATTTTGATCTATATTGAGTGAGATACGACACATTTAATTATATATATTCAGTCTGTCCAGTTTTGTTCATGATCTTATAATCTTTCATAATTTTAACTTGGGTATAAGACCGAATTAACTCTAGATATCTTCATCAAAGTTGTAGATCTCTTTCTTAGCTTTCAACAACCTCTTGAATAATCTCAATCTGAGTTTTGTAGAGTGAGTTATGGTCAAAATACTAAAGTATGCTATACAAAATATGAATTTGTACTAATTGCTTTTTTCTTGCATGACAGTTGTCTTATTAATATGAACAAATCTTGAACTCTTCCTCTTTAGACACTAGTATCACATCATGTCTTCTATTGATTGAATTTTTATATAATAATCCATAAAATTCAATAAAGTCAATTTCAACCAATAGTATAATAATTATTATGAAATATTCTTATAAATTTGTATAATTAAATAATTTTGGATCCAAAGGTAAATTTTAATGTTTTCAAAATATTTGTGTTGTTACTTTGATTTACTAATTATTATTTAAAGATAAATTGTCATTTTATTAATTATTATGTTACAAGATTATAAATATATATATTATGCAATATGCACTATTTTAATATTAATTGATAAAGTTTATTGTTATCAACTATTTATACTTAATTGGTTAAAAAAAAAAAGCTATTTAATAAGTTTATTATTTTTGTGTCAAATTAATGCAAAAGATTGTTTAAACTCAATTCAAATATTTTTAATTTAAATATTACTTCATTTAAATATTGTCGAATATTACTTGAACATTTGTCTAAAAAAAATATATATTACTTGAACAATCAGCAACCCTGACTACTCGTAACCTGCGTGTGCCGTGGTCGAAGCTTCAAGTTTCCCGGATCAAAGCGTTCTCTTTCTTTCTAGGTAATACCAAAACAATTTATCACGGCAACTGAAACGCCTCTATAATAAGGCGAGCCAAAACCCCAAAATTTTTTTCTTCATTTCTTATATCCAAATTTCAGTTCTCAAGATTTTAAAATCACGACAATGTCCCACGGTGGTGCACCCACGGCGGCAATGACAGCCACATCAGCGGCAGCACTGCCATCATCAACTACTAAGCAAGTGAAATTAGAGAGGGAAAGTGAACTTAGAATTGAAGTAGCCAACGACACGCCGCTTCGCCTGAGACTGCTCAACGGCACAGCTGAGATCTTTGGTACAGAGTTACCTCCTGAAATGTGGCTCACCTTTCCTCCTCGCTTAAAGTTCGCTGTAATCATTTATCAATTCCCAACCTTTTTGTCTTCACAACCCAATAATTGCTCAAAACATTCTATCTGATTGCTGAAAATTAGCACCTTTTGTCTTGTTTTAATTTGGGCAGGTGTTTACTTGGTATGGAGCTACAATTGAGATGGATGGTACTACTGAAACTGATTATACTGCAGATGAGGTGTGGTTTGTAAATTCATTTTAATTTAGTTGTTAGTGGGTGTTGTTTAATTGCATAAATTGTATTTTTGTGTTGCAAATTCGTTTTACAGACTCCTATGGTCAGTTATGTTAATGTTCATGCTGTTTTGGAAGGACGTAGAAATCGTGCTAAAGCCTCATCATCTTCAGATGCCTCCGAGTCCATTCAGGTAGCTAAACATGATTGTTCTATATATTATATTTTTGTATGATGAAAGTAATGAGTGAGAAAGCTTCTGGCAGTCATTGTTATGATCCCTAGTTCAAGGTTCAATATGTGTAGGTAGTCAGCTTCTGGCAGTCATTGTTATGATCATGATCCCTAGTTCAAGGTTCAATATGTGTAGGTAGTCAGTTTGTTTACGTTCATGTCGTTCATTGCAAGGATGGTGCATTTATCACTGTTTATGGACCTGAAACCCTGGTATTATATGCAATAATTGGTTGCTTGATTAAATGTGGAATGCTTGCATCCAATTGTTCTGGTTTCATGTTTTAATCTAGCACTCGCAGTCCAGTTCTGCTGCCCAGTGGTTACTTACTCATTTATCTGCATTTTTACTCAAGCTTATAATGTCTGCATGTGATTTCATGAGCTTCTTATTTGCCTTTTTGGTGCTTTAGGGTCCTAGGGTGATTGTTGTGGGACCTACAGATTCTGGAAAGAGCACATTGTCGAGAATGCTTGTCAGTTGGGCAGCTAAACAAGGCTGGAAACCTACATTTGTGGACTTGGATATTGGCCAAGGATCGATAACAACTCCTGGATGCATTGCTGCCACTCCTATTGAGTTACCCATTGATCCAGTGGAAGGCATTTCTCTTGAAATGCCACTTGTTTACTTTTATGGGCACACAACACCCAGGTTATTAATTATGCATTATCAGTCATTATCCAGTTCGTTATTGGTAAAATTAGCATATTACTAGAGTTCACTTTCATATAGACTAAATATATCATTATGAATTTTATTAGTTTGATAAAAATAAAACTGTAATTTTCTCTCTCAGCCAAAATGTGGAGTTGTACAAAGCACTGGTAAAGGAGCTTGCTCAGATACTAGAGAAACAATTTACTAGAAATGCTGAATCTTGTGCTGCAGGCATGGTGATCAACACCATGGGATGGATAGAAGGTGTGGGCTATGAGGTAAGATTTAAAGGTCCTATACCAAGGATGGCGAATTATCAATAGAGTGACAATTATTTTAGAAATACTAGCAACCCGTTGTTTAACAGCCTTCCATGACTTTTGTTTTATTTCAGCTGATTCTCCAGGCAATTGATACATTTAGTGCCAATGTTGTATTGGTTTTAGGCCAGGTATACAATCAAAATGCTAAGTTTTTTTTCCATCCTTTCACTTTTTAAAATTATTCTATTTTACTTCTCAAACACTATTGATTTATTATTGCTATTATTTGTTGATGGCAACTCTCTTTTTCAATTTTTTTTTCTGTGGGGCTGCTGGGATGAGCAGTATCTATTATGTGTGAATTGTTACTATGCTAAAGGCTTCTATTTCAAGTTTTACTTATGCTCTTCCATCATTTGAATATCTGTAAACTTTCCTTTTGAACCGTGCAGGAGAAGCTTTTTAGCATGCTTAGGGATGTGTTAAGGAGCAAGCCCAATGTCGATGTTGTGAAACTTCAGAAGTCAGGTGGTGTTGTATCCAGGAGCTCAAAAGTCCGCCAAAAGTCTAGGAGTTACAGGATCAGGGTAAATGCAATTTTCTTCTTTTTGAAACAGATTTCAGAATTGGTTGAGCCTTCAGTTCTTTGACAAGTTTTCTACTTGTTAAACGTAAACAGTTAAAATGTGTATGCATAAAATCCTAATTCAATCGAAAGAGAATTTTGTGACATCAAGGGACTAAAACCTGTGACTATTCTGATTTGATAATGAATTGGCTTCAAGAATGTTCTAAATTTGGATGTTACGAAAGTTGAGATCTTTTTCTCTTTTTTGGGAGGGCAGAGAGGAGGAGAGAGATCGTCTATTTAGCATCTGTGGTCCTAGTCATAATCCCTATTTTTGTTCTTTTAAAATTTTACTAATTTTTGTTCCTTTTCCTTGTAATAACAAGGCTGACGCATGCTATTTTCTGTCAGGAATATTTTTATGGCATTTCTAATGATCTCTCTCCGCATTCAAATGTTGCAAATTTTAGTGACTTGTCAGTATACCGAATTGGTGGTGGGCCACAAGCCCCCAGATCAGCTCTGCCAATTGGTGCTGACCCTGTTGCCAATCCCCTTGGACTTACAGCTGTGAATATTGATCCAAATTTACTCCATGTTGTTCTTGCTGTTTCTTATGCCCAAGACCCTGAAGAAATTGTTTCAAGGTACTTTTTGCACTTCTGGACCGTAATTATCTTGTGGATTTAACATATTTAGTCTGTTTTTTGAATATAAAGGTCTTCCATGTCTGCAACAACTGCTTTTGTGAATTTGTAACATAACAGGCAACCCATGTAATGATATATGACACAAATCTGACTTTGGATCTTGTATTTGTTTTGTTTTTTAATAGTACCTCCTGTAGACATGTCCCATTTATTAAATCTGTCCAAATTATCATGTCATCATGAGTTTGTAAAGGTGCTTGATGTTAGGACTTCATCAAACGGAGGCATGTCAAATGTGCATGTCCTTTTGTCATGGAATTATTTCAGCTTAGGGGAACTGGGCGTCACCAAAAAAACACTACGATCTTCTTTCTGTTTGACTAATGAAACTCTCTGGTTTTCTTGGTGCAGTAATGTTGCTGGGTTCATATATATCACAGACATCGATCTTCAGAGGTTAGGTTTCATGATCACAAAGAATCTGTTGCCAATGCTGGTTTAGCTTAATTCTAATTTCTAACTGAATAAACCTTTGCAGGAGGAAAATTACATATCTTACGCCAACAGCAGGAGACCTCCCAAGTAAAATTTTAATCATGGGAACTTTGACATGGCTTGAAACATGATGGCCATTCAAGAATAAGTGTTGTATTTGCATGACAAAATATAGATGTTGACTGAAATGGCCCTGTTCTGAAACTGTGTGTTGGTCTACTTATTACTTCATAGGTGTCAGTTTTAGATCGTTTGATTCTCATCTTCCATATGTATAGCAATCTTTGATCATTTTACCAATGAAAATGCACTGTTATTGGTCATTCCACAACTTGCTGGCGTGTTTTCTTGCTCTTCTTGTAGTAATATTTGGATCTGAAATCAGGATAATATAAATTTGGATAAAGAGTTCCTAGTAGAAAAACACTACAGGCTAGACATAATTTACAACTTTTTATTATTTTTATTTCCCTTGATACTTCGAAGAGGTCATTGGGGTTTGATCCGAACTGGCCTAGTGGTAACATGCCAGAAAGTTGATAAGCCACCATTTTGGTTTTTTTTTTTTTTAAACAATTTTTTTTTCGTTATTACTAATAATATTCATAGTGTTGGTCAATTTTTTAAATGGACCGGATTGAGTGTGTTAGAGAAATTTTTCCTCAATGAATTCTAACTTATTTCAAATGATTTTGTAGGTTTTTAAACTCTTTTACCACAATTTGTTTGGATTTCAATTACAAATTAAATTAAAGTGTATTGTAGAGACAATGAAAAAGAAAATTTTGTATGGGTAGAAATCTATTACAAACTGAAAATAATGAAGAAATAAAGCAGGGTTTTGTAAATAAGAAAGAAAACAGAAATAGCTAATTTGGTTGATGATGATTGATAATTGTTAAATTAATTGATAGTTTGATGATTAGTGATGTTGGTGATGGTGGTGATGGTGATGGTGATGATGATGTTTATTTTCTATGCCTCTATTTATAATCATGATATTTATTTCCCCGGGTAAATTTTCTTTTCAAAGGTTTTCATCTGTTTTTGGAAAAATATATTTTATAACTCCAGTATGTGATCCTTTTTCCCAAGTTGCCTTTGTTAAAGGAATTAGCTGGTCATTTAAGGTAGTAGATTTTATGTCTTTTCTGACTGATTCTATACCTTGTACAACTGTGATTATTGTCTTTATGATTGTAAATGCTTGATGTTTTCCTTATTTAGGATATACTATTTGTAGACTATTTTTAGACAGATATGTATATGGTAGTTTAGCTATATTTTAGGGCTAAACTTCAGCTTGTATTAATGATATATAATGGGCATTCTTCTCTAAGAAGAATACACCAGTTTTGCTGAAAACTTTCTAAGATTTTCATAGTATTATAGTCGTAGTTTTGAATTTTCACGTGTCTCTTCTTCTTAAATCCAACTAAATTCTAGTTCAGTCCTTTGTTCTTATTTATTTTAATCAAGTTATCTCAGCCTTATGTCTTCAGACAAATACGATGCCCTCTTGATTCATTTTAATGGCAAAAACTACTCAACCTGGGCATTTTACTTCAAGATATTCATCAAAGGCAAAGATCTATAGGTCATATTAATGGCAGTAAACCTACACTTGATAAAGACAAAGATAAGGATGAGTACTCCAAGTGGGAAATCAAGGATGCTTAAATCATGGCATGGATTCTAAGATCTGTAGAATCCATCATCATCTTGAATCTGCAACCTTTCAAAATTACAGTTGAAATGTGGAATTATCTGAAAAAACCTCTACAGTCAACATAATATTGCTTGCTTGTTTTTGCTTGAACATAAGCTAACAAGTCTCCAACATGACAATCTCTTTATTTTTTATTTTTATTCTAGCTTCATGAATCTTTGGGTTGAATATGTTGATATTGTCGATGGTACCTTACCTTTGGCAGGTCTTAATTTTGTTCGATTCGTACATGAAACTACTAAGAGGAATTAATTTCTTATGAAATTGAGATATGAATTTGAAAGCACCAGGTCTAATCTTATGAATCAAGAATCTGTCCCATCCTTAGATGCAAGTCTTAATGATTTAGTTCGTGAGGAGCAACAACATCTTACTTAAGCCACTATGGAACAACTTAAATCCACTTCTATTCCTATGGCTGAAGCAGCTCAAGTCAAGCCAAAAGGTAGGGACATGAGTACTGTTTAATGTTTTTGTTAGCCTAAGATCTGGCCATTATGTTTCAAATTGTTCAAAAAAAGGATGGTTATATCATCAAGGAATGTCCTATTCGACCACTAAGAGATATGGAACAATAGATATTGCCTTCATTGGTTCTTCTAGTGCCAATAGTTATGTGGATATAGTACATTTGACATAGAGTGCTCTTGCTCCTGTTCAATCTATGACACCTAAAAGGATTAAGCAAATGATCATTTTTGCATTTTCTGCATTAGGACTCTCAGGTAAACCCTTCTCTAAATCTTCTCCTTGATACTTTGATTCTGAGGATTCCCATCAAATGACAAACAATGTTAAATGCCTCACCAATGTAAGAAAATATCGTAGAAATCTCAAGATTTATACAGTTGATGGCAACTCTTTACTGATCACTACCACTGGTGATGTTTTTTCGTCTATAGCAAGTGTCTTTGTCTCTCCTGACCTTACTACTAATCTTGTTGTTGTTAAACAATTAGTTGAAAATGATTGTAAAGTGGAATTTTCTAAATTTGGTTATGTTATATAGGATTAAGGGGGCCTAAAGTAGGACGTCTTTTTCCTCTCTAACTTTCTATGTCTCCATGTTTCTCTTTACCCATCATCACTTATAATTTTCCTTATGTTGATTATTGAGCATGGCATAAACATCTTGGACACCCAAACTCTAATGCACTTCATGTTTTACTAAATTCTAGTTTACTTGGGAATCAAGGGTCACCATCTTTTAATACTGTTTAATTTGATTGCAATTTGTATAGGCTTGGAAAAAGAAAAGTTCTGTGAATTTTCCACTCACACACTTAAGGTAGTCCAGCCTTTTGATTTGATACATAATGATGTGTAGGGAATGGTGCTAGTTACTTTACATGCTAATTACAAGTACTTTGTTGCTTTTGTTGATAACTATAATCACTTCACTTGGATTTATTTTCTTCATTCTAAAGATGAATTATTTTCTATTTTTAAGCTTTTTCATGCACATATTCATACCCAATTTTCTGTAAATATCAAAATTCTTCATTCTAATAATGAGAGTGAGTACATATCTCATTTATTTTAAGAATATCTGTAAACCAATGGTACAATTTCTCAAAGGTCTTTTCCTTTAACCCCTCAACAGAATGGGGTGGCTGAAAGACTATCGCCTTCTAGATGTTGTTTGCACCATTCTATTAGAGTTATTTTTACCTCTCTTTTTTCGTATAAAGCTCTTTTCATTATTGTTCACCTTATCAATAGATTGCCTTCTCCCTCAATGAACCATGTCTCTACTTTCTTTCAGTTATTTAGTCACACCACAAATTACTTTAACCTTCATACCTTTAATTGTGTGTGCTATGTTCATCTTTCTACATACGAACACACAAAACTCATAGCTCAAGTCATTCAATGTGTTTTTCTAGGATATTTGGTGCACCAAAAAGGTTTTCTTTGTTATGATCCCAACCTATGTTGTATTCAGGTTTCTCTAAATGTGATTTTCTTTAAAAATTAGTATTTTTTTTCCATAAACAATGATGACCTTTCTTCTTCATTCTTTCTTTTGCTAGTGTTTACTAACTCTTTTACATATTTCATACCTTCTAAGCCTCTTATAGTCTATTAACAACGCAAGATTTCAACACTTCTTGGGCCCCCCTCTAACTCAATTCCTTAATAATGATCCTATTCTAGGAATCGCATCAGAACCTCTCAAATAAAGTACTCGAGTTCGTAGACCACCAGATAGGTATAGTTTCATTTATCCTTTATCTTTGACAGCCACAGTGTCTTCTAATCCTATTCCTTAATTTTATAAACAGGTAATGGAGCATGAATTTTGGTAGACAGATATTGAAACAAAACTTGTTGCACTTGAAGAAAACAAGACCTGGGATGTTGTTCTGTGTCCACCATCTGTGAAACTTCTTAGTAGTAAGTTTATGTTTATTATTAAGCTTCACTCTGACGGATCCATAGATCGTTACAAGGCTCGGCTAGTGGTTCTTAGCAACAAGAAAGAGTATGGTGTAGACTATGATGAGACCTTCACATTAATAGCCAAAATGACCACTGTACAAACAATACTCGCCCTTGGTGCATCACAATCATGGTTTTTACATCAAATGGATGCAAAGAATGCTTTCTTATATGGTGATCTTAAAAAGGAAGGATACATGAAACTTCCTTATGGTATGCCTACTTCTTCACCTAATAATATTTAAAATTAAAATGCTTTTTATATGGATTGAAGCAAGCACTGCGAGTATGGTTTGAAAAGTTTTAATTGAATCTCCTTAGTTTTTAATCTACTTCAAGTTAGTATAACTCCTCCCTTTTTCTCCAATAAACATCTAAAGGTATCGTTATTCTCTCTTTATTTATATGGACGACATCATTTTCACTAGTTCTGATATGGAAGTTATTTCTAAACTTCAAAATTTGTTGCACTCTAATTCCATATGAAAGATCTCGGTCAACTCACTTATTTTTTGAGGTTAGAAGTGCACCATCAGTCTTAAGGTATCTTCTTGAATCGACACAAGTATATCATAGATTTGGTTAAGCTAAATGGACTTGTAGACACTAATTATGTTGACACCCTAATGGAAATTAATGTGAAATATCGGCGTGATGAAAGGGAACTTCTTAAGGACCCTACTTAATATTGGAAATTGGTTGGTACTCTTATCTATCTAACTATCACCTGCCCAAAACATCTCTTATGTTGTCCCATCTTGTCAGCAAGTTCATGCAAGCCCCTTGGCATCTCCACTTAGTTTCCATCCATTGCATCATTAGATATATGCTTGGCACACCTAGTCATGGCTTATTCTTCTTTACTGATTCTTCCCTCAAACTACAAGCCTATAACGATGTTGATTGGGCTGGCTACCTAAACACAAGAAAATCAACTATAGAAATGGTGCATATTTCTTAGTGATGCAAAAAGTAAGACTCGATCTCTAAACCATCTATTGAGGTTAAGTATTACACCATGTTTGTTACATGCTCTAAGATTATTTGGTTGTGTGGTCTTCTAATAGAGCTTGGTTTTTCCTAAAATCAATATACTTATCAACATACTGACAACACTAGTGCCATCCAAATTGCTGCCAATCATGTCTACGATGAATGTATGAAGAACATAGAGGTTAACTACCATTCTATTTAGGAGGCCTATGATCATCAAGTTATCACTCTCCCATATATCTCCACCACTCTACAGATTGGAGAGATTTTCACCAAATTCATAACATATTAGCGACATAACTTTATTGTTAGTAAATTAATACTTGTCGACTTACCAATATCAATTTGAGGGGGGATGTTAAAGGAATTAGTTAGTCAATTAAAGCTACCATATTTTATGGAAGATTCTATACCATTCTATGGCTAATTCTATACCTTGTACAATTGTGATTAGTCTTTATGATTGTACATCCTTTATGTTTTCCTTATTTAGGATATACTATTTGTATATTATTTTTAGACAGATATGTATATGGTTGTTTAGCTATGTTTTAGGACAAAACTTCTGCTTATATTCATGATATATAATGGGCATTCTTCTTCAATAAGAATACACTAGATTTGCTCAAAACTTTCTAAGATTTTTAGCTTCTTCAATAGTTGGTTTCCACCTCTAAAATCTTATATTTTTAGTATTAAGTTACACTGATATAGGCTGGGCTTTTAATTATTTTATGCTTTTAAAATTTTAATTAAATCAAATTGGGTTAGTCATTAATGGGCTTATAATCTCTTTAACCCAAAATCAAATATGGGCCCAAATAATATTCCTTACATGTAATTAGCTTTGGTCAAGCCTAAGGCTAATTTACATGCAAATAAAGGCCCATGCTTATTTATTTTGCTAAATTCTTTCTTTTATTTAATTTTCACTTTCACTCTTTTTTTTATGTTCATGCGAAGACCAAAAGTAAAATTTGGTGAGCTTAACGAGTACTATTGGAAAGTACTCGATCCAATTTAAAAGCAAAAAAGTGATGATGCATATTATTGAAGACAAGCCAAATACTGGCTCATCAATTCTTGATAAAGCAGTGAAAATAGGCTATAAAATATTATGATACTTCATGTTCTTCCATAAGCTCTTCTTCCTCTTTAGAAAAAAATTTCAAATTTGATTTTGTAGAATTTAATGAGAATTTATCATCTCAATCACTTAATTACTCATTAACTTCCTCAACTCCCCATGAAAAACCCAGTGTTCATTCACTAAATACTTCTCAATCTTTGCCTTCTTCCTCAAATTATTTTCAAAATTCAAATACCCACTCAATTAATTGCTCAAAATCTACTACATCCAATTTTTTTTTTAATTTCATACAATTCCCATAATCCACAAGTCCTTAGTTTTTATTTTCTCAAAAATTTTATTCTCGTCTTCCCTTTTCTTTCTTCTCCTTATACTTTTCCTTAATTTTCTCTCACCAAACTCATCAAAACTCAAGACCCTATTATGTGTTTGTTGGAAACCATTGCTGCCTCCATCCCATCGACATCATTAGATGCTACCATTGAGCAGTAGTCTACTGTTGTCAAGTCATGCAAACCAGTAACTTTTCTTCCCACCACAAGCAATGACAATGCTTTGCCTAGTGTCAGCACCACACACCATCATGAGGCTGCTTAGTGTAGCATAACTCCATCTCTAGTGATCCACAAACAAGCAAACCTACACAACATTGTCATTTACCCTTATGACCTCAGCATCAAATCTGACCATGCAATAGTTGAACACAATGTCCTCATCCCTCTTCCTTGCCAACAAGCAACCTTCAAAGCTTCTCCATTTTTTCAACTAGAGCTAGCTTAACCACTAAATTCATAATCTTTGCATCTAGATTGAATAATTTCAAACCACTTTCCCAAGGAAATTCTCATCTCAAAACATATTTTACAAAAAATAAAAAAGGTGATATATTGGTTTTGTATGCCCACAAAGTTTCAGATAGAATTATAGGCCAATCTCATGAGTTATCTTTAAGTATTTTTGTTAAATATGCCAATAATAATTTTATTTGAAGCCTTTGTTTAACCATTGGTCTAGGTATAATAAAAGGTTGAATTCAAGAGCTTTATGTCATAATCTTATGAAAATTCTTTCATCTTTTCACCAGTGAACATAGTTATGTAGTTTATGGTGATTGACTGAAGTATGCCAAACTTATGTGTAATATGCTTTTTTTTAATATGATGACATCCTTTTATTCTACTTTTTTCATTGGAATTACCTCCACCCATTTATTAAAATAGTATGTAGCCCCAATAACGAAGCTATACCCTTTAGAAGATATTGGATAAATTTTGCCAATAAGGCTAATAGCTCATTCATGGAACGATTAAGGCTATTAGCAGGCACTCTTTGTATGCTCCCATATTTTTGGCACTATTGACAACCTTTGGCATAAGTTATATAATCTTTCAAAATAGAAGGCCAAAAATAACCATGCCTTAATCTTCCTCCCTACTTGATGTGCTCCACAAACAACTTCATAAACTTATTTCAAAATCTCCATTGCTTGAGGGAAGGATGGACATCTCAAGAGCAAACTATCAAGGGTCTTTCTAATAATTTTCCTTTTAACATGACATATATAGTAAAGGGCTCTTGCTCTAATATTTTTAATAAGGTTCTTTAGGTATTCATGAATCTCAAAATGTTAATCTCATGCAATGTTAAGATCATTATTGAAGGTTTTAACTTGTATTCCTCTTTTCATAATAGAAGGATGAGATTTTTATGCACAAAAACTAATTTATGTGTTAATTCTTCTAATAATTTTAAATTGGACCAATTTGGAAAAGTTCATCATCTTCCTAATTTAATTCTCTGGGTATATGCATATACGAAATATTATTAAAGGATTCTATAAACTATATAGTTATAGAAAATTAAGGTGTTAGAGAAATACAAAATGCATTTATATTCTCCCATTAACTATTTAAGCATAAGTTAGGAATCCCCAATGATTAATACCTCTTTAGCACCCAAATCTTGAAGAATCTCAAAGCCTATAATTAGTGCCTTGTACTTAGCTTGGTTGTTAGTGCACTCAAACTCTAAAGTGAAGTTAAGAGCTATTTTTTTTAGAAGGTGATGTAATCACTATTCCTACTACAATAGACTTCTCTATTGAGGAACCATTAAACTTGAGCACCCAAGGCTAGATGTCAATGCCATATATAGGGAGATAATCTTCATTCTCTTTAATGATTTTTTGAGTAGGGTGCTCTGCCAGAAAGTTAATTATTGCATGCCCTTTCACTGACTTTTGAGGAAAATATACCAAAGAGAATTCAACCAAAATTCAATAACCATTTGCCAATTTTTCTTAATAATACAAGCCTAGTCAACATATATTCCATTAAATCAGTCTATATGATAACATATATTCTATGTTTCAGTAAATAATGCCTCAATTTGGTTTAAATAAAATATAGAGCAAGGGATAATTTCTTAATAAAAGAATATCTATTCTTAGTAAGGGTGAGGATTTGGCTCAAATGATAAATAGTTTGTTCATGCCCCATTGAATTTTTTAAGCTACTAGGCATCCAATAGATTTATTTACAATCGAAATATATAATTTCAATGGTATTCCCTCTTTTGGGGGAACCAAAATAGGTGGTTTAGATATGTTTTCTTAAATTTTATCAAAAGGATTTTAATGCTTTTCTTCCCATTTAAACTCAACTTCTTGTTTCAATTCTAACAAATTAAAAATATCTCTTATTTTACTGGCAAAGTTAGAACTAAACCTCCTAAGATAGTTCACTTGGCCCAAAAATTATTAGAATTCTTATTTGGTTTGGGCGGCTTGGCCTTAAACACTACCTTTGATTTATTTTTATCTACCTTTATGCCCCTTTAATGGATAAAAAATCTAAGAAAGTTTCTAGCCTATACATTAAAATTACACTTGAGAGGATTTAATTTCAATTAATAAGTTCTCATTCTTTCAAAGTTTTTTCTTCAATGAAAATATGTTCAAATGATTTTTTGGATTTTACCAAAATATCATTAATTTATAATTCCATATTAGGGCCAATCATGTCATGGAAGATGACATTATAGCCCTTTTATAAAGAGCACCCGCATTTTTTAATGCAAAGGCATGACCAACCATTCAAAAGTCCAAATTGCTTTAGGGCACCTTGTAAGCACCCAATTTCGGGATGCAATTGTGTACAATTGCAACGTAAACCCCTATGATGAAATTCATTCAAAAATTAAACTTGGTTGTCGACTTTATGGACTTTAAGGACTAAATTGCAATATTTTTTTAGGGTTTGATTGCAAATAAGTCATTTTTTCAAGGGTCTTTCAGTAATTAAAAGTTAAAAAGAAATTTAGGATAGGCATTGGTGTAATGCCGTCGACCGACATTATACAATGCCGGTCGGCATTATACAATACCAGTCGGCATTGCATAATGTTAACACGTTAAAATCTAGTTTTTTTTTTATTTTTTTCACTTATTTTTATCAATTTTTCAGTGTTTTGATTGGTTGAAAAATTAATTTAATTATTATTATTATCTGATGAAAATTTTGACACATTCAAATGCACGTAAATAAGTTTCAAAAATCAAATCTTATCAGGACACTATCTGATTAGATAGGCTTGTTCATCATTTGGAGGAAGTTCAGTATGCATAGACTCTGCATTTAAAAGCAGAGTCTGCATGCGTGCGAGAGGGAGGTTTTTTTTCTTCTTTGACATAGAAACTTGATTGTGCAGAAACCCTAAAAAACTGAGACATCGCTGAGAACACTGAGGCACTATAAATTTTCAATTTTTTCAAACCTTTTTTCTATACAATTCTTTCAACCAGAACAGTCCATCACTATTTTTTAAGCCTGAGTCCAGAATCAACAACAGTTTCAACGGTGAAAATCATAGTCTGAGGGGCCAAAGCATATGCACAGCTTTTTTCTTTCTTCTCTTCTCTTCTTGTAAACCTTTTTTTATTTTTTATTTCGTTATTGTTTTCTTATTTCATTACTAATCTATTTTTTTTATGTTTTTTTTTGATGCTTGATTGTGGATTAAGGACGAAACAATCTAAAATCCAAGAATTGAACAGAAGATCCATGTAATGCCATGAATGAACTTGTATTATTTTTTCAATAGTTCTTAGGATTTTTTATTTTTCCATTTTTGGTGTTCTGTGTAGTTATTTTAATTTCTGGGTGTATAATCATTTAATTTTAATTTTGTACATAGTTTGTAATAGCCCTAGTAGTGGGAATAGTGAAAATTTTAATTTTATGTACTTTAAAATTAATTAGTAATTAGGGTCAATTAGGTAAAAAAAATCAATTAAAATCAATGGTGGTAGTAGCTTAAATTAGGGTTTGCATGTAATTAATTTGGGATTTTCTAGAAAATCACTATAATGTTTGTTTCATCAATTTTTTGTGTTTTATTTATTTTGGGCTTGTTTTTTTATGTTTTTATGTTTTTGGGCCCAAAGCCCACATTTAGGTCTAACCCACTTAATAAATAGACTTAAAAATGATTTAGGTTTTTAAATAATTAAAATCAATTTAAGCCCATTAGGTTAATTAGATTTTAGGCCCACTTAGTTAATTAAAACTTGTCTAGACTTAGCTCAGCCCACTTAATTGCATTTCTTTTAAAATAAATAGACATAGGCCCATATTTCACTTAAAATAAGACTAAGTTGGGCTTAGGCTCATTAATTTGATTTTCCTTTAAAATTGAATAGACGTAAGACCATTCCTTAGACAGACTAAAATAAATAGATATAGGCTCACTAATTAATAAAAATGTAGGCCCACCTTTAGTCTTTTTCTCACTTGTAAATAAAATGTAAATCTAGCTAACTTTTTAATAAAATTAACATAGTTTAGACTTAGGAAAAACGCGATTTTGAGGGTAATTTTTACTTGTAATCTTATTGACTTGTTGCCTTTTGGGTTAGATGGATGTTAATTAGGGTTTAATAAAACTGCATGTAATTAGAGGATGAAATAATCATTTATAAAATTATTCTAAATGAACACGAGACTAAGAGAAGTTAGTATTCTGTATCCAGAATCTCTTGGTTATGGTGCTAGCTTTCTTTTAGAGAATCAAGTACCACCTTTTCGATTTGTCCCAATTATTACCATGGTTGGCTACTTCTCATCTCCACACCATGTCTTTGTGATAGTGGTTAGTGTGTTCCTTAAGGCCCTAAGCCTAAACAGTGTCATGGTTGCTAAAATCTTGGACGCGCGCTAAACCCTGCCGTCTACACACCTAAAGGCAGTCTTTGACATATATTCCTTTACAATAAAAATTTGATTATAACCTTAAAAACCATCCATGAATGACAGTAGTTCATTCTTGGAGGCAACATCAATAAACATATCAATAATTGGCATTATATATATATATATTGGGTGTAGCTAAATTTAAATCTCCAAAATCTATGCATACCCTAAGTTTATCATTCTTTTTCATAACTAGAACTATATTTGACAATCATTTAGCATACCTGATTAGCCTAATAAAGCCAATATTTTTCAATTCATCTTTAAGTTTCAATTCCAGCTCATTTGACATTCTCCTTAGGGGTTGTTGAAAAAGGGTAAAAGTTTGGTTTAAAGGGAAGGTAGTGCTCAACCACCTACCTATTTACCAATGCATTGATATAAGTGATCCTTGACTCTTGATCTGTGCCATGAAATCCAATGCTAGTAATCTTGGAAGTGCATTGGTGCTTCTTGTATATCTTTTATTCTTAATTCATTAGTGTTTATCTCAACGTCTTCCTCATTAATGATTTCTGCACCATTTTGTTATCATAACTCCATAAGTGTATGGATTATGACAAGTAATTAAATGATGAGTAGAGTACCGTTCCCAAGAGGAAAGGGTACTAAGTACTAACTATCAATCAAATTCCCTTAGCTAGCACAAATTAAATTAAATTGTAAGAATTAAATTAAATAAATTAAAATAAAATACATACTCTAATTAATTTAATAAAATCAATAGGGATAAATTAGGGATTTGTTTCACTAGTTACGACTTGAATTACAAAATTAAGTTCAATCATTTCATTGATCAAAATCAAGGGTAAACTACTATAAATTACCTAAAGTCTCTTTCAAGACCATTTAAGCATGCCAAATTAATTATCACCTATTTTAATGGTCAAGTAAATCAATTAGGGCTCATTAAGTTCCTTAGCAATTTATTGATCCCTAAATGATTCATCTACTTTCGCGATCGAGGTTCTTAAGTCTTTTGAGTTATAAGCTAGTAAATTACTTAACTTTTGTTGATAGCAACTTACCTATAAACATGCAAACAATTGGGCCCTTAATTGAATGCAAGACATTAAGCACAACTCATAAAATTAAATGAAAATCAAATCATTAATAAGAAATAAAAATCCCAACAAGTCTAACTAGCTACTCAAAAACCAAACTCTAAAATATAGTTTAGCCAAACATGGCTTTAAAAAGAATTACAAACGTAAAATAAATAATAAGAGAATGAAGAAGAAGAATAGATAAAACTCATTTAACCGTGCTTCAATCTTCAAATCCTTGTTTTCCTTCTTAAGCTCTTGTTTGTATTTTTATTATTTAATCCCCTTTAATGGCTCTCTTTAACCTAGAGCTAAAATTTTCTATTTATAAAGGAAAATACCCTAAATACGTCCAAGGACCAAACTAGTAATTTTTTCCTTCAAAACCTCCTCTAATTAGGAAAATAACTTCCTAAAACAGCTCCTTAATTATTGGCTTGAATCTAAAACTCTTTTGGAAAGCAAAATTCCTACAAAAACAAAAAAAAAAAAGCATAAATTAAATAGGAAACTAAAAAGAAAAAATCAAGCTAATAAACTAAAATCCTAATAAAACACTAATTATAAATAATCAACTAAAAAAATAAGAAATACTAACAAATCCTATAAAAATTAAATAGAAAAACAATGCAATAATTGACACTAACACATTTATTTCTAACTATTCACTAATTATTTTATTTGTAGTTTACCACACAAAAGTCTTTCATATGGCAACTGCATCTACTATCTATTCATTAATTTCTTCAATAATGGATTTTTTTATCGACCAATATATGTATGGAACAATGGTAGTCTCTTTATAGATTAGGTCTAACTATATCTAGATCATTTCTGCCATTTCTTCTTTAGAGAGGTAGGCACATTTTAAATCATCATTAACCCTCTTCCTGGTAAATTTGATTGGTCTTAATTCCACATCATAGAACCTTGCTTTTGAATCGTCTGAGCAAGTGCTAAAGGGTTGATTATCTACCCAAACCATCTCCACTTTATTATTATTCTAAAATAGAAAGAATTTATATAATGGGGATGGCACACACCAATTTGCGTGAATCCAGTCCCGCCCTAGCAATAAATTGTAGCTTGCTAATGAGTCCACCATGAAGAATGCACTTAATGATTTTTTGCTTCCAATTGTGATCTCAATTAGCAAAATTCTAACAGCTTTCGTGACATCACTTGTAAAAGCTAATAAGCAATGTCAGTAGTAATCAAATCATCTTCCCTTTTTTTAAGAGTTGGAAGTAACCTAGATGGCATGACTTTAGCGGCCAATCCATTGTCCACTAACACCCTAGAAAAAGCTTTACCATTAAGATGAGCTTTGATGTACAATGGTTTTTTATGCTTTATGACTTCTACAGAGGGTTTTTCAAGAATAACTTTTTTAGACTGATCCGGCCTTGTGGCATGGATTGTCACACCACACTATAAACATTCTACCTCTTCAGTAGTCTTTGGTCCCTGAGTTTCCTGATTCTTCAAGCTTTTTTCTTCTTTTTCCTATTTCCTAAACTCTTGAAGAAGTACTATAAAGGAAGTAGCATATCCGAAAGGAAATGACTCGCTTCCCATTTTAAAGGTTTTAATATCCATATATTAATGAACTTCAAAGCTTTAATTAATGTCCATATCCTGATAAATCTCTATATTTAATTCATTTGAGCTTCCAACATATTCTTTTTGGCTAGAGACTGAATCTTCTGTGGCTTTTCTTTTAGATTTAGATTGCAATATGTTTGAATCCTTTGAGTTTGTACTTCTTTTTATCTCCTTTCCTCAGCCCTCTATCTTTGAAGTCTTCTCTTCTAAGTCTAAGTTAGTGGCTGAGAACACTTCTTGTGTTCTACTCTATGTCATTGCTTACTTGGTTTAGCTAGTGGTGACATGCTAAATATGGGTTGTCTTCTACAAAACTTTAACACAAATTGATCTTCCCTCTTTGTCCAAGTACTATAGGTTTTAGTTATTCCTGTGATAATTTCACAAAGGTATTGTCCTTCTATTTGGAGTTGGAGCATGAAAATTTATCCTTAGTACTAAATTTGTTTCCTGGGGGGCATATCTCTAATGCTTCTAGTTTCTATATGCCCTCTAGTCAGAATTAGAGTATTGCCTAAAACTTTACTTCACTAGAATGCTTATAAATTTTCAATTTTTTCAAACCTTTTTTCTATACAATTCTTTCAACCAGAACAGTCCATCACTATTTTTTAAGCCTGAGTCCAGAATCAACAACAGTTTCAACGGTGAAAATCATAGTCTGAGGGGCCAAAGCATATGCACAGCTTTTTTCTTTCTTCTCTTCTCTTCTTGTAAACCTTTTTTTATTTTTTATTTCGTTATTGTTTTCTTATTTCATTACTAATCTATTTTTTTATGTTTTTGTTTGATGCTTGATTGTGGATTAAGGACGAAACAATCTAAAATCCAAGAATTGAACAGAAGATCCATGTAATGCCATGAATGAACTTGTATTATTTTTTCAATAGTTCTTAGGATTTTTTATTTTTCCATTTTTGGTGTTCTGTGTAGTTATTTTAATTTCTGGGTGTATAATCATTTAATTTTAATTTTGTACATAGTTTGTAATAGCCCTAGTAGTGGGAATAGTGAAAATTTTAATTTTATGTACTTTAAAATTAATTAGTAATTAGGGTCAATTAGGTAAAAAAAATCAATTAAAATCAATGGTGGTAGTAGCTTAAATTAGGGTTTGCATGTAATTAATTTGGGATTTTCTAGAAAATCACTATAATGTTTGTTTCATCAATTTTTTGTGTTTTATTTATTTTGGGCTTGTTTTTTTATGTTTTTATGTTTTTGGGCCCAAAGCCCACATTTAGGTCTAACCCACTTAATAAATAGACTTAAAAATGATTTAGGTTTTTAAATAATTAAAATCAATTTAAGCCCATTAGGTTAATTAGATTTTAGGCCCACTTAGTTAATTAAAACTTGTCTAGACTTAGCTCAGCCCACTTAATTGCATTTCTTTTAAAATAAATAGACATAGGCCCACATTTCACTTAAAATAAGACCAAGTTGGGCTTAGGCTCATTAATTTGATTTTCCTTTAAAATTGAATAGACGTAAGACCATTCCTTAGACAGACTAAAATAAATAGATATAGGCTCACTAATTAATAAAAATGTAGGCCCACCTTTAGTCTTTTTCTCACTTGTAAATAAAATGTAAATCTAGCTAACTTTTTAATAAAATTAACATAGTTTAGACTTAGGAAAAACGCGATTTTGAGGGTAATTTTTACTTGTAATCTTATTGACTTGTTGCCTTTTGGGTTAGATGGATGTTAATTAGGGTTTAATAAAACTGCATGTAATTAGAGGATGAAATAATCATTTATAAAATTATTCTAAATGAACACGAGACTAAGAGAAGTTAGTATTCTGTATCCAGAATCTCTTGGTTATGGTGCTAGCTTTCTTTTAGAGAATCAAGTACCACCTTTTCGATTTGTCCCAATTATTACCATGGTTGGCTACTTCTCATCTCCACACCATGTCTTTGTGATAGTGGTTAGTGTGTTCCTTAAGGCCCTAAGCCTAAACAGTGTCATGGTTGCTAAAATCTTGGACGCGCGCTAAACCCTGCCGTCTACACACCTAAAGGCAGTCTTTGACATATATTCCTTTACAATAAAAATTTGATTATAACCTTAAAAACCATCCATGAATGACAGTAGTTCATTCTTGGAGGCAACATCAATAAACATATCAATAATTGGCATTATATATATATATATTGGGTGTAGCTAAATTTAAATCTCCAAAATCTATGCATACCCTAAGTTTATCATTCTTTTTCATAACTAGAACTATATTTGACAATCATTTAGCATACCTGATTAGCCTAATAAAGCCAATATTTTTCAATTCATCTTTAAGTTTCAATTCCAGCTCATTTGACATTCTCCTTAGGGGTTGTTGAAAAAGGGTAAAAGTTTGGTTTAAAGGGAAGGTAGTGCTCAACCACCTACCTATTTACCAATGCATTGATATAAGTGATCCTTGACTCTTGATCTGTGCCATGAAATCCAATGCTAGTAATCTTGGAAGTGCATTGGTGCTTCTTGTATATCTTTTATTCTTAATTCATTAGTGTTTATCTCAACGTCTTCCTCATTAATGATTTCTGCACCATTTTGTTATCACAACTCCATAAGTGTATGGATTATGACAAGTAATTAAATGATGAGTAGAGTACCGTTCCCAAGAGGAAAGGGTACTAAGTACTAACTATCAATCAAATTCCCTTAGCTAGCACAAATTAAATTAAATTGTAAGAATTAAATTAAATAAATTAAAATAAAATACATACTCTAATTAATTTAATAAAATCAATAGGGATAAATTAGGGATTTGTTTCACTAGTTACGACTTGAATTACAAAATTAAGTTCAATCATTTCATTGATCAAAATCAAGGGTAAACTACTCTAAATTACCTAAAGTCTCTTTCAAGACCATTTAAGCATGCCAAATTAATTATCACCTATTTTAATGGTCAAGTAAATCAATTAGGGCTCATTAAGTTCCTTAGCAATTTATTGATCCCTAAATGATTCATCTACTTTCGCGATCGAGGTTCTTAAGTCTTTTGAGTTATAAGCTAGTAAATTACTTAACTTTTGTTGATAGCAACTTACCTATAAACATGCAAACAATTGGGCCCTTAATTGAATGCAAGACATTAAGCACAACTCATAAAATTAAATGAAAATCAAATCATTAATAAGAAATAAAAATCCCAACAAGTCTAACTAGCTACTCAAAAACCAAACTCTAAAATATAGTTTAGCCAAACATGGCTTTAAAAAGAATTACAAACGTAAAATAAATAATAAGAGAATGAAGAAGAAGAATAGATAAAACTCATTTAACCGTGCTTCAATCTTCAAATCCTTGTTTTCCTTCTTAAGCTCTTGTTTGTATTTTTATTATTTAATCCCCCTTAATGGCTCTCTTTAACCTAGAGCTAAAATTTTCTATTTATAAAGGAAAATACCCTAAATACGTCCAAGGACCAAACTAGTAATTTTTTCCTTCAAAACCTCCTCTAATTAGGAAAATAACTTCCTAAAACAGCTCCTTAATTATTGGCTTGAATCTAAAACTCTTTTGGAAAGCAAAATTCCTACAAAAACAAAAAAAAAAAGCATAAATTAAATAGGAAACTAAAAAGAAAAAATCAAGCTAATAAACTAAAATCCTAATAAAACACTAATTATAAATAATCAACTAAAAAAATAAGAAATACTAACAAATCCTATAAAAATTAAATAGAAAAACAATGCAATAATTGACACTAACACATTTATTTCTAACTATTCACTAATTATTTTATTTGTAGTTTACCACACAAAAGTCTTTCATATGGCAACTGCATCTACTATCTATTCATTAATTTCTTCAATAATGGATTTTTTTATCGACCAATATATGTATGGAACAATGGTAGTCTCTTTATAGATTAGGTCTAACTATATCTAGATCATTTCTGCCATTTCTTCTTTAGAGAGGTAGGCACATTTTAAATCATCATTAACCCTCTTCCTGGTAAATTTGATTGGTCTTAATTCCACATCATAGAACCTTGCTTTTGAATCGTCTGAGCAAGTGCTAAAGGGTTGATTATCTACCCAAACCATCTCCACTTTATTATTATTCTAAAATAGAAAGAATTTATATAATGGGGATGGCACACACCAATTTGCGTGAATCCAGTCCCGCCCTAGCAATAAATTGTAGCTTGCTAATGAGTCCACCATGAAGAATGCACTTAATGATTTTTTGCTTCCAATTGTGATCTCAATTAGCAAAATTCTAACAGCTTTCGTGACATCACTTGTAAAAGCTAATAAGCAATGTCAGTAGTAATCAAATCATCTTCCCTTTTTTTAAGAGTTGGAAGTAACCTAGATGGCATGACTTTAGCGGCCAATCCATTGTCCACTAACACCCTAGAAAAAGCTTTACCATTAAGATGAGCTTTGATGTACAATGGTTTTTTATGCTTTATGACTTCTACAGAGGGTTTTTCAAGAATAACTTTTTTAGACTGATCCGGCCTTGTGGCATGGATTGTCACACCACACTATAAACATTCTACCTCTTCAGTAGTCTTTGGTCCCTGAGTTTCCTGATTCTTCAAGCTTTTTTCTTCTTTTTCCTATTTCCTAAACTCTTGAAGAAGTACTATAAAGGAAGTAGCATATCCGAAAGGAAATGACTCGCTTCCCATTTTAAAGGTTTTAATATCCATATATTAATGAACTTCAAAGCTTTAATTAATGTCCATATCCTGATAAATCTCTATATTTAATTCATTTGAGCTTCCAACATATTCTTTTTGGCTAGAGACTGAATCTTCTGTGGCTTTTCTTTTAGATTTAGATTGCAATATGTTTGAATCCTTTGAGTTTGTACTTCTTTTTATCTCCTTTCCTCAGCCCTCTATCTTTGAAGTCTTCTCTTCTAAGTCTAAGTTAGTGGCTGAGAACACTTCTTGTGTTCTACTCTATGTCATTGCTTACTTGGTTTAGCTAGTGGTGACATGCTAAATATGGGTTGTCTTCTACAAAACTTTAACACAAATTGATCTTCCCTCTTTGTCCAAGTACTATAGGTTTTAGTTATTCCTGTGATAATTTCACAAAGGTATTGTCCTTCTATTTGGAGTTGGAGCATGAAAATTTATCCTTAGTACTAAATTTGTTTCCTGGGGGGCATATCTCTAATGCTTCTAGTTTCTATATGCCCTCTAGTCAGAATTAGAGTATTGCCTAAAACTTTACTTCACTAGAATGCTTATAAATTTTCAATTTTTTCAAACCTTTTTTCTATACAATTCTTTCAACCAGAACAGTCCATCACTATTTTTTAAGCCTGAGTCCAGAATCAACAACAGTTTCAACGGTGAAAATCATAGTCTGAGGGGCCAAAGCATATGCACAGCTTTTTTCTTTCTTCTCTTCTCTTCTTGTAAACCTTTTTTTATTTTTTATTTCGTTATTGTTTTCTTATTTCATTACTAATCTATTTTTTTATGTTTTTGTTTGATGCTTGATTGTGGATTAAGGACGAAACAATCTAAAATCCAAGAATTGAACAGAAGATCCATGTAATGCCATGAATGAACTTGTATTATTTTTTCAATAGTTCTTAGGATTTTTTATTTTTCCATTTTTGGTGTTCTGTGTAGTTATTTTAATTTCTGGGTGTATAATCATTTAATTTTAATTTTGTACATAGTTTGTAATAGCCCTAGTAGTGGGAATAGTGAAAATTTTAATTTTATGTACTTTAAAATTAATTAGTAATTAGGGTCAATTAGGTAAAAAAAATCAATTAAAATCAATGGTGGTAGTAGCTTAAATTAGGGTTTGCATGTAATTAATTTGGGATTTTCTAGAAAATCACTATAATGTTTGTTTCATCAATTTTTTGTGTTTTATTTATTTTGGGCTTGTTTTTTTATGTTTTTATGTTTTTGGGCCCAAAGCCCACATTTAGGTCTAACCCACTTAATAAATAGACTTAAAAATGATTTAGGTTTTTAAATAATTAAAATCAATTTAAGCCCATTAGGTTAATTAGATTTTAGGCCCACTTAGTTAATTAAAACTTGTCTAGACTTAGCTCAGCCCACTTAATTGCATTTCTTTTAAAATAAATAGACATAGGCCCACATTTCACTTAAAATAAGACCAAGTTGGGCTTAGGCTCATTAATTTGATTTTCCTTTAAAATTGAATAGACGTAAGACCATTCCTTAGACAGACTAAAATAAATAGATATAGGCTCACTAATTAATAAAAATGTAGGCCCACCTTTAGTCTTTTTCTCACTTGTAAATAAAATGTAAATCTAGCTAACTTTTTAATAAAATTAACATAGTTTAGACTTAGGAAAAACGCGATTTTGAGGGTAATTTTTACTTGTAATCTTATTGACTTGTTGCCTTTTGGGTTAGATGGATGTTAATTAGGGTTTAATAAAACTGCATGTAATTAGAGGATGAAATAATCATTTATAAAATTATTCTAAATGAACACGAGACTAAGAGAAGTTAGTATTCTGTATCCAGAATCTCTTGGTTATGGTGCTAGCTTTCTTTTAGAGAATCAAGTACCACCTTTTCGATTTGTCCCAATTATTACCATGGTTGGCTACTTCTCATCTCCACACCATGTCTTTGTGATAGTGGTTAGTGTGTTCCTTAAGGCCCTAAGCCTAAACAGTGTCATGGTTGCTAAAATCTTGGACGCGCGCTAAACCCTGCCGTCTACACACCTAAAGGCAGTCTTTGACATATATTCCTTTACAATAAAAATTTGATTATAACCTTAAAAACCATCCATGAATGACAGTAGTTCATTCTTGGAGGCAACATCAATAAACATATCAATAATTGGCATTATATATATATATATTGGGTGTAGCTAAATTTAAATCTCCAAAATCTATGCATACCCTAAGTTTATCATTCTTTTTCATAACTAGAACTATATTTGACAATCATTTAGCATACCTGATTAGCCTAATAAAGCCAATATTTTTCAATTCATCTTTAAGTTTCAATTCCAGCTCATTTGACATTCTCCTTAGGGGTTGTTGAAAAAGGGTAAAAGTTTGGTTTAAAGGGAAGGTAGTGCTCAACCACCTACCTATTTACCAATGCATTGATATAAGTGATCCTTGACTCTTGATCTGTGCCATGAAATCCAATGCTAGTAATCTTGGAAGTGCATTGGTGCTTCTTGTATATCTTTTATTCTTAATTCATTAGTGTTTATCTCAACGTCTTCCTCATTAATGATTTCTGCACCATTTTGTTATCACAACTCCATAAGTGTATGGATTATGACAAGTAATTAAATGATGAGTAGAGTACCGTTCCCAAGAGGAAAGGGTACTAAGTACTAACTATCAATCAAATTCCCTTAGCTAGCACAAATTAAATTAAATTGTAAGAATTAAATTAAATAAATTAAAATAAAATACATACTCTAATTAATTTAATAAAATCAATAGGGATAAATTAGGGATTTGTTTCACTAGTTACGACTTGAATTACAAAATTAAGTTCAATCATTTCATTGATCAAAATCAAGGGTAAACTACTCTAAATTACCTAAAGTCTCTTTCCAAGACCATTTAAGCATGCCAAATTAATTATCACCTATTTTAATGGTCAAGTAAATCAATTAGGGCTCATTAAGTTCCTTAGCAATTTATTGATCCCTAAATGATTCATCTACTTTCGCGATCGAGGTTCTTAAGTCTTTTGAGTTATAAGCTAGTAAATTACTTAACTTTTGTTGATAGCAACTTACCTATAAACATGCAAACAATTGGGCCCTTAATTGAATGCAAGACATTAAGCACAACTCATAAAATTAAATGAAAATCAAATCATTAATAAGAAATAAAAATCCCAACAAGTCTAACTAGCTACTCAAAAACCAAACTCTAAAATATAGTTTAGCCAAACATGGCTTTAAAAAGAATTACAAACGTAAAATAAATAATAAGAGAATGAAGAAGAAGAATAGATAAAACTCATTTAACCGTGCTTCAATCTTCAAATCCTTGTTTTCCTTCTTAAGCTCTTGTTTGTATTTTTATTATTAATCCCCCTTAATGGCTCTCTTTAACCTAGAGCTAAAATTTTCTATTTATAAAGGAAAATACCCTAAATACGTCCAAGGACCAAACTAGTAATTTTTTCCTTCAAAACCTCCTCTAATTAGGAAAATAACTTCCTAAAACAGCTCCTTAATTATTGGCTTGAATCTAAAACTCTTTTGGAAAGCAAAATTCCTACAAAAACAAAAAAAAAAAGCATAAATTAAATAGGAAACTAAAAAGAAAAAATCAAGCTAATAAACTAAAATCCTAATAAAACACTAATTATAAATAATCAACTAAAAAAATAAGAAATACTAACAAATCCTATAAAAATTAAATAGAAAAACAATGCAATAATTGACACTAACACATTTATTTCTAACTATTCACTAATTATTTTATTTGTAGTTTACCACACAAAAGTCTTTCATATGGCAACTGCATCTACTATCTATTCATTAATTTCTTCAATAATGGATTTTTTTATCGACCAATATATGTATGGAACAATGGTAGTCTCTTTATAGATTAGGTCTAACTATATCTAGATCATTTCTTGCCATTTCTTCTTTAGAGAGGTAGGCACATTTTAAATCATCATTAACCCTCTTCCTGGTAAATTTGATTGGTCTTAATTCCACATCATAGAACCTTGCTTTTGAATCGTCTGAGCAAGTGCTAAAGGGTTGATTATCTACCCAAACCATCTCCACTTTATTATTATTCTAAAATAGAAAGAATTTATATAATGGGGATGGCACACACCAATTTGCGTGAATCCAGTCCCGCCCTAGCAATAAATTGTAGCTTGCTAATGAGTCCACCATGAAGAATGCACTTAATGATTTTTTGCTTCCAATTGTGATCTCAATTAGCAAAATTCTAACAGCTTTCGTGACATCACTTGTAAAAGCTAATAAGCAATGTCAGTAGTAATCAAATCATCTTCCCTTTTTTTAAGAGTTGGAAGTAACCTAGATGGCATGACTTTAGCGGCCAATCCATTGTCCACTAACACCCTAGAAAAAGCTTTACCATTAAGATGAGCTTTGATGTACAATGGTTTTTTATGCTTTATGACTTCTACAGAGGGTTTTTCAAGAATAACTTTTTTAGACTGATCCGGCCTTGTGGCATGGATTGTCACACCACACTATAAAACATTCTACCTCTTCAGTAGTCTTTGGTCCCTGAGTTTCCTGATTCTTCAAGCTTTTTTCTTCTTTTTCCTATTTCCTAAACTCTTGAAGAAGTACTATAAAGGAAGTAGCATATCCGAAAGGAAATGACTCGCTTCCCATTTTAAAGGTTTTAATATCCATATATTAATGAACTTCAAAGCTTTAATTAATGTCCATATCCTGATAAATCTCTATATTTAATTCATTTGAGCTTCCAACATATTCTTTTTGGCTAGAGACTGAATCTTCTGTGGCTTTTCTTTTAGATTTAGATTGCAATATGTTTGAATCCTTTGAGTTTGTACTTATTTTTATCTCCTTTCCTCAGCCCTCTATCTTTGAAGTCTTCTCTTCTAAGTCTAAGTTAGTGGCTGAGAACACTTCTTGTGTTCTACTCTATGTCATTGCTTACTTGGTTTAGCTAGTGGTGACATGCTAAATATGGGTTGTCTTCTACAAAACTTTAACACAAATTGATCTTCCCTCTTTGTCCAAGTACTATAGGTTTTAGTTATTCCTGTGATAATTTCACAAAGGTATTGTCCTTCTATTTGGAGTTGGAGCATGAAAATTTATCCTTAGTACTAAATTTGTTTCCTGGGGGGCATATCTCTAATGCTTCTAGTTTCTATATGCCCTCTAGTCAGAATTAGAGTATTGCCTAAAACTTTACTTCACTAGAATGCTTATAAATTTTCAATTTTTTCAAACCTTTTTTTCTATACAATTCTTTCAACCAGAACAGTCCATCACTAATTTTTAAGCCTGAGTCCAGAATCAACAACAGTTTCAACGGTGAAAATCATAGTCTGAGGGGCCAAAGCATATGCACAGCTTTTTTCTTTCTTCTCTTCTCTTCTTGTAAACCTTTTTTTATTTTTTATTTCGTTATTGTTTTCTTATTTCATTACTAATCTATTTTTTTATGTTTTTGTTTGATGCTTGATTGTGGATTAAGGACGAAACAATCTAAAATCCAAGAATTGAACAGAAGATCCATGTAATGCCATGAATGAACTTGTATTATTTTTTCAATAGTTCTTAGGATTTTTTATTTTTTCCATTTTTGGTGTTCTGTGTAGTTATTTTAATTTCTGGGTGTTATAATCATTTAATTTTAATTTTGTACATAGTTTGTAATAGCCCTAGTAGTGGGAATAGTGAAAATTTTAATTTTATGTACTTTAAAATTAATTAGTAATTAGGGTCAATTAGGTAAAAAAAAATCAATTAAAATCAATGGTGGTAGTAGCTTAAATTAGGGTTTGCATGTAATTAATTTGGGATTTTCTAGAAAATCACTATAATGTTTGTTTCATCAATTTTTTGTGTTTTATTTTTTTTGGGCTTGTTTTTTTATGTTTTTATGTTTTTGGGCCCAAAGCCCACATTTAGGTCTAACCCACTTAATAAATAGACTTAAAAATGATTTAGGTTTTTAAATAATTAAAATCAATTTAAGCCCATTAGGTTAATTAGATTTTAGGCCCACTTAGTTAATTAAAACTTGTCTAGACTTAGCTCAGCCCACTTAATTGCATTTCTTTTAAAATAAATAGACATAGGCCCACATTTCACTTAAAATAAGACCAAGTTGGGCTTAGGCTCATTAATTTGATTTCCTTTAAAATTGAATAGACGTAAGACCATTCCTTAGACAGACTAAAATAAATAGATATAGGCTCACTAATTAATAAAAATGTAGGCCCACCTTTAGTCTTTTTCTCACTTGTAAATAAAATGTAAATCTAGCTAACTTTTTAATAAATTAACATAGTTTAGACTTAGGAAAAACGCGATTTTGAGGGTAATTTTTACTTGTAATCTTATTGACTTGTTGCCTTTTGGTTAGATGGATGTTAATTAGGGTTTAATAAAACTGCATGTAATTAGAGGATGAAATAATCATTTATAAAATTATTCTAAATGAACACGAGACTAAGAGAAGTTAGTATTCTGTATCCAGAATCTCTTGGTTATGGTGCTAGCTTTCTTTTAGAGAATCAAGTACCACCTTTTCGATTTGTCCCAATTATTACCATGGTTGCTACTTCTCATCTCCACACCATGTCTTTGTGATAGTGGTTAGTGTGTTCCATAAGGCCCTAAGCCTAAACAGTGTCATGGTTGCTAAAATCTTGGACGCGCGCTAAACCCTGCCGTCTACACACCTAAAGGCAGTCTTTGACATATATTCCTTTACAATAAAAATTTGATTATAACCTTAAAAACCATCCATGAATGACAGTAGTTCATTCTTGGAGGCAACATCAATAAACATATCAATAATTGGCATTATATATATATATATTGGGTGTAGCTAAATTTAAATCTCCAATATCTATGCATACCCTAAGTTTATCATTCTTTTTCATAACTAGAACTATATTTGACAATCATTTAGCATACCTGATTAGCCTAATAAAGCCAATATTTTTCAATTCATCTTTAAGTTTCAATTCCAGCTCATTTGACATTCTCCTTAGGGGTTGTTGAAAAAGGGTAAAAGTTTGGTTTAAAGGGAAGGTAGTGCTCAACCACCTACCTATTTACCAATGCATTGATATAAGTGATCCTTGACTCTTGATCTGTGCCATGAAATCCAATGCTAGTAATCTTGGAAGTGCATTGGTGCTTCTTGTATATCTTTTTATTCTTAATTCATTAGTGTTTATCTCAACGTCTTCCTCATTAATGATTTCTGCACCATTTTGTTATCACAACTCCATAAGTGTATGGATTATGACAAGTAATTAAATGATGAGTAGAGTACCGTTCCAAGAGGAAAGGGTACTAAGTACTAACTATCAATCAAATTCCCTTAGCTAGCACAAATTAAATTAAATTGTAAGAATTAAATTAAATAAATTAAAATAAAATACATACTCTAATTAATTTAATAAAATCAATAGGGATAAATTAGGGATTTGTTTCACTAGTTACGACTTGAATTACAAAATTAAGTTCAATCATTTCATTGATCAAAATCAAGGGTAAACTACTCTAAATTACCTAAAGTCTCTTTCAAGACCATTTAAGCATGCCAAATTAATTATCACCTATTTTAATGGTCAAGTAAATCAATTAGGGCTCATTAAGTTCCTTAGCAATTTATTGATCCCTAAATGATTCATCTACTTTCGCGATCGAGGTTCTTAAGTCTTTTGAGTTATAAGCTAGTAAATTACTTAACTTTTGTTGATAGCAAACTTACCTATAAACATGCAAAACAATTGGGCCCTTAATTGAATGCAAGACATTAAGCACAACTCATAAAATTAAATGAAAATCAAATCATTAATAAGAAATAAAAATCCCAACAAGTCTAACTAGCTACTCAAAAACCAAACTCTAAAATATAGTTTAGCCAAACATGGCTTTAAAAAGAATTACAAACGTAAAATAAATAATAAGAGAATGAAGAAGAAGAATAGATAAAACTCATTTAACCGTGCTTCAATCTTCAAATCCTTGTTTTCCTTCTTAAGCTCTTGTTTGTATTTTTATTATTTAATCCCCCTTAATGGCTCTCTTTAACCTAGAGCTAAAATTTTCTATTTATAAAGGTAAATACCCTAAATACGTCCAAGGACCAAACTAGTAATTTATTCCTTCAAAAACCTCCTCTAATTAGGATAATAACTTCCTAAAACAGCTCCTTAATTATTGGCTTGAATCTAAAACTCTTTTGGAAAGCAAAATTTCCTACAAAAACAAAAAAAAAAAGCATAAATTAAATAGGAAACTAAAAAGAAAAAATCAAGCTAATAAACTAAAATCCTAATAAAACACTAATTATAAATAATCAACTAAAAAAATAAGAAATACTAACAAATCCTATAAAAATTAAATAGAAAAACAATGCAATAATTGACACTAACAACATTTATTTCTAAACTATTCACTAATTATTTTATTTGTAGTTTACCACACAAAAGTCTTTCATATGGCAACTGCATCTACTATCTATTCATAATTTCTTCAATAATGGATTTTTTTATCGACCAATATATGTATGGAACAATGGTAGTCTCTTTATAGATTAGGTCTAACTATATCTAGATCATTTCTGCCATTTCTTCTTTAGAGAGGTAGGCACATTTTAAATCATCATAAACCCTCTTCCTGGTAAATTTGATTGGTCTTAATTCCACATCATAGAACCTTGCTTTTGAATCGTCTGAGCAAGTGCTAAAGGGTGATTATCTACCCAAACCATCTCCACTTTATTATTATTCTAAAATAGAAAGAATTTATATAATGGGGATGGCACACACCAATTTGCGTGAATCCAGTCCCGCCCTAGCAATAAATTGTAGCTTGCTAATGAGTCCACCATGAAGAATGCACTTAATGATTTTTTGCTTCCAATTGTGATCTCAATTAGCAAAATTCTAACAGCTTTCGTGACATCACTTGTAAAAGCTAATAAGCAATGTCAGTAGTAATCAAAATCTCTTCCCTTTTTTTTAAGAGTTGGAAGTAACCTAGATGGCATGACTTTAGCGGCCAATCCATTGTCCACTAACACCCTAGAAAAAGCTTTACCATTAAGATGAGCTTTGATGTACAATGGTTTTTTTATGCTTTATGACTTCTACAGAGGGTTTTTCAAGAATAACTTTTTTAGACAGATCCGGCCTTGTGGCATGGATTGTCACACCACACTATAAACATTCTACCTCTTCAGTAGTCTTTGGTCCCTGAGTTTCCTGATTCTTCAAGCTTTTTTCTTCTTTTTCCTATTTCCTAAACTCTTGAAGAAGTACTATAAAGGAAGTAGCATATCCGAAAGGAAATGACTCGCTTCCCATTTATAAGGTTTTAATATCCATATATTAATGAACTTCAAAGCTTTAATTAATGTCCATATCCTGATAAATCTCTATATTTAATTCATTTGAGCTTCCAACATATTCTTTTTGGCTAGAGACTGAATCTTCTGTGGCTTTTCTTTTAGATTTAGATTGCAATATGTTTGTATCCTTTGAGTTTGTACTTCTTTTATTCTCCTTTCCTCAGCCCTCTATCTTTGAAGTCTTCTCTTCTAAGTCTAAGTTAGTGGCTGAGAACACTCTTCTTGTGTTCTACTCTATGTCATTGCTTACTTGGTTTAGCTAGTGGTGACATGCTAAATATGGGTTGTCTTCTACAAAACTTTAACACAAATTGATCTTCCCTCTTTGTCCAAGTACTATAGGTTTTAGTTATTCCTGTGATAATTTCACAAAGGTATTGTCCTTCTATTTGGAGTTGGAGCATGAAAATTTATCCTTAGTACTAAATTTGTTTCCTGGGGGGCATATCTCTAATGCTTCTAGTTTCTATATGCCTCTAGTCAGAATTAGAGTATTGCCTAAAACTTTACTTCACTAGAATGCTTATAAATTTTCAATTTTTTCAAACCTTTTTTCTATACAATTCTTTCAACCAGAACAGTCCATCACTATTTTTTAAGCCTGTGAGTCCAGAATCAACAACAGTTTCAACGGTGAAAATCATAGTCTGAGGGGCCAAAGCATATGCACAGCTTTTTTCTTTCTTCTCTTCTCTTCTTGTAAACCTTTTTTTATTTTTTATTTCGTTATTGTTTTCTTATTTCATTACTAATCTATTATTTTTATGTTTTTGTTTGATGCTTGATTGTGGATTAAGGACGAAACAATCTAAAATCCAGAATTGAACAGAAGATCCATGTAATGCCATGAATGAACTTGTATTATTTTTTCAATAGTTCTTAGGATTTTTTATTTTTCCATTTTTGGTGTTCTGTGTAGTTATTTTAATTTCTGGGTGTATAATCATTAATTTTAATTTTGTACATAGTTTGTAATAGCCCTAGTAGTGGGAATAGTGAAAATTTTAATTTTATGTACTTTAAAAATTAATTAGTAATTAGGGTACAATTAGGTAAAAAAAATCAATTAAAATCAATGGTGGTAGTAGCTTAAATTAGGGTTTGCATGTAATTAATTGGGATTTTCTAGAAAATCACTATAATGTTTGTTTCATCAATTTTTTGTGTTTATATTTATTTTGGGCTTGTTTTTTTATGTATTTTATGTTTTTGGGCCCAAAGCCCACATTTAGGTCTAACCCACTTAATAAATAGACTTAAAAAATGATTTAGGTTTTTAAATAATTAAAATCAATTTAAGCCCATTAGGTTAATTAGATTTTAGGCCCACTTAGTTAATTAAAACTTGTCTAGACTTAGCTCAGCCCACTTAATTGCATTTCTTTTAAAATAAATAGACATAGGCCCACATTTCACTTAAAATAAGACCAAGTTGGGCTTAGGCTCATTAATTTGATTTTCCTTTAAAATTGAATAGACGTAAGACCATTCCTTAGACAGACTAAAATAAATAGATATAGGCTCACTAATTAATAAAATTGTAGGCCCCACCTTTAGTCTTTTTCTCACTTGTAAATAAAATGTAAATCTAGCTAACTTTTTTAATAAAATTAACATAGTTTAGACTTAGGAAAAACGCGATTTTGAGGGTAATTTTTACTTGTAATCATATTGACTTGTTGCCTTTTGGGTTAGATGGATGTTAATTAGGGTTTAAATAAAACTGCATGTAATTAGAGGATGAAATAATCATTTATAAAATTATTCTAAATGAACACGAGACTAAGAGAAGTTAGTATTCTGTATCCAGAATCTCTTGGTTATGGTGCTAGCTTTCTTTTAGAGAATCAAGTACCACCTTTTCGATTTGTCCCAATTATTACCATGGTTGGCTACTTCTCATCTCACACCATGTCTTTGTGATAGTGGTTAGTGTGTTCCTTAAGGCCCTAAGCCTAAACAGTGTCATGGTTGCTAAAATCTTGGACGCGCGCTAAACCCTGCCGTCTACACACCTAAAGGCAGTCTTTGACATATATTCCTTTACACTATAAAATTTGATTATAACCTTAAAAACCATCCATGAATGACAGTAGTTCATTCTTGGAGGCAACATCAATAAAACATATCAATAATTGGCATTATATATATATATATTGGGTGTAGCTAAATTTAAATCTCCAAAATCTATGCATACCCTAAGTTTATCATTCTTTTTCATAACTAGAACTATATTTGACAATCATTTAGCATACCTGATTAGCCTAATAAAGCCAATATTTTTCAATTCATCTTTAAGTTTCAATTCCAGCTCATTTGACATTCTCCTTAGGGGTTGTTGAAAAAGGGTAAAAAGTTTGGTTTAAAGGGAAGGTAGTGCTCAAACCACCTACCTATTTACCAATGCATTGATATAAGTGATCCTTGACTCTTGATCTGTGCCATGAAATCCAATGCTAGTAATCTTGGAAGTGCATTGGTGCTTCTTGTATATCTTTTATTCTTAATTCATTAGTGTTTATCTCAACGTCTTCCTCATTAATGATTTTCTGCACCCATTTTGTTATCATAACTCCATAAGTGTATGGATTATGACAAGTAATTAAATGATGAGTAGAGTACCGTTCCCAAGAGGAAAGGGTACTAGTACTAACTATCAATCAAATTCCCTTAGCTAGCACAAATTAAATTAAATTGTAGAATAATTAAATAATAAATTAAAATAAAATACATACTCTAATTAATTTAATAAAATCAATAGGGATAAATTAGGGATTTGTTTCACTAGTTACGACTTGAATTACAAAATTAAGTTCAATCATTTCATTGATCAAAATCAAGGGTAAACTACTCTAAATTACCTAAAGTCTCTTTCAAGACCATTTAAGCATGCCAAATTAATTATCACCTATTTTAATGGTCAAGTAAATCAATTAGGGCTCATTAAGTTCCTTAGCAATTTATTGATCCCTAAATGATTCATCTACTTTCGCGATCGAGGTTCTTAAGTCTTTTGAGTTATAAGCTAGTAAATTACTTAACTTTTGTTGATAGCAACTTACCTATAAACATGCAAACAATTGGGCCCTTAATTGAATGCAAGACATTAAGCACAACTCATAAAATTAAATGAAAATCAAATCATTAATAAGAAATAAAAATCCCAACAAGTCTAACTAGCTACTCAAAAACCAAACTCTAAAATATAGTTTAGCCAAACATGGCTTTAAAAAGAATTACAAACGTAAAATAAATAATAAGAGAATGAAGAAGAAGAATAGATAAAACTCATTTAACCGTGCTTCAATCTTCAAATCCTTGTTTT